>OV049925.1:89589417-89946917 GCA_920104205.1 Eupeodes latifasciatus | reverse complement strand
AGATTTATCTTCTTCTATGGCTTTAAAATCTTCACTTTTACTATCATCAGTTGTGCAGCTATCAGATAAAATCGACAAATCTCCACGCTGTTGAGTTCCATTTCGCTTGCCTCGCAATTTAGGCGCAACATTTATAATCTTCTTTTCTTCTTGCAACAATTTTTCATCAGAATCCTTTATAGTTCGTTCTTTTTCATTTTTGGTGGTCACCTTTGTATTTGTTTCTGTTGATATTTTACTTGTAGACTTAACTTTATCACATTTCTCTACTTCATTCGATGACTTGCCTGGGCTTTGGAAAACGGCTGCGTGAATATGATCATCACTTGAACATGCACCATCTAAATTAACTGAAGAATTCGCAATCTTCTTTTTGTTAAAACGTCTTTTCCTATTCCCTACAGGACCAGTGGCTTCTTGACTGACTTCAGCTTCACGTTTAACTGAGCTTGTAGTATTTTCACTGGTATCTAGATCTATTTCTTCTACTTCATTGTTTTCCAAGGTCTTTAAAAGACATGAAGGTGGTTTTCGATTGGCCAAACGCATCGACCTGCTTGATCTAGTTTCTTCAGCCTGATTTATTATGCCCCTCCACCTTTTTTTCCTAGTCGAAGCAAGCCTTTCGTGACGTCTACGTAATAACGTTGAAACATATTTCTGTTTTTTATCGGTTTCAATCCTGGTTCTTAGGCTTAAACGACTTTTTTTGTTTTCAACAACGGCAGAAATAGATGTGTCACCATTTTCAATAGGAGTTTTACTTCTTTTACGTTTTAAGTTGGGACCTTCTTTTAAATTTTCATCGAGAATAGAATTTTTGAAAAAAGTTCTTTTCTCAGTTTCACTCCGAGACTGATCCCTTGCACTGCCACAAAATGTTGTTTCAAAAAACTTTAAAGGTCGTGCTCGTCTTCTTCCAGAAGATGTTATTTCGATTATTTCTTTAAAATCAGAACCAGTTTGCGGTGTACATGTTGTATCTTCCAATGCTGTCTTTGCGGGTGTTTCGTTTTTCGATACAAGTTTTTTCCGCTTATTAGCGTTTGGCTTAATTTCTGTCACATTTTTTAGTTCTAATTTATTCTTTGCATCCAATTGCTTATTTGTGACCTTTTTTCCCTTACTAAGATTTCCTGTTATGTTTCGTGTAGTCATACCCATTTCAGGCAGTTCCTGTTTTGCATCTGTGGGAAATTTTGTTGATGTCATGTCCGACATACTGCAAATATCATTTTCATTTTCGGAATCTGAGCAACTAAACTTCGTCATAGTCAATGAAGTTGGAACATTTGAAAGTAATGGTGTCCAACGTAGACATTCCGGTTCAATGGGGATTCTTGTTGTTGTTTTCAGAACTTTTTCATGATGCTGCATGACTTTCGTCCAATTTATTTTAATGTATATTTTATAGCGAATATCACCTTTTTTACGTCCTAACTTTACAAAATTGAGAAGCTGAAACGTTAATGCAATATCCGGTAGAAATAATCCAGTTTTGTTTGCAATATGTCTAAAACTTATTTTGTCTCTATTGCGGTGTTCGTAAAGATATTCTAAGACCACAGACTTCCAATACGCATGATACGATAGTCGACCTAAATCGGAAAGTGGTTTTTCAGGTGTACCAAGCTGGCCTTCTTCACGGCTTAATAGGTAACTAAAGTCGATGAGAAATCTCCCAAAACCTTGTCGTTGATATTGCGGCATAGTCATAATGCACGAAACGTTGTACTTTTGCATGCAATGTTTTTCTTTGGAAAAGTATCCAATCAAATGACATCCTTTTTTGTCGTTTTTTGTAAGTATGTAAAATAGAAAAGGTTCAACGTCATAGTACAATGTCTTATGATCGAGAAACAATTTCGCCAGCAAACAAAGGTTTTGACAGTAAATTTTGTTGATATTTCCATCAACCTCAAACACAGAAATGTCATCATTACGATAGATTTCTGTACCAGGCGGATGCCTCCAATAGCATTTGTCTTGATGACGTGCTAAGACTGCCTTACTTTTAGTGTATTTCAAGCAAAACTCGCAAAGAAAGAGTTTTGGAAGTCTGCAAAGAAAGTTATAAATAAACAATTTAAAACACAAAATAGAGTGTTGTTTTTGTTACCTTGCATATTCTTGGGGAAATCGACTAGAGTACCATGTTTGTATTTCCCACTTGCCAAATTCAATTGCAGCTGGACAGCGTTCTTGTGCTGCCAAAGCAAGGGATGGTGGACTAAGTAATGTTGGGTTTAGATCAGGAATAGCTAAGTTAATACGTCCGCCTTGATTGACAACTTCAGCTACTGCCTTTGCTGACTTTTCTCTAATAAGCCGATACATTTTAACATCTTTTTCTGATATACCAGGAGGCATTTGATTTTCTGAAATGGATAAATTATTAATGTTAAAATAAATTTTAATATTTAGACCCAAAATAATAAAAATAATATTTAAATGATTTAAAAGCTAAGAAAATAAATATTTTAAACTAAATTTTCGCTTTGGTCTTAAAAGGAAAATAGATAGCTGTATTTATATTTTGATGTTAAGTTGTGGGAACATTTATCTTAATCTGAACCACCTTTTCCACCTGGGCCTGTTTTTGTTTGTTTTTAAAGCACAATAAAAATTCAAATTTTAATTAAAAAGAAACAAAACATTAATTTTAAAAAAGTTTTAGTTTTAAATTAGCTATTTGATAAAACCTAAATACATTAATGCAATAGAAGAACGTTTACTTCTATATGCCTGAAACTCTCTAAAAACTACACACAAACTAGGAAAAAACTTTTATAACATTAAGTTAATATTTTGGCATTTGAAATGTTCACATTTGACAATTACAAAACCTCGTTTTAACAATGGCTGATAACAAGGTCTTTGGAAACTTTTGAAACAATTATTTTACTAACAGACTTAACAATATTAGAATAAGGTTTAAGTTTAAGAATGACACACATTTTTGATACTGAATTTGTAACATTCGTGGGCCTAATATAACATTATTTGCTATAAAATATCCTATAGATGGAAAATTTGTTTGGATTTGAGAGATGAAAGTGCAGTGTGTTGAAAAAAGGGAGATGTCCCAACATAAAACCCCTAAGCTTAGCAATCAACATTCAAGCATGATTTCCCAACATTTTTATATTAGGACATGTTCTTGGTTTTTAATTTTGCCATTGTTATGAATAGCAAAATCCGGAACGCACAATTTTTCTGTTTTAGTTAGATTTGGGATAACTCTAGAAAATCAGTTTGAAAGAGAATAATCTAATATGATCCCTATGATAAAATTAATTTAATTTTTTGACTTATTTTTTCATTTGGAACTTTAATTAAGTTCAACATTAAGACATACATATGTATGTATGTATGGGCTTCCATGGTGTTTTTTTAACTGAATTATTTGATTTGTAGGTAGTACCCGTGGCATGATGGTTAGTGCGTTGGACTGTCATGCAAGAGGTCTTGGGTTCGATCCCTGCCTATGCCATCTAAAGTTTTTTTCACGGGTACTGCCTCTTGCGAGGAATTGACAAATTCTCCAAGAGTAATTCTCGTCATGAAAAAGTGCTTTCTCAAATTAGCCGTTCGGATTCGGCATATAAACTGTAGGTCCCCTCCATCCCTGCAATTACTCGCACACGGGAATGGTTGAGAGTTGTAAGTCACTAGGCCCTGGTTCTCAACGGACTGTTGCGTCACCTAATTTATTTATTTTATTTTTTTATTTTATTTGTAGGAATTCTTTTATTTTCCAAGTTAAAATTGTAGTAGATTACAAGTTTATTATGAAACATTAATAAATTATTAAAAGTACCCCAAAGAAAGTAACAAATATATTAGAGGAAACGTAAGGACATTATGAATAAATTTTGCATCCGCTCAGTAAATTTAATTGACAAATAAATTTTAAAAGCTAAACAGAAATTTAAAAATTGTACTAATACAAACAAAAATAACGAATTTCAGTTAAGAAAAACTCAATTTTGTGTAGGCCAGGCAAAAGCAGTCTTATATTTTGAAAACAAAAATACAAACTAAATTATGGTCATTTTTTTCCTTACCCAATTGTGGAAAACAATATGGATTACTTAAATCAATTGAATCATCATTTTCAAATATATTAAAATGATGACTCTTCTCCCTTAACTGCGCAAAGTCAAGTTGATTTTTAACGTCGAAAAAGCCATTCCCAAATTCTGAATCATCTTCGTTGTGGCATACCGCAGCATTGAGTACGGTTTTTTGTGTAAGATAAGGAACTTCATCATTGATTGCTTGCGTTGCGAAGACATTTTTCTTCTCCAATGGCATTGATATTAGCGGAGTTATGCGTTTTTTTACTCCAGCCGTTTTAGACATGTTGCAGCCATTCTGACTTACTTCGCTTATATTCAAAGATGAAGTCGTGCCTTCCAAAAATAAATTCTTAGGAGTAACAACTGAATCATTTTTGACAGTTGTTGTTAACGTCGAGTTAAGATTAGAAGTTGCATTTTGTTTGAATACATTAGCTTTGTCTTGAACATTTGGGCAAAAATTGGTATCCTTTTCAAAATTCCTGAATGATTTTCTAGTATCTTTTGGACTTTTTGCACTTTCTGGGCAGAATACTTCCATTGATGCAACGTTATTTCCTATATCTTTGCCTTTTAAATTGGTGCGTGAATAGTTAGAAGTTGTAAATATGTGCGACAAGCCATCAAACAATCCTTTAAGCTGAGTATTCTTTTTTTTTACTTCCTTCGATGTTGATGTTGATGGTGAGCTTTTTGCTTTAGCAAATATATCAACTTCTTTTTTAGCAACGGCTGCAAATCCCCATACATTTTCGTCTTTGACATTAGAATCATCACTTTGAAACATATTACATTTAAGTTCATCCATTTTTTCATTTGTGTTCGATGTACTTTTCTTACTGCTCCGAGACAATGTCATTTCAGATTTGTCACTCTTTTCTGTATCATCGTCATTGTCATCATCGTCGTCGCCGGACGAAGAACTTTCACAGCTACTTCCACTTGAGTCAGTAGAACTGCTGGATGAGCAGGAGTCAGAAGAACTGCTATCACCATCATCATCATCATCATCTTCGTTATCACTCGATGAACATGAAGACGATGTATCTGAAAGTTTTCGCTGACGCTCACCATGAGTTGGATCCAACTTAATATCTAACATCTGTTGCATTGGACTTTTCGAAGTGCTTTTGTTCGCTTTGAGCGAATTTTGTAAGTTCATTCCAGCTTTTACGATTCTATCGCTATTAAAAGCCGAATGCCTGAAGAACTTTTGCTTTTCCTTAGACATTTTGTCATTTTTCTTCATGTCTTGGAATTGAAACGATGTTGAGGTTGATGGCTTAGTTTTCATATCTCCAAAAAGCGTTTGCACATGTTTTCTTTTAGCATTAGATTGTAAAACTTGTCTTTTATTATCTTCACTGCCACAATCTGACAAATAGTTGTCTTTTGTTTGTGGTGTTTCTACTGCGTAATCACTCTCGTCCATTTTTATATTCATCATAGTTGTTTTCGAAGCCCTGAGAAGAGAATATGAGAAAAAAAATTTCAATTTATTTTTGAAGCGTTTTGTGTGTGTGTTTTTTTTTATTCTAACCATTTCTTAGCAATTTTGTTATCAACGGTTTTTGTGTTACTTCTTCGAGGAGTAGAATCCATTGCATTATTTTTATAAGGTCTTTTTTTGGCGTTCATTTGATGCTCCGAGCAATGATTACACCTGTACAAGATGTTAATGTTAAAAACAAAACGCAAAATTAAAGAAAGTCTTAAAATTTAGTTGCAATTACCTCCATGGACACTTGGGTTTCTTATCTGACACAGGACTTAGGCAAGTAAGGTGAAAACTTTTGTGGCACAGGTAACAATCTAGCAGACAAGGGCCTTTGTGCCGATCGTTACAAGAATCACACGTTTTACATTTGTAGCAATGCCATTTGTTGCCTTTTGTAGACAAAATATAAAGAAGAACCTGCGATTGTGATTTACATTTGCCGGCAATATTAGCACATGTTGTGTGCAGAGACATTCCACATTTATCACATGAGCTGAGTGGCTCAGGAATACCGCTGCCATTTCGTTCTGAGGTACCGCAACATTGAGAACACATTGAGTCACCCTGCAAATGAGATATGAATACAAATTTTATGAAAGCAACATTAAGTTTTTTAGTTTTTGCTACAACTCACTTGGTTTATTCTTTCTATTACGCTTTCAGCAGTGGCTGTAGTTTTGCGGGGTGTAGTCAATGATCGTCCTTTTTTGTAAAGCTTACCATCTTGAATTAAGAAACCTGCATCTATTGCCTTTTTTAATGAGTTTTTGATAACAACTTTTAAATCAGTATCAGTTCCTAACTCAATATTATTAAACTTTTGTACATAGTTTTCAATACTTCTAAAAGTTGACCCCTCACATTCTCCCAAGTCATGAACAGCCTTTGCTACGACCTTGCATAAATTAGTATTTTTTTCTATTTTGATTTTTCGTTTTGCCATCGGTGCTTTATAAGAATGCAAGCCTTTGTTGTAGACTTTTATCACAGCTCCAGAATTAACAGCTTCTTCAAGTTTATCAGCGACAATGTCTTCGTGAAACTTGTGATGGCTGCCAATTGCTTGACATATTCTTTGGACGCTTGGCCGCTGTTTCTGCGAACGAATCTTAGCAATGGCATCCAATATCCATTGATGCCAGACATCTTGGCCAATTTCCTGTGCTGATTCCCGCATGATTTTAACTTTATCCTGAAAACATTTTTCTTATAATAAACAACAGATCAAATTTTAGTGGTGTAGCTGCTTTAATTTGGTGTAGCGGTGTTAAACCTATGCTAGGTCATAAAAATAAAATAAAAAAAACAATTGGGGAAATAGAAAAAAACAAAATCAATAATTCTCTCTTCTTATAATCATAAAATTATTATATGAGGAGTTCAGTGGGTTTACAAAGTTTAAAAGTTTTCAATCAATTTTCAGGCAGCCGCAGTTTTAATTTGATTTTATTTTATATTAAAAAGATAATTCAAAAAAGTACTAAGAACTGAACAGATGCATAATTATTTTCAAAAAATAAATGTTTTGTAGATAAATAAGTTTTTGTAAACAATAGTTTCAACATTTCCCGTTTTTTATTAAATATCAAGGGTTTTTCTTTATATACACAATGATAATTCCTTTAAACAATTTCACACTCTAGAAAATAATAACGAAAATTTACAATTGTAATACGTAGTACCCGTGGCGTTATGGTTAGACTGTTATGCTGTTATGCCAAAGGTCTTGGGTACAATTCCTCTCTGTTTCATATAAAGTTTTATTTTGCAGTACTGCCTCTTAAGAGTAATTGACAAATCCTCCAAGAGTAATTCTTGTCACGAAAAGTGGTTTCTCAAATTTGCCGTTTGGATTCGGCATATAAACTGTAGGTCCTTCCCTCAATCCCTGAAACTACTCACACACAGGAATGGTTGAGAGTTGTTAGGCACTAGGCCCTAGTTCTATACGAGCCGTTGCGCCACTTAATTTATTTACTTATAATTTTAATTTATCTGACTTGTATTTTTTGTTTAGAGTGGTGTATATTATTATTTACGTGATACATTGTCTATTTTTAGATATAAAATGTAGACATAAGCATACTGAAATATCAAATTCATCGTCAAGGCTAAAAATTATGTTTATGTACTGTTTTTATATTTAAAAAATCGTGGACAGTTAAAATGGTCTTAAGTCACTCGATGGTTGCTTTTATCAAAACTATATAGTCAAAATATGCATTAAAAACAAACATAAGCTTACAAAAATACATATGTATTGACAGTTTTAAAACACATTTTTGGCAATTTTTTGTATGGCTAATAAAAAAAAATATCTAAATCAAGTTAAAATAATGATTTTTGACACACAGATTCTAGAGTGTCTGTATATGATGCATTTGAAATTATTATCCTCGATTATTTTTCTATAAAATTAATCAGATGAACTTTTAAATTTGATAAAATTTCGAAATCAAAGACAAAATGGGGCGTATTCATAGAGAATTACTAAAGTCGTTATTTCTTGATCTATAGTTTAGGACTTGTTGGTTAAATAAACACAGCTCTTATTCATAGTCAATTTTCCAGCTTTGTTTAGTAGAACCCAAGGTTAAGGTTGTATTCTACTACAATTATACTTCAAATGACAGGTCAAAGCAAAAAAATACAGTTATATTTTCAAACTTTTTAATTTGGGCTTTCATTCCTCAAATTGGATGTGGAAAAAAGTAAGTAAAACAAAACTATTTAATAAAAAATCAATAAATATGCCCCAATCTATTTCATTTATTTTTCAATGTTTTGTTTCCGAATATTAGCTATGTAGATATATTAGTCTGATAAAATGTTTGAATACACCAACAAAAATGACTTCACAGTGTATGGCAAGTTTCAGAGGTAAATTGAAAGTTGAATTGTTAATTTTTTCTTCAAATAAGTTTTTTTTAAAGTGAAAGTATTACTAGTAACTTATTTTGCTAACATTAGTTAAAGGTTTGAAAACAATTGGGTTGTCAATAAATAAGTAATAAATAAATAAAAAACAAGTAGGTAGATTCTTACAAAGTAACCAACTTTACTAAGAATTGATCACGTTTACTTTCTCTACCTCATCTTAGAGTATAAATATTGAAAACCTCATTAATTTTAATTTAACCTTTAGACTCTTTGAAGTCACACTGATGAATTAAATATAATATGTTATTAAGTTATAAAACGAAGAACGAAAAAAGCCAAAAGCTCTTAAACCAGTATGGAAAATAGAAAAACGATATAAACGACCTCTGAATTTCAAACTTAAATGTTGAAATTTGGACAAGTGTGTTTCTGTTAAAAATTTAAGATATTTTGGATTTAAGGATTTTTGGCTTTTTATGTATAAAGCTATGGTGTCTCGGGTATTGTGGCGATGAGAGGCTGTAGTGGTTTTAATAGTCATTAAGCTCTTGGTCTATGAAAGCATTTCAATTCAACTCGATTAAACAAGTTCAAATGAGAATTGTCAATATATTAATAGCAATAGGTTAGGTTAGTGGTTGACCGTGATATAGTAAAACACACTTGGGCCACTTTAAGGTCCCATTGTGATACTACATGAATCTTGAGGCTTTCTTCTAAGCTCAATGAAACCAGTTTGAGTCCCTTACGAAACGTGAAAGACTGATTATGTTAATGTGATTAAGATCGTTTAGATCTTCATAGAAGAAATCTACTAGGTAAGTCTTGCGTTTTTGAGCTAGAGCATGAAATGTACAGAGAAGGTGAATAACTGTTTCCTCCTCTTCCTTATCCATACAACAAGTCATTTGAGAATACGCCTAGCCAAATGGCGTGCTTTTCTATTAGAGAGTGCCCGGTTATGACACCTATATTAGAGATAGCAAGCACCTTGAGCGTTTTAAATCTAGTTTAAGCCAGATTTTTTTCGTGACCTGACTCGTGGTGATGTTATTTCACCTGATGTTTGCCTTCGTGATAATATTCACAATCTTTTTCCTTTTTCTAGGAATTATTTATTTATTGCCAAAAGATAGGTTCTTTGCAAAATTTTGGTGTACAAAATATTGGGTTCTACTGAATATATACTAAATAAAAATAAAAAAAAGGTTCTCTCCCCCAAATCTGGAGATTTTTCCCACCTTTTTGATGTACCACACTTTTGCTTATTAACAATCCACAAAATTAGATAATGTACAAGACGCTTTGACCTATTTATTTGTCAGTTCTTCTTTTTGGTGCCTAATTTAAATGTGTTTTGAATATATTTGTGTTATTAACTAACCTTATTATATTCAAACAAGCAATAAGAAACCGTAAAATAAACGAAGCTTTATTGTACTACATTTGTATGACGTTTTTAATTTGAAAAAAAAAAAAAAAAAACTGAAGTAATTTTTAATAACAATCATGCATTAATAACCGGTGTCTAATTTTAAATATTGTTGGATGAAATGTTTGTTGATTAAGAGCTCTTGGTACCTATATTCTCGGCATACTGACCCGAGAGTTCAAAACTACATCTAAAAAACAATTACAATTTTCATTAATTGGGACAAAAAGTCATGTCTTTTTCTGCATTTTTTGTAAGTATTCTTTTGACATTCAGTCGTTTGAATCAAAAGACTACGTTGATCGTTTCATAACATCAATACTTTTTACCTCAAACTATACATTGACAATTTTTGGAGTATATTCTATTAACATGCTCTCCTACATGAAGACAATTAATATTTTTCCATATATAATTTCCTTTGAGTATCGATAATTGAGACCTTTGTTGGTAAGTTAATTAGCTGCAGTGTGCAGCGATGATACATGCGATCGCTTTAAATTTAATTGAATAGTATAAAATAGTTAATTTTTCATTTAAGTGCTTGTTATTGACTGTCTGTCTTAAAAACTGATAAATAATGCAAAATAGCGGTTTTTGTAGCCCGTTTATAAATGTACATATGTATGTACCTAATCGTACATTTTTTGTAAGTACGGTTCATAGAAGGACTTCACGGATAAAATTTGAAGGACGATATCCTTGAATTGGATTTCTTAACAAAGTTTTGGCATGCAACATACTTCAATAATAGTCGAAATATGGTTTAGTACGAAAAATACTATTGTTAGTATTTTGATTTAAGAACCTGCAGTCAGTAAAAGATTCTAGATCAAAAGAAGCTCTTAAACAACTGGAGAAATGCTAATGATTCCTTGATAGTTTCAATGAAAAATGCCAGTGTTGCAACAACAAAATTAAGTAGCTTTAGTTTTGGGCCAACACTGTACCCCCAAAACTTTTTGTCGGCTCTTAGACTATTAAAAAAAAACGCGGATATTAATGTTTATTGTTTGTATTGTAGTCTCCATGTTGTGTATTTTTTGAAAAATATGTAGATTAAAATAAAATAAAATGTTTAATAATGTTTATACCTGCATATGTTATATCTCAAATTAATAATTCAAAGATCTTCTATGACAAACTTATTAGGGCTGGTTGTGTGACGGCGGTCTACAATAAAGCAATTACAATTAAAAAACGAACAACAAGCAATAGGTAGTGCTATTAAATAAAGTTTTTTCCCTTTTTTATTCCAAAACTAAAAAAGGCCGACGGTAATACGCATTACTAAAAAGTAAATTTTGGACATTTGACTGACCTGATTTCCCTTACTTTTTCATAAAAGGGCTAGCAAATATGTATATGGGATGAGGTATGTATATAGATAAATAAAATTATTGTTGTATTTTTATCATGCATTATGCAATAAATATAAACTTAGGCAGATAATGTACAACCTTAAGAGATTAGTTAACTTGTGACATTAATTAATAAATGCAAAATTTTGTGCAGTATCAGAAAATTAAGCAAATTAACTGCGCAGTACAATTGTTGATTTTTTATTTTTAATAAGTCTTGTCTGTAGCTCAATAATAAAAAGAAAACACAAACAAATTAAAATAATATACAGATTTGTGTATTAAGGTTTTACACTTAATACTTTGATAGGCTAATATATTACATTTTAGCAAGAAAAAAGTGTATTAATTGATTTTAAACAATCGATATAAAATTTTTGTTCACATATCTAAGCACGGTCGGTATCTGGTTTGTTTTTTAGGGCACTCCCAGACCAAGTTCGTTGAAAATGAACAACATCAAGAAAGATTTTAGAAAATTATATTATACAAAACATATTGGAAACAAAAATCAAAAAATGAATGTATTTCTTATTGAAAAAAACATTTCCCAAAAGAAAAAATAACATCAGATGAAACACAAACGTATTCCGCCATTTTGTTCCTTCAACGTTAAATAAGAAGACTTTCTGGGTTAATTGAAAATAATGATATTGTAATATTTGATTTTTGCACCCATTTATTTAAACAAATCTTAATTGAATGCTGCACTATTTACTCCACATTTTTAATTTGTACCTTATTTGAATAATTTTCAGCAATTGATCTGCAGCAATACTCAGTTTACTACACAATTTGTTTCAAAGAGTTACGCTGTTTTCACACCACTTGGACGATTGATTGACTCGTCTTTTTTCACAACATTACACTTTATTTTCGGTTTTTGAAACTGGTACGTTTTAATAGGACATTGTTAATTGTTAATACTTTATTAGTCAATAGTTTAAGAGATAGAAAACACATTTATTTAACCTTATAATTTTTATTTAAATCAATAATCTTTCGAAATGAAGTCATAGAACATGCATGGACAATCCGAGATATTATACCATGGGATGAGATGGAATAGATACGTAGTTTTTTTATTTTTTGAAGCGCTGGTTGGTTGATGACAATTGGAATTTTGTAAAACGGCGCTTCAATGGAAACAAGCTATTGGAATTCAATTCCATTATAAAACTAAGAGCATTCCAGTGATGCATAACGACTTTTAGCAGAGAGCAACATATATCTGTCTCAGATACTCAGAATGTTTATGAGGAAAGTCTTTTGTAACTGGCTGAACAAAATGGTGTAGCGGCAACTGCAGCTACACGACGTTGCACTAAGGTGTGTTTCCTTTTTTTGACTCTAAACTGTTGTCAATCGTTAACTATTTTTGTTCCTTAATAAAGGGTTTTTCAATAAGGGCGGGTAGATGTTGAAATGGAATAAAACATGCTGTGTGTAAGGTATTGCCAAATTATTTTTTTATTTCAAAGGCACATGTATGCCATTAAGTGTGCAATATGACATTCAAATGCCCACCTCGGCTTCTTACTGTGACACGGATCCGAGTGGTACAATTTTCAATGACTCTTCCGCATAAATCCGGCTGAATTTGAGCGATGGCCTGTGTTATGTTCACCATTAGGGCATCGGTCGATTGTGGTTTATTTGCATACACCTGAGACTTTAAGAAACCCCATAGGAAAAAGTCTAGCGGGGTCGAATCGCATGACCTTGGTGGCCAATTCACATCACCCCTACCAAAGAAAACCTTACCACCAAATCGTTCATGCAAAATGTCAATCGGCGCGTTTGCTGTGTGGCACTTAGTGCCGTCCTGATCGAACCACATGTTGTCTAGGTCCATATGGTCCAATTTAGGCCATAAGAAATTAGTTATCATCGTTATATAGCGCTCGCTGTTGACAATGACCGCCTCACTAACGTCGCGTTGTTTTCAAAAAAGTACGGACCAATTACCCCGTCACCCCAAAATCCACAGCAAACGGTACCTTTCTGAAGATGCATTATCACCTGGTGAACCTCGCGTGGGTTGGTGTCTTCCCATATATGGCAATTTCGCTTGTTAACACAGCCATTCATCCAACAATGCGCCTCGTCACCAAAGATGATTTTTCGGCCAAAATTGGGGTCCTCTTCCAAACGATTCGAAGCCCAGCCAGCGAACAAACGGCGTTGTTGGTCGGGACATAAGTCCCAACGCGAAATTCGCCAAGTTGAAGTCTGCAAATGGCCGAGTTTTTGTGCATGGCGAGGAATAAAGTGCCTCCGGTTCTGCTGTACACTTTCATTGGCCGCGGCGATGTTAACGGTCAATCTTGTGTTCTTTGAACGTACGGGTGTTAGCTGATTGTTTACTGAACTGAATAATAAACAAAATAGTTACGATTAATAACATTCTAAAACAACTCGAGAGCTGAGTAATTGTGATGAACTGTCAAAGTTAATAATTTGATTACAAAGAAGTAATTGTTTGTTTTTGGCTTGGGAGAAAACAATCGCATCTAACTCAAACAACACATTTTTAAAATACAATAAACAATGTTTTTCATTGATTCTTTTCTTTGCTTTCATCCTTTAAAAAAAATTAACATTTGGTTAAGAAATGTCTTGTTATGTGACTCATAAATTTGTATAAATATTCTAAATCAAGTTAAGAGGAGCTTCAGGTCTTCTTTCTAATTATGAAATTTTTTTTAATATTGGTAGTTTTACAGATCAACGATTCCTTACAATTGTCGTCCCTAAATGATTTTAACAAATTCCAACAATGCTTAACAATGACACTTGAAAATTTTGTTTGGCATAACAACAATAGTTAACAATTTAAAAAAAATCACTGTCAAAAACTAAAATGTGAAACAGCGTTTCAAATAGCAGGTGAAATCTTTCAATTTCAATACTTTTTCTATTATAATGAGTCGGACGATTTTAATGACAGCTTGTATTAAAATGACTCTAATGACTGCAGCTAATTTTCACTCCCCAAAAGTAGTAAGGGGTCAGTTAAAGCTATCATTGAAATCCATCCGGGAATTTTTTTGAATGAATATTTGATGCAATTTTAAATGAAAGGCAATCATTTGAAATGAAAATTGTGCTGTTATTTTTCGCTATAAATATTTTCCGGACCAAAGTTTATTTTTCTCAACAGCTGATACTTTTATGTTCAAAAGTGAAACGAATCGTTGCATTGATTTGTGTTCCAATTTCACACAATTCCAATGACAGATTTCTGCCAATATTTAATGATCGCTTTAGGCGCAAGTTATAGCTATCATTGGTTGTCATCATTGAAGCAAACATTGGAATTTTATTGGCAGGTCGTTTATAGCTATCATTAAAAATTTCTGTCATTGAACAAAAATTTCCTGATTGAAATCCAACGAAAAATTTTTACTAACAGAAATCTGTCATTGGAATTGTGTGAAATTGGAACATAAATCAGTGGAACGATACGTTTCACTTTTGAACATAAAAGTATCAGCTGTTCAGGAAAATGAATTTCCGTCCGGAAAATAGAAAAATACTATTTTAGTGAAAAATAAATGCGCAATTACACTTTTTTTTCTCAAAAAAAAATTCTTTGTGTGATTTCCGATCGATCAGTATATAATTTTCATTTCTAGTTAAAGGAAAACACCGTCAAATATTGATTCAAGCATTTTTCCGGATCGATTTCAATGATAGCTATAACTGGTGCCTTAAACAATCTGCCAAAAAATTCCAATGATTGGTTTCAATGACGAATAGCAATGATAGCTATAATTGGCCCCGAAGACTTAGTGCACACTATTGGTAGTTTTTAAATAAAGACACACATAGTGATATATTTTTCTTTAAAACTTCAATTTTTTATACTTTGCCACTTGCCACCTCGAGAAGGTTCGTAGTATGTAATTGGCGAAAGCTCACTTTCGCATTATGCATTTAATATTATTAGGTACAGCTAAATTAATAAACGTGGAATAACGAAAGGTTAGGTCTTATTGTATAGACTAGGTTCAAAATGTTATGAATAAAACAAAATTCCTACTAAGTGACGTTTACTAATTTAAACCACCGAAGAAGGTGGTTTAGCGAAGGAATAAGATCCAAATGTGTCATATTTATTCTGAAAAAAAAATAAGTGAATAATTTTGTTATAATAATGTGTGCTAGATTTGTTTTTAAAACAGTTACCGCCATCAACCAACAGAAAAAGAAAAATATACAAAACCAAGCATGACCCAGCGCAAGTGCTAAGCGAGGGGGATAACAAGAAGTATAGGTTTCCCATGGAAAAAAATTGAAAAATGATAATATTTTTGAAAGAATCATATAAACAAGAGAATTCCTAGGTGTGTTAACAAATAATCACAATTTGCTGTCAAAACCCATACGAAGAAAACACAGTTTTGCGGAATTTGGTGGAAATTTCAAGTTACCAAACAAGAATCGTATCTATTTTAGTAGATTTTCTTAAGGGATTTTTGGTAAAGGTCACTTTACTATTCAAGTGCCTGTCTACACGAGTTGTGCCTACAACGTTGTGACGAGAGTTTGTGGGCAAGCGAGGAGCTGAGTAAAGGGACGGGATGCTCATGATAAAAATTGAATTTTCTGCTTGGGCAGTACAGTTCCTTTCTCATTTCGTTCCGAATTTCTCATTATTTTCTGTTCGTCGATGCGAAAGGTATACTTGTTTTGCTCTTCGGCTTTGCACATATTGTATACACGGTTACCACATTAGTCATCTGTGACCAAATTGGGTCATTATTTTTCACTTGGTCAAATGGTCATTTTTTATTCCATTTGGTCATATTTTTCGGAAACGACAAAATATGTTCGACAATTTGAGTAACGAAAACGTTCTTTTAACATACTCACTTGGCTAAATAGAAATAACTGTTAAACTCATTTAAGCAACTTTGATCTAATGTTCAAGCTTTGTTTTTATATTTCGTCATCTTTGTTTGGGTTAATCTAATTTAATTAAGTATGTTATGGATTTTGTGAGTTCATTTGTACGTAATTAAAAAATAAATGTCATCTGCATAATATGGAAAATATGTTAAACAAAATGTGATTATGTTGTTCATTTTTACCTATCTCTTTAATCCTTCCCTATTTTCCTAAAACTCGCACTGTGTTTAAACTTTAAACATGTTAAGGGTATTAATAACCCCTTGTGTGCCCGTTCATTATAAAAAAAGTGGTCATTTTTATTTTCAAATTTGGACACAAACTTTTTTTTTTCAAGTGGCAACCGTATTTGCATGTCGGTCGGCAGTATCACCGGCTCAAAATTTCAAACACAAATGTTTCAAGTTTGTCGTTCCACAACACAAAATGGAAAAGGGGTCATGAGTAGTCACAACACATGTAGACACATAGTGTTGTGAGCACAACGTTGTGGGCACAACGCGTGTAGACAGGCACCAACAAACGTTTTTATTTTATTCATGGAGCATTTTAACCCAGAGCTTAACTCGTATTCCCTGGTTTAGTAAACTCGCGGAATAAAAGTGGAATAAACGTTTTTTATTCGGCTGTTAAAGTTTAAAGTACAGCTGAGTTTGACAGATATCAAATGCAAGCTACCAACTAAAAAACAGGAAATGTATTACACTGTATTGGTAGAATTGACAACTATAATTGTTTTTTTTTTGTTACAAACAGTTTTATCATCATTGAGCTGGCAAAAAAGTTGTGTGTCCCGATGGTTGGTAGAAAATCTACCAAGTTCTAACAATTAACAGTTACTTAGTTATTTCATATACAATTTTCTTCCAAAAGGAGTTTTTGGCAGAGTAGGACAAAATAATGCAGTGGTTGCTGGTATTATATCCACTTCTTGTTCTTTCATGTTATTTTCTATTAACCTAGCCATACACGATAGAGCCAAAAAATGGACCACAGCCAATCCAATATCGACCGTGTGTGGGGAATCAAGGAGCCAAGTAGGTTTGTCTGTTTACTCAATCTTATTTAATAAAAGTTGAAAGAAACAAATGTAATTTTAAGATATTTTTCTTTGCAAAAGGCCGGAATTTTTTGATTTATTTTATAAAAACCCCTTATTATTATACACATACACATATATTTGTGTGTGCTTGAAATAAAAAATATAAAAATAATCAATCTGTCAAAATGACTGTGCGTCGGTCGAGTATACCGTGTATATTTGCACGGTGCTCATTTAGATCGGGTCCAAATGGGTCGGAGACAATTGTCTCAGTCGTGTATGTTCAGCTTTAAATATATGAAATAAATACAATACATTTTTAATTAAATTTTTATATCCACATTTAAATAGAAACAAATTTTTGGATATTAATATCACAAATATTAAATTGTTTATTCATATATTCCATGATTATTATGTTTTTTTTTGCACTTTGAATTCAAATCATTTGTTTTAAATATATTTATTCAGACGAATCAGTTAGCCAACCCAACAATATTAAACTCACCTCTTTGTGATGAATTTCTTGTGACATTTCTCACGAGGGCTTATCTGTGAGCTTCAGAGCACCAGAATAGAGAAAATGAATTGATGCTCCCTTTTCCGTTCACGAAAGTATAAAACAAGAAAATATTGCCAAATAATAAAATGTCAACAAGAAAAGTCTCCAAACATTCTAATGTGAACACCGCCTATGCATTAACTTGATTCATAGAAGTTCGAACTCAGTTTCAAGTTACATGTAAACAGGGTTAAAGATATCATTGGAATTTTCAATGGAAACATTGGCTACCTTTTTAATAGCTCAAGAAGCATGTCAAACTGAAATTCATAGCTTGATTTGATAGCTTCAGGATTTGGCTTTATTTACTGAAAAAGTGTTTTTATAAATTATTGCTTTTGAGTATTAAATGTTGGTAGAAAAGTTATTTCATTTAATTTGTTAAACAAATTATATTGTACATAATTTGTAAATGTAAAAATATATCAACGCAATTTCGTGTTATTAGTCGGAAAAAAATAAATATTTGCGAAAACAAACAACACTAGCAAATAAGTTTTGTACATAATGGAAGACATTGAATATTTAGAAGAATATGAAGATTTCATATTACCTAGTAAGTACTCGAAGTATTGATTTTTGTTATTTTGTTCTTAATTCAAGATATGCAAATATTGCGGCATTATACTTATATCCGATACCGAAGTGAATCTACCCATTAATGAGCCTGCCTAAGTTGTATCTTTAAAATTTTATGCGAATGTCAGCATTTTCCATTAAGCATCTTAAATTATCTTCTCTTGTACGTAATAGTTTCGAAAGTTACATAGCACTACAGGTCCCATTTTGTCGTTTTGCGCGTAAAGTACATGAATGTTAAAATACCCTTTTATGGACAGGGACTTTATTGAGGGCTGTTGAATGATGATTTTCTTTTTACAAATCATGGAACGTCAACTTGTACGAAGCCGGCAAACTAGTTTTTTTGTTGGTTTTCATGGGGACGTTTACTCAATAACGTCCAAAACAAAACTGTTGAAGAAAATTAATTGTGTATATTATAAATTGCCTTATACTAAATAAGAAGTACGTGAAAATGAAATCGTGAAAAACTTTCCCTAATTATAAATTATTAGGGTTGATAAGTTGAATGTATGGGGCAGGATATCGCAACTTCCTTTCTTTTTTCTCACTAACCACTACAGCGTCAGTAAGTAAGAAAAGTAATAATATACTTCAAGCTATCATTACAATGTTTATAATCGATTAAACGATTTAAAATGTATAGACATTGAATATGATTTATATTAATTGTTGGCATAAGACCCCCCCCCCCACCAAGGCGGCCCATGCATCTCGATATTTTGCAGCATTGTAAAGATCGCCAATCCAACTCTTCTTCGGTCGTCTTGAAATATGTGCTGCCCAACTCCATTTAAGTCTTTTCGTTCTATCTATTACGGCAATTATTTGGGTTTTGTTGCGGATTTCTTATCCTTTCGCTGAGTCTTATATTGAGGTATTTTTTCTTTCTATTTTCGTCTGACAGATCTTTAGCTGGTCAAGTGATTTTGTAGTTAAGCTCAGGGTTATATGTGAGCACCAGTAGAATAGGGGAGTCAAAGAAATATTTTTGTGTTTCTATACATGGTCTAGTTCTAAAATCTGTTTGAGGCTTCAGAATTATTTCCAGCTCTTTGTGATGCGTCTGTTAATTTCTTTCTTTCTTGGCCCTTAAAAGATTTTGTCTTAAATATATGTAGTCTTCGACTTTAATTTCTTGCTCCGTACAGAAATAAATCTTCTCTTATGTGGTTTTTCATAACATTTTTTTTTGTTTTGTTAGTTTATTATTATCTCCTCTTTTATTCTAAATGTACTTCCTGTACTCTATTTTTATTTGTACTACAATGTTTGTATATGTTTTTGATAGTGTTAATGCCGTTTGGATTCATATTCTGGCTTTTCAAGAATGTCCATATTGTATTGTGTTCAACGGAGTCAAATTCTTTAATGAAGTATATAAATAAAAAGTTATTGGTTGCCGTAATTTATTGCACTTTTCTATTAATTGATTCATCGACTGTAGGTGGTCTGTTGTTGAGAAATCTTCTTGCTTGATGTTCTTGTAGACTGTTTTTCAAAACAACTTATAAATTGTCGATATGTTACTTATGGGTCTATAGTTACTTAAGTCGTCTTGTTTTCCTTTTGTTATATAAGTGTTATGGTTGTTTCTCTCCATTGATTAGGAACCTGTTGTGTTTGTATTATTCTGTTAAATAAAGATGTTAAAATTTCAGAAAGCGATCTTTTCCGTCTATGGTCCTTTCAATACTTTCTTTGCAAAACATGGCAGTTTGTGTTGTGGGGAGATCTGTGTCTATGCTATCAATTTTTTTCTTATAGGTATCTTTAAAAGTTATTTTGGTTTTTAGATAAGTGAAGATTTGCAATAGTCAAAAATATGAGCATATTTAAAAAATTGCAACTTTTGAAAATATACAATGTGTGTGAAAATTGTTACTTACACAATTACACAATTTAGTTGTTAATTAAAAACCAATCAAATAATGTTGCAAGTCCATAACAAAAAATATGTAGAAATGCATCAAAATGCTGTTGAAAATTAAATTGTATGCGTTAATAAGTTAAATTTGCTGAATCGCAAATGTACATATTACACAATTTAGTTGTTAATTAAAAACCAATCAAATAATGTTGCAAGTCCATAACAAAAAATATGTAGAAATGCATCAAAATGCTGTTGAAAATTAAATTGTATGCGTTAATAAGTTAAATTTGCTGAATCGCAAATGTACATAATGTTCTTTTATTAATTTAAATAATTATTTTTATTTTAATCAAATAAATTTTTGAAATATTTACATAAATATGTACATTATATTTTTATTAATTGATCATTTTTTCTTTAGAAACACTTAATTACTCAGAAGAATTTCCTGTAAATACAATTGAAGGAGATTTATTAAATGAACCATGCAACAATTTTGGTAAGTGTTGGAATTTTTAATTGAGAAGAAAAATTTTATAATTTATAAGTCAATAATTTAGCGAACAAATTATACTTAGGAAAGAACATAATCTTTTTTAAAATCTACACTTTCGTTTTAATCTCTCGAGGTTGATAAGTAAGATTATAAACTCAAAACTGGATGACTTTACGTCAAAAAGAATCTACCAGTAGTGTATAAATTATCAAATACAGAAAATAGTTAGTTTTTTATTTTTATGGTCTACAAACCTAAATCGGTCATCGAACGGATTTTTACATACATATGGTGGATTTCGATAGCTAAGTACTCTGTTCAACCCCCTCCGCGACGATTGGCCTCCCAACATATATCGCTTGACAAGCAGTTATAAAATCACTGGACTCAGTTTCTTTCAATTCAAAAACATCCATACATTGGCGACCGTCTTTCAAGGGGATATCAACAGTTGAATATTCACCTTTCGAGATTCATAAATGTACCAATTGTAGGGAGCCTCTCTATTTGGCACATTTTTGCCATTTGCCCGATTTCCCGACTCACCACCAACACCGACTCTATCAAAGATATGCAGAGCCAAATAGCTGAAGTACTTAATCCATCTGATGTCCTAACTTTCCAGCGCATCAAAGAAGTCACACTACAACACAATAAATTCAAAAAAAATATTAATTTGTTCTACTATATCAAATTGTTCTTTTCTCGTCTTCCTAATTCAATTTTACTTTTTCGATATACATACAAATAATTAAACATACACAATTGTACTCCAAAACGTTTATATCTTAACGACATCTATAGTCACGTTGACCTGATGTCTTTGTGACAAATAACTTATAAATTTACTTTATAATGTTATTTTCTTTAAATAAATAAATAAATGCTGGTGTTCTCCAAAGCTTCGTTTTGTCTCCGACACTCGTCATTGTCTTTTTGTCTGCAACTTCTAATCGATTAAACTGTTGCGCTGACGACAGCACCCTCTGCTTTCCATATTCGTTTCTAGATTCACATCGTTGTCCTTCGGATGTAGAACTCCGACGGGGATCTTCAATGGTGAAATATTAACCGTCAGTGCTTCAAAAACTCAACCGTTGTTAGTCGTAAAACCACTTCTGAAATGGCTTTAATTTACAAAGCCTTCTTTCGTCTAGAACTTGAATATAATTCGTATGCCTTGGTAGGTGCACTAAAAAAATGTAAGTCTTGTGTGGAATCCAAAAAAGAGAAAGGTGATAGAACCATTGAATAATTACAAATAGAAGGGACACCGGGCAAATCCTGATCTAGATGGCGACACTTATTTTTCAAATGCTCATAAGTCGCTAGTATCGCACGGCGAGTTATTGTATCAGTCTATCAAATACAACACCCAATTTTACAAATTTTGGTCCTTATGGGAAATTTACTCACAATTTATGGTCGAGAAAGATAACGGAATATTGTTATTTAGAATAAAAAACAACAATAACAACTGTGTAGGTACATATGTATGTCTGTTAAAGTGTTGCATTCAAGGCCAAATCACGTTCGCTGCAGAAAATGTATTTTGAAGGTTTGTTTTTCTTTTTTAAATTTCGTTCTCATTCATAAAACGAAAATGATTTTGGTGCTTTTCGGTGCATTCGACATGATGATGATTTGTGACTTTCGGTGAATTTTTCTTCAATTTCGTTATTAGTTTGATATGGGTTGGGATGGGATAGGTTTATTTTTAAATTTCTTTTTTTTTTTCTGAAAATAGGGATAGTGGACGAATCATACTTTACTACCTACAAAGTATACATTGCAAATGTACATACATAAGAATAGGTAGGTATATTGTTTAGGCTAATGTTAGGTGCGTAGGTAATTAGTAATTAGTTATTACATATACCTATGTAGGTAAGGTAGGTATTCATATGCACAAATGGAGGTTAGTAGGAACATATGTATGGAGGTACATATACATATATACATATGTACATACAACACATAAGTTGGGGGTGTACCTATTACATTTTTCAATTATTTTAGTAGTAGGTATTTTAGGCAGATTTCTTTGCTTTAAAAAATACTGTCGAGTGAAGAAAAAAAGATATACCTAATCAAAGTGGAGTAAAAAAGGATTCTTAGCCTTTTTGGATCATGTTAACATTCACCAGTGCACTGTGCGTACACAAATAACATACAATTTTTTCTCGCATTGTTGAATTTTTGTATAGGTATACATTTTGTAGTAGGTAGGTAGTATATGGCTTTAAGAATTATTTTTATACTTTGTTTTTGCTTTTACGTATTTTTTTGAGATATTGTTTTGCTTTAGGTTGCCGGTTGCATGGAAGTAGTTTTCACTTTTTGCAGTTTTTGTAGTCGCATATCAGTGGTAAAGAAATTTTCTTCCTTTTATACCTAGTACATCCCTTTTTTCGCTTTATTTTTAACTTTCCATAGGAAGTTATTGTCCGATTTGTCGAATTAAAAATGTTGACATTTCTCGACGTTTCAAGGTCCCTAGAGTCGAAATAAAAGATTTTTAGAGAGATGTCTGTGCGTGCGTTTGTATGTACGTACGTTCGGACGTCCGTACGTTCACGAAGTTTCGTCGTCCATACCTCAAGAACCAGTAGAGATTTCGACTTCAAATAAATTTTGTTATGCAGACAAAAATGCAGAATGATGCAGAAGGACTCTCAAAAAAATTGTGTGGGTGGTTTTTTTTTACCAATTTAAGCAATTTAAAAAAAGATGAAAATGTTGGTTTACCCAAAATATCTCACGAATCAATAACGCTAGATACTTTAAATGAATTTTATATTATAACGTGATACCAAACAAATATATTTAAAAAAAAAAAATCCAGTTAAGGGTTTTTTTATAAATCAAAAAAACTGAAAAAAAATATTTGTCTCCTCGAATATTTTACGAACAAAAAATGATTTTATCTCCAAAATAATTTTTTGCAACGAACGTTTTTGACTAAAAAAATTATTAAATGTTCAGAAAAATTGATTTTCGACTTTGAAATCAAACTTTTTCATTATATGCAAAATATTGTTGGAAATTTTTAAATTTTTAGAAATAATTCAACTGACAACTTTTTTACCAAAACACGAAAACCTACAAACATTTTTATCAAGACAAATCGGCAGACGGGATGGGAAGTTATCAGTGTGGGTCGCATCGTAGCCTCTTTTTATAACAAATTGTTTCGCCAAACTTGAACAAAACATAATTATATTTATTTGTTTTAATTAAATGAAATTTACAAAGGTATCTATGAAAGTTAACCTACCTTCGGAAAAATATTTACCTACCTAATTTTCAAGGCAGTACCTGAACCTGAGTATAATTGTATTTGTACCTTACCTAGGTACATCTACCTTTGAAAACATTTTGAACACAAATATTGAGGGAGGTATACCTTCTTTGTAGGTTCATATCACAATATGTCTACTTTAAATACCAGTTGAATAGATGAAGGTTATCAGTAGGTAAGGTAAGTAGATTTCAATTTGACAAGTGGAAAATTTGAAAAATTGTTTGGTCTTTGAAACTAAAAAATAGTATTTACCTACCTATGTACATACATACATATTTATATCTAGGTCCTAGTTAATAAATTAGGCATGATCGGTACATACAGTTTTGAGTTATTTCTTGAGTTCAGTAAGTAAGGTACTAACACATACCTAAGGTATCTTGTTGAACCTTCGCCGATTTACGTTGTTTATCAATATTTGATTAACTTCAAATACTTTGTACGCAAAGCAGACGATTTTAAGTAATTTTTGTTTTGCTTTGAAAAAAAAACTGTAAATTGAACAAACCACATCAAATTAAAGCTGCAACACTTTACCAAAACTCTTAAATAAAATAAAAACAGCATAAAAAAGATTATGTACAAGAATATACACTGCCGCTCATCTGAATAGGTTCACAAATATTTTCACCTCACTGTTGGCCTCCATTCATATGTATTACAATGACTTATCTTTTTTATATATGTAATAAAAGAGCATCATTATGTGCTTGTTTTGGGAGAAAAAAAATTTCTTTAAGCTTACCGTTATTCTCCCACGGTAGTTAGACTAAATGTATTCAAAAAAACAAGCATTTTTTTGGCTCATCTGAATAGGTTCAACAGCAAAAATTGCAATTTACGTTGAGTTGCGTGTTAATTGTAATCGAAATTTTATCTGTCAATAAAATTAGTTTGTTTTTCCTATATTAACGGTGAAATGGGTTGCGAAAAATCTTTAAGCGAGGAAGAAAAAGGCAAAATAGAAGTATTTCGGGAATCAGGCCTAAGCCAACGACTTATAGCGAAGAAAATTAAAACAGGTCAAAATTTGGTAGGCAGTTACTTGCGAAATATCCAAAATTATGGAAAAAACATGAAAGGAGGAACCTATACGGCCACATCAATGGTTGATAGACGTGCTATCATCAGAGCAGCTTCTAATTCTCATGATTCCGCGTCAAAAATAAATATAAAAACCGGTGTCAATTGCAGTTTAGCTACGGTAAAACGCGTAATTAAAAGTGGTTCTCATTTGAAAAGAAAAAAAATCAGAAATTACCACCACTTAACGAATCTAGGAAAGAAATTCGTCTCCAATTCTGTAAGAAATACATGTCGTGGAAGTCAGAGTGGCAAAGTGATTTTTTCAGATGAGAAAAAGTCCAATTTAGAGGGCCCTGACGGCTATAATTATTACTTTCATGACCTTCGAAAAGAGGAGCATTATTTTAGTCGGCTGCATAGCTGTGAAGGCAGTGTTATGGTGTGGGGAGCTATTTCCTTCTATGGAGCCTTGGAGCTCCAATTTGTTACATCGAGAATGAATGCAAATTCTTTTAAAGGTGTGCTAGAAAAGGCCTTCCCACAGATTTCTGACCTGTTGGGACCAATAGTGTGGGCATTTCAACATGATAATGCCCCTATCCATACAGCGAGGACAGTAAGGCAGTGGATTGAGAGTCAAAATGTGGAAATGCTGGTGTGGCTCCCATACTCCCCTGACCTTAACATAATACATAATGTGTGGGGACTTCTCTCACGCAAAGTATACGAGTCAGGGAGGCAATTCGAAGAAAAAAAATTCATTAATCGCAGCCATTAAAAAAGGCTGGTCAGAAATTTCGAATCAATACCTGGAAAAATTGTATAGCTCCATTCCAAATCGAATTTACGAGACTATATTAAAAAGAGGTGGCAACACTCATTATTAACGTCTGTTAAATAATCATACAATGCAAAAAGGGAAAATAAATCTTTGAATTCAAATAATTTTTATTGTTTTATTCCATTTCATCCGTTGAACTTATTCAGATGAGCCAAAAAAAATGATTGTTTTTATGAATACATATTGTTAGCTACCGTGGGAGAATAACGGTAAGCTTTAAGACACATTTTTTTTCTCCCAAAACAAGCACATAATTATGCTCTTTTATTACATATATAAAAAAGATAAGTCATTGCAATAAATATGAATGGAGGCCAACAGTGAGGTGAAAATATGTGTGAACCTATTCAGATGAGCGGCAGTGTATTATTAATAAGATCAGATAGTTATACTGGTGCACACTCGTATGTACATTACAATGAAAAAAACACTTCCTTTAAAATTTAAACTCGATCGAGTTAAATTTAGTATGAAACTAAGATTGAAACTAAATGATCAAGACCAAGTTACGTTATGAAAAACTGCTGCTAGCGAATTTTGATTGATATAAGATTTTTGTTGTTCATCATTTGGTTTTAACATAAGTTTCATAATTAAGTGCTGTTGTGGTTAAATCCTGAGCAAAGGGTACTTTTGAAGCACTCTTCTACAAAACATTGCACAGTAGTTTTTACATAACTTACGAATTCTCTTGTAGGAATTGACAAGCCTCCATTAATCTTATTTTCGAATTGACGAAATTTTATTAAATGTTCCCTTGTTTCATAGTTATTTTGACACACGGACACTCTATATATGAAGTGTCTTTGTTTTGACATTTGCTTTTGTCCATAAACAATTTGCATAAATCAGTCATTTTTCTTTAGCACAGATTTTGCAATACATATATCCTACAAAATACCTACATATGTTAAGTACATTTCATCGTCATTTTCATTTATTTCATTCCAATTATTTTCAACGTCTCCTTAACAAAATTAAGACAAAATAATTTATTTGATTTAAGTTAGACATTGCAAATTGTAAAAAAAGTTTCAAGAAATAGTAATGCATTATTTATGTGCATATATAAGTACCTAATATTAAATAAATTATATGTATTCCATTTTTGTTTCAGTTTAAAAAGTTTAAAAACCTTCAAATGCCTTTACTGAAGAAATTTATTTTTTGAGTTATCATGCACTTGGCTATATCGTAACATTCACAAAACTATATATTCGTAAAATGGTATATCTGCCAGTACCGATACAAAAATTCATGAAAAAATTTACAGCACATTAAAAAATGTGGAATTCTTTACTTGTTTCCCCCCTTATTTCGATATTCAAAACTTTAAAATCAATATGCACCTGTATCTCCTTTTAAATCTTTTCCTATTTTCTTAAAGCTCGCACTGTGTTTTAACTTTAAACATGTAGAGGTTATTAATAACCCCTATTATAACAATACAATACTAGAAGTTTGTTGGGTGAGGCCCTAGTTCACACAGGACTGTAGCGCCACCTTAAGTAAGTAAGTATTATAACAATACAAATATTAAGGTTTTAAAAGGGTTGAGATAGAAACTGGAAATGTTGGTGTTCTAAAATTTTATGAAGCTTTAATATTTCTCATGTTTTTTAGTCAAAGTTTTCTATGATCTCGCTGGTTGATAAATTTGTTTTGGAAAATCTGGTGTTTGAAGTCAAGTATCTGCATACAACCAATCCTAAGAATGTGTTAAATATCTAAATTTGATTGAAAGCCTGTGGAAGCTTCAGGTGTTGGTATGTGGGAGTACAGTGCCCTAGTATTAGTCTTACTTTCGAAGTTGAGTCGATTTGTTGGTCCGATTGAGAAAATTCTACAATCTGTCCAATATTATGAGCCCCGTTTTTACGTAGTTTTTGTTTTCAAAAAATGTTGCACTGCAGCAAAATAGTTCTTTGTAGACCAATCACATCAAAAAAATTCTGTTATAACAAATTACGAAAAGGAAGTACAACAGGTTGAATTTCTCATGTGTAATGAACTTGCTAGAAACGAATTGAAAGTTGGGGTGTGATTAAATAGTGCATACAATTTTGAATTAATCTATCTGATTTGATTACCTACTTCCTCAAAGTTAACGATTTTCACAATCAATACTAGACAGAATTGAACAATTCCAGTGAAATTTCTTAAAAAACTCTTCAACTTACCTCGAAACACACCAAACTATGCAATCTACTTGGAAACAGGATTACCAAAACATACCAATTGACGGTAACATTTTAGGTAAAAAGAAACTAATATTGAAAAGAAAAAGCATTTTCATTCGTCAAAATATCTTTTCTCATTTTTTGCTCGTAGTTGTAAACATATTATTCTTATAGATCCCGCACATTAAATATTAATGCAAAATTTTTTAACAACTCTTTTTCAGAATCTGACATACCAGCGGATGGTCTAGAATGCAACGATAACATTTCACGTTGTTCGCCTTTGCCAAACCCTAAAAAAAAAAAAAACAACTTGGTTAAAATTGTAAGATATTAAACATAATTTTTTCTATAGACATTTATGTAGGCACGCAAGTGCCCCACCAACTTTTGACCTAGGCAGAGTTGGTAATTGCAATTGTTTGAAAAAGTTTATATAACTTTTAATAGAATTTGTACAATCACAATAAAATGTGTTTTTGGTGCGGTAGTAAGCCTTCTACTATGTAGACCAACATTCTTAAAACTTAATTCGAATAATGATCTTTTTCACAATTAATTACTTATGAGGGTTTATTTTATTTTTTTCATCATTTTTTTTTTAAATTTTCCTAAAAATTTGTTTCCTCGTACTTTTAATTATTTTTTTAATATTTTGCTACAAATATTAGCAAACCTACTGGAACAAAACATCTAAAAATTCAATTCGATTGATAATAATTTGTAAAAAAGATTTCTAGTAAGTGTTTAGTTAATAAATGTGCAAAGAAAACTCTTTAAAAGAACATTTAACCGTTTGCGGGTCGAAATACGTTTTTTTTTTCAGAATTCTGTATGATGCTGTTTAGTCTGTTCTGTATTTCAAAACATTGTCAACTTAGAATTCTGTATACCAAAATGCAGTTTAAAAAAAAGTGTCATAATACTGTATCTCCGGATTTCTAATAATTATCCCAAAAGACTATCCTTACAAAATATACAACAAAGAAAAACAGAATTCAATAAAAAGGCATATAGAAGATGATAAATACTAAAAACATTAAATGCAGGCAACTTATATTATGCAAATTTACATACAAAAACACTGTCTAAAAGAAAAACAAATAGTTAAAATGTTGATAATATTCATGAAAAAAAGTCACTTAAAACATGAAAACTAACAATTTTTTAGGGAAACACAAAATTCACCTTTATTTATTTACGTTATTGTCTTTAAATGCTTTGCAAGAGTAGAATTAATGCAAAATTGTTACCTGATTCTCAAAAATATTTTGTTTTAAAAATTCTGCATTTAATAGTATGGAAAGGAAAAATCGTTTTGATGACGTACAAAAGTGAGCATTTTGTTTCTCTTTTTCAGACTATTGACAGCACTTTAAAATACCTAATTTTGTTGTACAGAGTTTTGACCATATAGAATTTTGTAATACAGTAATAATGTATATCAAATACAGTATTATGATCCATACAGTATTTCGACCGCAACTTGCTGTTCCTGGTGTTTTTTCTTCAAATATATGAAACGAAAATTAAAAAAAAAAAAAACAAGTCGGATAATAATCGAATTGTATAGGTAGGATTCAGTTTATAAATGTCCCAAAATTAGTTCGTATTTTTTCATATTTCTTTAAAAAAAATCAATCGTGACTCAAAATTAAACCATTTATTTTTCTTTACATTTGTTAAGATTAACACTGAAGTACTTAGAGCACCTGCACAAGTTGACAATTTTAACAAAGGTATATATGCAATACATAAGTCGCAATTTTAATTAAACAAAAAAAATGATATGAAATATCTTTTATCTTTAGGACCTTCCTCAGCCACTTCAATAACACAACATCCACAATATAGATATGAAAGACAAAATGCATCATTTCTTGATCGAATAACACAAAACCCCAGTTTGCAGAGGCTAGATAAATATAAGAGTGTTGCTACTGTTAAACCAACTCTTCAGCAGACTGTAAATATTTATTTTACTCTTTTGTTGTTTACTAAAAAAAAAAAAAGCATACAGAGTCGCCTTTATAGAAAAGTTTGTGTAACTTTCCCTTCAACTTACATACATTTCATGAGAATACCTGTTTATTTCTGCAGCCTGAGGGAATTGTCTCTTAAGAACTGTCCGCATCGGAGTAATTAATGGAGAATTATGGAGAATTTAATTATTACTAAATTTCTTTCGTCGGCAATTAAATTTTTAGTTGAGAGCAGGATCTTGGTTTGTTTTTGATGTCGGTTTTCTGATAATCTTCTTAAGAAAGAAACTGTTTAACACTTCAGAATACTTATAAGCGGCAAATCAAGTTCTAATCGAAGTCATTCGACAATAATGTTGTTTTACCGTTTGTTCGCTGCAATTTATATAGATTTTCTTATAACATGGGTCCGAATGAATTAAGTGTTTAAAGACTTAATTATTTTCTTTATTCAAATTGAAAAACAGATGAAACATTTTTGCGATTAACTTTTTAGTTTTAATAGTTTTAAGCAACTGCTAAAAAATGCCATATCCATATTTTGAAGTGTTGGGTTCTTCTAGTTTTGTTTAAAAAAGTATTTGGACACAATGTTCATAAACTTGTCATTAATATTCATTCAATTAGACTTAAAAGTTTAAGTTTTCACTGCTTTTGTAATATTACAAAAGCTTTAAATTCAGGCTTTTGAGCTCCAAATCAATATCTTAGGTTAGTGATGATTTTATGGAATTCTTAGCTCATATAAGCTAAACCATCGAACTTCAAATTTTCTTCTTTGAAAAATCCGCCACAAAATCAAGACAAAAAATCGCACATCGTACTAAATTAGTGATGAAAACCTTCGATCTCAAAAATTTGAACTCGAAGAACAATGAACAATGAGTTTGGAAGTTGACAAAAGTACCGGCAGTGTAAATCCATATAACAGATTGGTACTTAGATCATTAAATGAAAAACAAAAGTTTAGGTTACAATGCACAAACTACTCGTAAAAGCGATGCTGTTGTTTTTTTTTAAATTCATTTAAGCGTATAATATTTTACATTTTTTGTATGTCTTCTTTTTTAAGAAAACATTTAAACTGTCTTCAATAAGCCCTCCCTTTGTCCAAACTGATGCTAAATTTCAAACTATATCAAATTTGGAATGTGTCTCGAAGCTAGATGTTAGTGTTTCTAATAAAGGTATTACAAATAATTTTTGATTGTGATGTTTTTTTTTTTAATCCATTAACTCTATTATATTCAGTTATAGAGGATGATTCATTTCTTGATTACGCTGTTGAAAAACATGGAGTTGATGATTTCAATATGGAATTTAACTTGGATACGGCGGAAATATCTGATATTTGTTCGGATTCATTGAATTGTGTGTTATTGTAAAAGTTTATTTAGAAGTCAATTAATGCAAACAAAAGTGTAGTTTCAGATGACTATAATGAGGATATTTTTGGTTTGGAGACACTTTTGCCGTCGGAAGACACAAAAAAACAGAAGTGTAAAAGGAAAAATATCAACGACACTGTATCAAAAGCTGATCATAAGAAATTTAAATATGGGAGTAATTTCAATTCATCCAACCAAGTGCAAAAATCAGGTAATTTTTATAAAGAATTGTGCACAATTAAAAAAGAATTGCTTTGAAAAATAACAAAATGAAAATCTCGCATTAACGATATCTAGCATTGTTCGAATTTTCAAAATTAATATAATTTATCAGTAGTACCCGTGGCTTGATGGTAAGTTCGTAGGACTGTCATGCCATGTGTCTTGGGTTCAATACCTTGGACCCTTTTTAATTTTTTTTTTTGTGGATACTGACTCTTGCGGGGAATTAACAAATCCTCCAAGAGTAATTCTTGTCATAAAAAGTGCTTTCTTAAATTGTCCCTTCGGCCTAAAAATGTAGGTCCCCTCCATCCCTGACAACATAACTCTGACACAGGAATGGTTGAGAGTTGAAAGTCACTAGGTCCTTGATCTCAACGGACTGTTGCACCACCTAATTTATTTATTTAATATCATTTATCAATAATTGAAATCTCGTATTAATATTTAATACAATAAAAGAGGAGATGTATTTTTTCGGCAAGCTAAAAATTAATCTTCCGTTTTTCTTTCCACCAACCAGTTTATTTGAATGTCTAGTATTTACATTCAAAAAATTGGGTCTCATAAAATCTTATAAAAATCCGTAAATCAATTATAATAAAGCAACCATGAACAATTTTTAGTAGTATTATAATTTATTTAAAAAAAAAAAACATACAAATCCTTGAATTTTTAACCAAATTAACAATCTTTTTAGGTAAACATAAATCGACTGATAACTTCTCAAGTAAATCTTCAATAAATCAAAAGCAGCTAAAAGGCACTCCTACAAATGTTGAGAAAAAGAAAAGTCAATTGTCATTTGAAAAGAAAAAAATTAGCTCAAGTGGGAAGCTAGTTGTTAAAAAAAACGGCAAGAAGTTTCTATTTCCAGATAGATCAAAATTTTCACTTAAAAAAATGACTAGTTCGAGTAATCACGAAGATGAGACTCAAAGTTCTACAACAACTAAAATAATTGACGTTGCCCCGCAAGTTAAAACTACTCATAAAACAGGGGAAACAAATATAAGTCTAATCAATAATTCATGCGCTTTCAAAAATAACAATCAGCAGAAGAGTCCTATAGAAAAACTGACAAATACTAAGTCACCGAAAAATCCTGACACGGAAGCGCTGAAAGAAAAAGATATAGTTATATTTTCAAGTCCGAAAAATATGAAGAGAATCGATTCAGAAACACCCATTCACCATCTTCAAAGCCAAACAACGCCTATCAAGAGTACCGGTTTATTATTTGGACACTTTAGTTTAAAATCGATTAAGCCACCTAGTAATCTCAAAGTAAAAGAAATACCTCCAAAACCACCATTAGCACTGCAGCATACTGAAAGTAACGTTACTAAAAATAAATTTGAGGACAAAGTAAATAAAACATTTATTGAATCGGCAAAATTCGAACAAAGCAATCCAGAGAAAAACATTGCTATTGTTTTACAAGAAAATCAACACCCAACAAATCACCTTTCATCAGAAGGTAGCACTGAGAAAGAAACTTGTGAACATAATGAGCCGGTCTCAAGTTCCAGTAACAAAGACAAACTCTTAAAAACGTCGGAAAATATTTTAGATAGTTCAAATAGTAAAAAAGATACTTCTTTAGAAAAAGTTGCAACACAAAAAATATCAAATGACAGAAATTTAAACACGAATGTTGAAAATATAAACGAGCGCGATCTAAGAGAAAAAACTTGTGAAAAGTTTGGTAGTAAAACCATCGTTACAAACCAAATCGTAAATGAAACAGTTTATTCCCTTGATACTAGTTTGAAAGATTACTCAAATGGAAATGAACTTGATCTAGAAAAAAGTACAACAAAAGACATAACTCTTGAAACGCAGCCCAATGATTTATATAGTGCTCCTGTTACAAAGGAAAATTCTTTAGAGAACAATATTCAAATGACACCCAAAAATGTTACCGAAATTCTAAATTCTAATAACGCAATTGAAACATTTTGTTCAACGGAAAATAATCTTGATAAATCCCTTAAAGAAAAGAATTATTTAAAAACAAATGTGCCCGAGAAAAATGATTTGGCACAAGAAGCAAAGAATCTTTTAGATTGTAACCTAAGTACCAATGACAGTTCTACATCAGTAGAAAGAACTGGAAGGAAAAGTCCAAGCAAACATCATGAACGGAAATATGTTAAACAAGCTAATAGAGATCGCGTAACGGAAAAATGCTTAGAAAACATAAATAAGTTTCTGTTAAAATCAAATAGTCCCAAAATTCCACAAAATGAAGAAATGGTAAGTATTAATAATAATAAATAGTTGTTTATTACTTAAAGGAATAAAATATTCCTTGATAACGTCTTTTTATAAAATTATAAAAAAAATAATAAGTTTAAAAAATACTCAAAATTCCAAAAAATGGGTTTGATGACAGATTGCAGGAAAATCGTTAACCACTTCCTGTTTTTGTTTAAAAAAAAAAGAAATTAACAATCAAGAATTTACAATTTCACAAATTTAGAGTCAGTTCTAGAATTGACCAAATCATAAAAGTCATTATGTCAAAATAAAAAAGAACATTAAAACTTAAACATTCTTCATCAACTCTATAACCGGAGTCCTGGTCCCCTTTAGCAAGTCTCTCAACATATCACGAGCCTACGCTGGGTCGCATAAGGCCTTCCATATATTTCATTAATTTACAAACAGAAGCCTTTTGTAAACAAGCCTCTGGCCTAAACATCTTCCCTTGTTAGCCATTGGCTTCGTGCTTAAAATACATATACCTATAAGGTAAAGTATGGACCAAAAGTTAAGACTGAAATTATTGAACGTTTTTTATCCGAAATCTGGCGATAGATACCATTCGTTCATTTGTTTAAGGTCAGCTTCCGCCTCTTATTTTTGAGCTCTAGTTTTCTAGGTTTTTATTTTTCAAGAACATTTTGGAATGTTTTAAAAACTCAAAGTGTTTCACTATCACAAAACAGTTCTTTCTGAGCAATTTATCCCATTAAACGTTTGTTGTTATGATAGATTTAAATTTCTTAGCGCCATTTAAAGCGCAACTGGTTGTGTTTTCCATATCGAACGGAATTGCTAACGGTGAATTAAAAGTTAGAGTGTCGATTACATACTATTTTTAATTAATTACCTTTCGTTTTCCTTATATAACAAACTTCTGTTTTTATTCAGCTCAACTTAAGGATTTTCAAAATTTTGGGATTCTATTACTGTAATCACCAATACTGGACAACCAATGTCTCCAAAAGTTACCAGCTAAACTACCAAGAAGATACAATTCAAAAAATTTCAATAAAAACTGCTGCAAATTCCTATTCATTTGGCACGTTTGCTGTGGTCGATTTGTTGGAACCCAGTTCGATGACTCGGCCTGATATTTCACACATTTCGGTCGAAACAGCTTGTTTGCATAAACCAATGACTTAACGAAGCCCCAAAGAAAATAGTCTAGCGGCGTTAAACCGAACGAAAATTTCTTTAGATAACATGCTAATCAAACTTCATCATTTCATTATCATCATCGGCTCGACAACCGAGATCCGGTACTGGCCTCATTCAACAAGTTTTTCCATTTATCCTGATCGCGAGGCGACGCCATCCAGTTGCGGGCCCCAAAACTTCGGGCGACCTGTCCTACGCCATCTTTTCAGCGTAAGCATGGTCTGCCACGCTGTCGCCTTTCATAAAATATACTACAAATGACTTTTCGGGCTAGTTGCTCTTGATGGAAGGCTAGGTGTCCAGGCCACCGGAGTGTACCGAGCTTATTATTTGTTACTAGTACTCGTGGTGGGATGCATGTATAATACGAGAGGTCTTGGGTGAAAAATGCTTTCTCAAATCAGCCATTCGGTTTCGGTATACAAACTGTAGCTCCCCTCGATTGATTACAGTTCATGATTGAATCGTCTCCTTCCTCACAAAAGGGAACAACAATTCTTCTTAAGACTTTCCTCTCGAACACGCCTCCGAGGTTGGATTGCCTTTCACTAAGCAAACAGGTCTCGGATCCATATGTAAGAACTTGCAGAACCATAGTCATGTTCTGCAGCAGTTTAAAAGTTATGGTAATGGTTCTGTATTTAAAGAGTTTTGAAAGACTGTAGTAGGTTCTGTTTACAAACTTACTCTTCAATAAATCGATTGTATTGATGGTGTGATGTGTGGCACTTAACGAATACATAGAGTTAGCGGTTTTAAAGGTGCACTTACCGACTCCGACTCGGTAGAAAATTTGTATAATTTCTGAAAGAAAGCTTTCTTCAAAAATTAAATTTAAAGTTATCAAGTCCCTTTTGGAAAAACCGATATGTTGCATTAATTTATTTATCTTTGTTAGCTAAAATTATTACATATATATATTTATTTTGTTTGCTTATTCAGTTTTTATATTTCAATAATAGGTTAATAACGAAAAACCACTACAGGAAAATTTATTTGAACAGCGTGGTTTTGACATTAGACTGAGTAAAAATATTGTTGCAAAACTGTTGAAATCCGCCAAATCCTCCTTAAATCTGGAACCACCAAAATTATTGGATGAATCAAACAAAAATTCTACCAACTCAGATGTTCTTATGCCAGGGAATAGTATTCTTGATTCTACACTAAAAACTTCACAACAGCTTTCTACAGATTCACCTAATAACACAGCAATAAAAAGCAAAGGAAAAAGAGGAAGAAAGAAGAGAAACACACAAGTAAACACATTAGAGCAAAGTAGTATGAAGCCCCCTCCATTGGTGCCAGATTCTACAGAAAATATCAGTTCAAAAACATCCGAACAAATAACTTGTGAAAAACAAAATGTACAATACTTACTAAGTGGCTTGGATAACGAAAGAATACCTTCTTTGCGAACGCAAAATTTGACAAAAGATGATGCAAAAGGATGTCAAACTATTGAAGTAACTTCTAATAGAAAAGAACTCAGTGTTCAAAAGTCGCCTTGCAATATTTCCAATCAACCGAAAGTTTCGCCACTAGCAACCTCTGCAGAGAACACGAATATTGAAAATAACCAAGAAGAAAGTTCACCCTCAAAAAGAAATACTAGATTACTTAAACCAAAGGACAAAAGCCAATCTAAGCAAAGCGAGGTCCCTGAAATTGTAAAAGAAAAGGAACTTTGTTTGAGAAAAGGTAAGACATTCACCATTTTTACAGTTGTCGTTTTAACGAAAAGAGTGAAAAAGAGAGCAGTAAAGGCGGAAATTTGTATTCAAACGAAATAAAACCTTCGGCTTTCTTTGTTGCTCTTTACGAAAGGTAAAGAGGTAAAGGTACCTTAATAGTGACAATCGTTTTAAATAAAAGTCTGTTGTTGCTTTTCAATCATTTTGTTAAAACGAAAACTAAAGTCTAAACAATTTCAAAAATATAATTCTTATTACTTACATAACTTTAAGCTCAATTGTTTATTTATTTATATTATCCTTCTTTAGAATGCACGTCGATGTCCAACCCAGTGGCACTAGCGGACAATTGTATGTCTTTTCAAAATCCAGCACCTCAAAAAAGTACAAAAGCCCTTTGCGATACTGAAATTGTGGAACCAAAGAAAGAAAATAATGATGATACTGTGGTTCTACAATTCAGGCCACCAACAAATCTTTTATCAAATGATTCTTTTCTGAATAAAATTAAATTAAATGTCAGCCCTGAAATAAATATCACTGATTCAAATGCCTGCACAAGTTCAACAAACTCGTTCGGACCCGACCAAATTAATCCGAAGTTTAAAATTTTTGAGCTTCCGGCATTCATTGTGATGAAAACTAAAATTATAACCAGAAAGGATTTGGAAATCAACAAAACATTTGTACCTCCGGTTATTAAACAGGATACCGAATCTGAAAGTGGGGTATCAGAGTCCGTTATAAAAAACGAACGTCCCGAGTTTAGCTCTGTTTGTGCACAAATCAATTCGCTTCTTGAACAGAATGCCAATTACTTAAAATTTGCCTCCGGGTCTGAGAGATTAACCCGAATGAATGATGTTCTAGGTGACTATTCACTGTCTTTGGAAGATGCTAATTGCACTTTGAAGTTTTTGCAATCATATTTGTCCTCTGGCCCAAGGGACAAAGCAATTAAAACAAGAGGCCAGCAATTCATACCTATCTACGATAGTCAAAAAAAGATAATCGGATATCGAAAAAGAACAATACATGTCAAGCCTTTATCTTCCCGTAGAAGTTCTAGAAGAACTGCAAAGGTAACTGCTCAATCCGCAATGTCAGTTACAACAGTAAATGTCAATCGAAATTCTGACACAGAACTCCCACCGAAAATTGAACCGGAATTGGATGTCGGCGAAAGCGAGCTCATAGTTCCAGATACATCACCTGCCAATGACGTTTGTATTAAAAATGAAGAAGATAAATAAAAAACTTTGCATTAGTTAATAATATTTGTTTATACAAAAAAAAAAAAAACAAAAAAAAGTTAAGTTAGTTATATATTTTAATTATTATATAAACTCTATTTTTTAAACTATACATTTTGCTTCTTTTTAATAGTTTAATAACAAAACCTTGATTTTAAGTAACTCGCAAAAACTCGTGTGGATAAAAAACTCTAATATTTTCACAAAGTGAAAGATAATATAATGGTTTGGCGTTTTCCTTTTCCACTTGGTTACATTTATTCCAACAAAAACAGGATCTAAAATTTAATAATGGGGAGTTTTACTATTACTGAATTTTGCAGCATTTTTAAGATATTTTTTATTTTTTAGATATTCAGATCATAGTGACAGCAGTGTAAATATTCATACAAAATGAAACTACGTGATCTAAATTCTTCAAAAAGAATTGCGTATGAACCTTCATTAATTAATACTTGAGAAGAAAAACTAAGCAAATTAAAAAACTTATGATTTAATCAAAGATTTCACAAAATAAACGGTGGCAGTGTCCGACACTTCTTTATTTTAATAAAGGATCTTTTGTCTGAAACTTCTTACCCACTAAATTGTTTAGCTGATGATAGTACCTTCAGCATTTCATATTCGTTTTTAAATTCTCATTCTTATCTCGTATGATAGGCTCTTTAAATTCAGATCTTGACAGCATTGTCCGATGGGGAATCAAAAAAAAAAACCGTGTAAGATTTAATGCTGTCTACTATCGCAAAAGCGTAATTCTCCCTCAATGCCACTCTTCATAATGTGTAGTGATGACATATTCGATATCGCCAAAAATGTTGAAAAGTGTTTAGGTCTTCTCCGACGATGCAAGAAGTTTTTTACCCCTTCCGATCTCTCTATAATTTATAAAGCCTGTATCCGTCCGAAACTCGAGAACAATTCTCATATCTGGACAGGTGCTCCAATAACCCACTTAAGTCTCTTCAAAAGAATTTAAAAGAGAGCTCTAAAGATGATAGGTGACCGTTGTCTAACTGAAACTTTGGTATCTTGAGTACCGTCGTCGTCGTATGGTTCCATGTCTGTCATTATTTTATAGCTACTTTCATAAGCAATGCTCAAGTAATACCCGTTCTTCTAGGAATGCTCATCAGTTTACTCTTGAGTCGGATTTCACGCATACTGTAAAGTACACAGGGGCCTGATTATGGAATTCGCGGCGAATCGTTTTGCTAGCGAGTTTGCCATTTTTCAATTATTGCTTTCGCCTTCTTCGTTTTGAATTCGAAGGCGAATTTGAAATGTCATAATGTTTGTTGGCGAGTTGAAATCCGACAGCTTTTTTTTGGCGGATTCACAGGCGAAAGAATGTTTATTATTATTCACTGTTCGATTTCGTGGATTCTGTCTTGATTGCAATTATTTAAAAATGTGAGTTAGCTTTATTTTAATTTTCTTATAATTTATTCACAATACAAAAAATCCATTTTTTTAATTTAATATTGTTTATAATAAATCCCCGCAAATTTCACAAATTCAATCAAAACAAACCAAAATTTGTGGAAAGCTGTCACTGGAATATAGGAAGAACTATTTTCGCTTCGCCGCGAATTCGTTAATAAGGAAATACGACGCGAGTCGAATTTGAAAGGTCGAATTGAAAACGATCCGTCGCGAACCTCATAATCAAGCCCCAGATTTTTTTAGTCGGGTTACACGAATGTGGAATGCTTTACTAGATTCAATATTTCCCACTCATTACAATGTGCAGACGTATAAAACCAATGTGCATCGGTATCTCCTTTCTAATCCTATCCTTCCTTCCAAATTGCTCGCAGTCATCATAAGGGTATTAATCCGTTTGCTAAATTTCTGGCTAACATTAGAATTTAGATTTTCCAGAAAACGTTTAGAAGAATAGGCTTGAAAAGGATACCTTCAGGAATAAAAAAAAAATAAATTGGGTTGCGCAACAGTCCGTGGAGAACTAGGGCCTAGTGACTTACAACTCTCAACCATTCCTGTGTGCGAGTATTGTTGTCAGGGATATAGGGGACCTACAGTTTTAAGTCGAATCCGAACGGCTAATTTGTGAAAGCACTTTTTCATGACAAGAATTACTCTTGGTGAATTTGTCAATTCCTCGCAAGAGGCAGTACCCGTGAAAAAAAAACTTAAGATGGCAGGAATCGACGCACAGTCCAACGCACTAACCATCATACCACGGGTACCAGAGAGAAAAAACTAAATGAGAGAACCAAATTTCCTCCTCTCCTCTCTCTTCGAAACCTCTTACTCTCATTTTTTATAGCGTGTTGAATTCGTATCGGTGTATACATGTTTTCACCTCGGAGAAGAGTACACAAAAAAACATCATTTCCGGGAAATGCGACATTTTTCATTTTTGTTTATTGATAGCCAAGAAGGCTATGTTTTTTAAAGTCTCATTATAATATTTGTAATTCTCATGAATTTTTTTTTTAATTTTGCTAACATCTTGTCGTTTTTATATCTACAAAAATACTCCTATAATTCAAATTAATTCTAGCAAAACATTTTTGTTTGTCAATAAATAACGGAAGAAGTTATGCCGGTAGTTCGTGGTGAATTTGTTTTTCCCTTCTTTTTCTCTAAGTTACAGATAGATGGCAGTAACAACCAAAACAAAAAAGGATGTGTGCAGAAAGTGTTTAACAAGGTTAAGGCTTTTTACATTAGACTTTACTTGTATATATGAACGAGTACATGTTTTTTATAAATGAATGTTATGTTTATTTCAATAGTAATACCTTAACTATTAACTTAACTACTGTATTATCTAAAATATACTGCATTGAATTATTTTACATTGAATTATTAAAGGCGGAAATAATAAAGTTCTATAGTTTACCGGGAATATTTATATAAAATATCCATATCTTCTGCAATTGCGGCATCAATCGATATTTTCTGGAACTTAGTGTTAACGTAACATTTATTTGTCATGAATTACTTTTTCAACTTTTTTATACACCATAAAAATCAATTATAAAATTTGGCTGTGATGATAATTGCTTGAACACAGCATTTTCTATGTTTATATCGGGTGATTTTTTAAGAGCTTGAGAACTTTTTAAAAAAAAAAAAACGCATAAAATTTGCAACATCTCATCGATTCTTTATTTGAAACGTTAGATTGGTCCATGACATTTACTTTTTGAAGATAATTTCATTTAAATGTTGACCGCGGCTGCGTCTTAGGTGGTCCATTCGGAAAGTCCAATTTTGGGTAACTTTTTCGAGCATTTCGGCCGGAATAGCCTGAATTTCTTCGGAAATGTTGTCTTCCAAAGCTGGAATAGTTGCTGGCTTATTTGTGTAGACTTTATACTTGACGTAGCCCCACAAAAAATAGTCTAAAGGCGTTAAATCGCATGATCTTGGTGGCCAACTTACCGGTCCATTCCTTGAGATGAATTGTTCTCCGAAGTTTTCCCTCAGAATGGCCATAGAATCGCGAGCTGTGTGGCATGTAGCGCCATCTTGTTGAAACCACATGTAAACCAAGTTCAGTTCTTCCATTTTTGGCAACAAAAAGTTTGTTAGCATTGAACGATAGCGATCGCCATTCACCGTAACGTTGCGTCCAACAGCATCTTTGAAAAAATACGGTCCAATGATTCCACCAGCGTACAAACCACACCAAACAGTGCATTTTTCGGGATGCATGGGCAGTTCTTGAACGGCTTCTGGTCGCTCTTCACTCCAAATGCGGCAATTTTGCTTATTTACGTAGCCATTCAACCAGAAATGAGCCTCATCGCTGAACAAAATTTGTCGATAAAAAAGCGGATTTCTGCCAACTTTTCTAGGGCCCATTCACTGAAAATTCGACGTTGTGGCAGATCGTTCGGCTTCAGTTCTTGCACGAGCTGTATTTTATACGGTTTTACACCAAGATCTTTGCGTAAAATCTTCCATGTGGTCGAATAACACAAACCCAATTGCTGCGAACGGCGACGAATCGACATTTCACGGTCTTCAGCAACACTCAGAAACAGACGCAATATTCTCTTCTGTACGCACTGTACGCATTCGTGTGGTTGGTTTAAAGTCCAATAAAGTAAACTGAGTGCGAAACTTGGTCACAATCGCATTAATTGTTTGCTCACTTGGTCGATTATGTAGACCATAAATCGGACGTAAAGCGCGAAACACATTTCGAACCGAACACTGATTTTGGTAATAAAATTCAATGATTTGCAAGCGTTGCTCGTTAGTAAGTCTATTCATGATGAAATGTCAAAGCATACTGAGCATCTTTCTCTTTGACACCATGTCTGAAATCCCGCGTGATCTGTCAAATACTAATGCATGAAAATCCTAACCTCAAAAAAATCACCCGATAGTTATTCAGGTTTAGCCCTTAACTTTGATTGGCATTTATTTATGAATAGCCTAAAAAGTTTAGCAAACATCTATGAATAAGCCACAATGCACTTTCAGAAAAACTATAGTTAGAACTTTCCCTGACAGATTTTTCCTTGTCGCTATATAACTGAAAGATAAGATATAAATAGTTAGAACTGGAAAACTTATAAAAATGATGCATGAGACTTAAATTTTGGTTGAAGAACAAATTTGTATATTCTTTTCACAAAACCACTGAACTAGCGAGAATACAAATATTTTACTTTTGTACAAAAGTACTTTTCGGCTTATGTAGTTAAGCCTTTAAAAGCAACACGCTACCTTAGGGGAAAGCAGTAAGAATAGCTTATCACCTATTCACAAATCTTATGCAATGAAAATTGGTAACAGAAGTAACAAGTTGACGGTCTTTTTATTTAGTGTCTACTTAAATCACTTATTTTCAGCATTTTGGAAATGTCGGGAGTAATGTAAAGGAAATAAACAACGAGTACACACAAATAAAATAGGAATGGAAAAAAGAGATGAGTATATAAAAATGTTTTCAATGTTCCATGTTTACATTCTGTAACTCTCGTTTTCAATGTTCCTGCAACTCTCGCATCGACAAAATTAAGTCGATAAACTCTGAAAATTGAAACAAATCTAAGTTTTTTTTGCATCTTTCAACGGTCTGAGCGAAAATTAAACGCATAAACGCAGCTAATAATACAAATAATAGTTGTAGTGCTTTCAGAGTTTTATGTTTCTAGGTCCTAATTCTCATTGGACTGTTGCACCACATAATTTATTTTACTTATTTAATGATTAAAACTGGCTTCAAATAACTAACTAATATTTATCTAAATGCGTACTTTAGAATTGTTTCTAAATCTTCATTGTTCTGGCACCTAACAAGAGTAATTAATTTCACTTCATATTCGACCAAAAAGTTGTTCATACACAATTTTGAATTTTCTTTGAACACCTCTGAACAGCTGACTACATCCGCCATTTTTCAAAGGGGGTCGCCAGTTTTAAAAGGTGGTGAGTAGAGAGAAAAGTTTTTTCTCTCTCGTGGTGAGTATGTGCACAAACTTGCATAAGTATGTGTTCCCCACATTTTTTTTATATGGAGTTAATACATATGCAAGTTGGTGGCCAAATCACAGCTTGTAGGCAAAAAGAGAGCAAAATTTGAATAAAAATGGTTCCACTTCAAATTAGCTACACTAGCCCTTTCAGGCACAGTGGCAAAAAAAGTTATGAAATATTTAGCGACATCTGTTTTTATTTAGTTGAGATAAGCTTTTTCTGACATAGAAAGTATTGACATCTAGCATAATTTGTTGAAGACAAACGATGCCATGTTTTTTGTTTATGTTATTGAAAAATGTTGACAGTTCGTGCAAAATGAAGCAGAAGCTGGCTGTGCGCTGTGAGTATTTTGTTTAATTTTTCAAAATAAAACATTTTAAATTTCACAGTGAATACTTCAAATCGCCACACAACTTCTAACCACCTCTAATTACCGCAACGGAACTGCCGGGTATAGGTATGTATCTCTGCGAAACTACCAGTCGAGGCTAATTAAACCGAAGCCCTCGTCTCACTCAACAAAAGAGTATCTGCTGATTCTGCTGCTGTTGTTGCTGTTGCTGGTGCTGTTGCAGTGGGATGGCAATTGACCTCGTGAATGAAGTTTATGGATGGCTCACATCACAGCTTGAAAAATGTGAAAATACCCTATTGAAAAACTTTAACTGTGGCCTTGGAATGGTTTTGGTTGTATCCAAAGAATGCACTGAATGGCTGAAAATCTCATGCGCCAGTTTGATTGGCAAAATCAGTGCCACAAATTCTACCAGCCCAATTAAAATCTTAAATTTTGGATTAGCTCTAAACAATGCATTTAAATCAAAGAATAATAAAGAAAACTTAATTGAAGTTTCCAAATGCGAGTGCACTGACATTGAAGCAGATAAGAGCAAGAGATTGCAAAAAGCTGAATCGTTTACAACACAGGGAGGTAAACGACTTACACGAGTTCCCAAGACTTTTAAAGACCCAATATTGATAATGGGCACAGATGGCTGTGGAACTAAAATTAAAATATCCCAAGAAACAAAACTTAATTCAACAGTTGGTATTGATTTAGTGGCCATGTGTGTGAATGATATTCTTTGCAATGTAGCTGACTTTTTCTTCATATTTTGCATGCGGAGATTTAAACCGAACGCTTTTTAACGACATAATGACAGGCATAGTGAGTGGATCACAAAAAGCCAATAGCAGTATAATTGGTAAGTTTTGAGGTTTGGGTTAATTAACTAATGAAAAACTAACCACAAGAATCGTTTACATAAATTTGTACATCCAATGTTACCTACTCTTTATATTTGAAAACAAAATTATCTTTGGAACGCACATGCATATATGATGCAAGTTGAACATATTCTTTTCAACGGAGACGACGCGGACGGACGAATGCGACGCAGTGCAATAAGACAGCAGGCGGCTGGCGCGGCGGTGGTAGTAAAGGTGACCACGGACTACGACGACGACGACGATGATCTCTCATTAAATGCAGACATCCTTCTGAATATTCGTATGCACACAATCTATAGCTGATCGGGCATCCAAACGAAACGCGTGCGCTCGCAATCGCGCTCCACTGCCATGCTGCTGTTGCTGGTGCTGTTGCAGTGGGATATTTGCAGTGGATAATTGACAGCCGCCTCAGTGATTTGATGCGCCTGACCAAGAGACCGTTTGTCAATTCATTAGGAGCACTACTCTCGTGAATGACCACTGAACTGGTGCTGACGCCAACATCTCAGTCTCAGAGTAGATATGACAGTGGTTTCGAATGATATTTTCAATATTCAAAACAATTTATGTAAATTATTTCTAATGATGCTGTTATTGATAAAACCATATGTTGCTACATTCGTAAACGTGTAAATTTAATATGCATAATATGTATGTGTGTATATTCTTGTTATTTTCTTAAACTATGATTTATTTTGTATCATTAATACCCCCTGTTTTGATCTTTGAATAAACTATACATGTATGTTATTTTTATGTAAAAAGCTTTTCAGCTATTTTGATGTAAAACTTATCATGTACATACTATGTATTTATTTAAGTCATTAGACGAACCACGAACGTCATCTGCGAATAGTATTCGGTTCGCAGTGAGGTAATGCAGAGGCGCGAGCCGTTGGTAAGCCATCCCCATTGTCCAGATTGTTGTATTGTTTTATTGATAAATAATAAATAAATGCGTATATAACAATTTAAAAGGCAAGTTATTTTTTTATATTTACCGAAATTTTCTTCAGGGCTTGAGGGTTCTTGGACGAGACATTCAGAAAATCGAACTTCTTTCTTTGTAATCAAATGAGGTTCAAATAGATCCATAATTTGTGTCTTTTTTCTATCAAAACAATAACATAAACTCTTGTTAATTTTTATAAATAATCTAATAACGATAGTATTTTATTATTTTATACGAAAATAAAATTCAATAGCGCGAATATCATTCGGTTTTCGGTCTTTGACCAAAAATAATGGGAGGAATGTCATTTTTTCTTTTAATATTTTTTTATTTTAATAATTGTTATTTATTCACTCTAGTACTCTACTCAACTTGTTTTCACAAATCACAACACAAAATACACAAACATGTGAGAAAAAAAGAAAGAAGCTCCAATGTGTCATAAATGTTACACAATTTTTCCGCATAGCCCTCTTTGCGCTAGTGTTTTGTCCGTTAAAAGTAGAACCATCCATGTCAATGATACATGGACTGCTAGTAGCCAACTTCACGATGGTTCCACTTTTAACGGACAAAACACTAGCGCAAAGAGGACTATGCGGAAAAATTGTGTAACATTTATGACACTTGACATTGGAGCTTCTTTCTTTTTTTCTCACATGTTTGTGTATTTTGTGTTGTGATTGGCATTGTTAGATCGATCCTAATCCAATTTTTATGGAAGTTTTGAATGCGCGTTTGCTGCTGCAGTTTTGTGGGCTTAATTATAAAGCTAGATTCTCAGTGGTAAGTAAACTTATAATCTGTCCTATTCAAATATGCATCTTTCACATTTTTATTCTAACAGAAAGCAAAAAGAGAAACTTTACTATCAGTCGCAATAGAAAATAACTGCAATGGACTACTGAAAGAATGTGCAAAAAATTGGTCAGACGGTAGTCACCAAGGGATGTCTCCAAATGAAGGCCTATCGCTGTCCACCTTGACTGACTGGCTGTGATCAAGAACATCAAGTATCAAAGAACGCTGTAACAAATTGTGCAAAGTACTGTTCGATCACTCTGGATATACACTTGATCAGCGTGAGAAACAAGAGCTTTGTTAAATCTCCAAACAACTTCAAACATTAGCTGATGTTTCGAGTGATATAATTTCAAAGTATGGTGAAAATATCCCATCAGATGGTAATTTAAGAACAAAAATTATTCGAAGTACTTTGATTTGAAAGTAATTTTATTTTAGTTTTAAACACACTCGAATCTCAAGGCAATTCAATTCGCATGGCATCTGATTACCAGGAAATACTTTTGTGGCTGCTCAATATTGGATTGCTGCCTGAAGGTTCATAGCATCTAAATCAAATTGAATCAAACCTCGCCCTGAGAGTTCTCGAAGCCAAATTATTGCCCATATCACCAATTCTCCAATTAAATACTTACTTAGCAAATGACCTTATATCAGAAGCGTTTCATTTTCCTCGATCTGAAAAAAATTAAGAACTGCTAAAGCTTTTCTTTAGTCGATTTTGTTAATAAAGAAGTTGGGAGTTATTCGCTATCTAGCGCTAACCGATAGCGAAGGAAAACTGGTGCAATCACTTTTGAAAAACAGTTTGTTTATCTGCTGTAAAAATACAAATACGTTGAAGCTGTTGCCTATCAGGATGAGCTAAACTAAAATTATAAATTATAAGAAAACATATTTTGTTTTGTTACTTGTATGTATACATATATTTATTTTTGTTTATATTTTTTTTTTACTTGTATCTATATATTTATTTTTTATATAAAAGGAAGCTTGAAATTAAATGAGGAAAAAAAAAATGTAACCATATACAAAAAAATGCCTTTTGATTGTTTTTATTTTTTTATATTGAATACTATTCGCAGATGACGTTCGTGGTTCGTCTAATGACTTAAATAAATACAGTGGCGAGCACATGTGGATACATAATTCTCAAATTTTACTTTGGGATACCACAAAATGCACAAAAATATAGTTATCACGGTCATTCTTTTTTTAATTAGTTCTTTATTTTCCTTAGAAACTATAAAAATAAAAACTTTTTCCAAAACTTAAATCCAAAATAAACATTTAATTCAAATTATGAAAAATAAGGATGTATCCACTTTTGCACGTTTTAGGAAGTCGTTTTTTTCTTAGCTGGCAATGCTAATTTATGAGTGTAAGAAAACAAAAATTTACACTTATTCTTACTGTTATGCACTCATCAAAACAAACCACATTTCGTTTAAAAGTAATTAGTTTCTGTAAATATTTTCTGCGGTTCAGTGCAGTGCAGTTTTTTAACAACAATGAGGACAATTTCGGAAAATTTGGAAAATCAAATTATTGAAATGACAACAAAAAGTTATTCACCTAGAAAAATAGCAAAAAAAAACTAAAAATTTGTCATAGAACAGTGCTTCAAGTTCGAAAAAGACGTAGTATTAGCGCGCCTGAGGTGAAAAAATCGCGGCCGACATTGCTTTCCGATCGAAATGCCCGAGCTATGCAGCGGATGATGATAACCAGGCAAGTAAGAACGCCAAAGGAAGCTGCAACGGATTTAAACAAAACCGTACATGAGTGGACAGCACGAAGAGCACTTCGGAGAATCGGCTTGACATCGGCAGTTAAGCAAAAAAAGGCAGCACTTTCAGCAAAAAATGTGTCAGCGTGCCTAAAGTTTTGCAGAAAACACAAAAATTGGACCGCAGATGACTGGAAAAGGGTTATTTGGTCTGATTAAACCAACATTAGAAAATTTAGAATGAAACAACAACAACTTGTGTGTGCTACCACCAAGTTTGGCTGGAGTTATAGCTATTTCACGGGGGCCAACCCGATCATCAGACTCCTTTAGTGGTGCTTAATCGCTTTATGTTCAATTTAATTTTTGAAAGAACTTTGCCCGAGCTGGGCTTGAACAAGCGACCTAGCGTGTGAGGAGCTAGTGCACTACGCACTACGCCACCGCACCCACATGAAAGTTGTAAGCCAATCACAGGTTTTTTCGTTCTATCGAACTATACTGAACCGATTAGCATTTTTCTAAGTACACACAAGTAATTGTTGTTGTTTTATCCAGGTTCTTTCTATTATCTCCTCTCTTTTTCATAAGCCAACAATTCGATTGGATTCGTATGAGGAGGGAGATGAGGCGAAAGAGGTTGACGCTGGTCAAGATTTTTAATTTTAACAATTTTAAGGGGTTTTGTGTGAAATTTTACACTCGCAGGTTAAGGCAGCTGCTTGCCGAATTTACAATTGAAAATTTAGAATGAAACAACAACAACTTGTGTGTGCTACCACCAAGTTTGGCTGGAGTTATAGCTATTTCACGGGGGCCAACCCGATCATCAGACTCCTTTAGTGGTGCTTAATCGCTTTATGTTCAATTTAATTTTTGAAAGAACTTTGCCCGAGCTGGGCTTGAACAAGCGACCTAGCGTGTGAGGAGCTAGTGCACTACGCACTACGCCACCGCACCCACATGAAAGTTGTAAGCCAATCACAGGTTTTTTCGTTCTATCGAACTATACTGAACCGATTAGCATTTTTCTAAGTACACACAAGTAATTGTTGTTGTTTTATCCAGGTTCTTTCTATTATCTCCTCTCTTTTTCATAAGCCAACAATTCGATTGGATTCGTATGAGGAGGGAGATGAGGCGAAAGAGGTTGACGCTGGTCAAGATTTTTAATTTTAACAATTTTAAGGGGTTTTGTGTGAAATTTTACACTCGCAGGTTAAGGCAGCTGCTTGCCGAATTTACAATTGAAAATTTAGAATGAAACAACAACAACTTGTGTGTGCTACCACCAAGTTTGGCTGGAGTTATAGCTATTTCACGGGGGCCAACCCGATCATCAGACTCCTTTAGTGGTGCTTAATCGCTTTATGTTCAATTTAATTTTTGAAAGAACTTTGCCCGAGCTGGGCTTGAACAAGCGACCTAGCGTGTGAGGAGCTAGTGCACTACGCACTACGCCACCGCACCCACATGAAAGTTGTAAGCCAATCACAGGTTTTTTCGTTCTATCGAACTATACTGAACCGATTAGCATTTTTCTAAGTACACACAAGTAATTGTTGTTGTTTTATCCAGGTTCTTTCTATTATCTCCTCTCTTTTTCATAAGCCAACAATTCGATTGGATTCGTATGAGGAGGGAGATGAGGCGAAAGAGGTTGACGCTGGTCAAGATTTTTAATTTTAACAATTTTAAGGGGTTTTGTGTGAAATTTTACACTCGCAGGTTAAGGCAGCTGCTTGCCGAATTTACAATTGAAAATTTAGAATGAAACAACAACAACTTGTGTGTGCTACCACCAAGTTTGGCTGGAGTTATAGCTATTTCACGGGGGCCAACCCGATCATCAGACTCCTTTAGTGGTGCTTAATCGCTTTATGTTCAATTTAATTTTTGAAAGAACTTTGCCCGAGCTGGGCTTGAACAAGCGACCTAGCGTGTGAGGAGCTAGTGCACTACGCACTACGCCACCGCACCCACATGAAAGTTGTAAGCCAATCACAGGTTTTTTCGTTCTATCGAACTATACTGAACCGATTAGCATTTTTCTAAGTACACACAAGTAATTGTTGTTGTTTTATCCAGGTTCTTTCTATTATCTCCTCTCTTTTTCATAAGCCAACAATTCGATTGGATTCGTATGAGGAGGGAGATTTTCAATTGTAAATTCGGCAAGCAGCTGCCTTAACCTGCGAGTGTAAAATTTCACACAAAACCCCTTAAAATTGTTAAAATTAAAAATCTTGACCAGCGTCAACCTCTTTCGCCTCATCTCCCTCCTCATACGAATCCAATCGAATTGTTGGCTTATGAAAAAGAGAGGAGATAATAGAAAGAACCTGGATAAAACAACAACAATTACTTGTGTGTACTTAGAAAAATGCTAATCGGTTCAGTATAGTTCGATAGAACGAAAAAACCTGTGATTGGCTTACAACTTTCATGTGGGTGCGGTGGCGTAGTGCGTAGTGCACTAGCTCCTCACACGCTAGGTCGCTTGTTCAAGCCCAGCTCGGGCAAAGTTCTTTCAAAAATTAAATTGAACATAAAGCGATTAAGCACCACTAAAGGAGTCTGATGATCGGGTTGGCCCCCGTGAAATAGCTATAACTCCAGCCAAACTTGGTGGTAGCACACACAAGTTGTTGTTGTTTCATTCTAAATTTTCAATTGTAAATTCGGCAAGCAGCTGCCTTAACCTGCGAGTGTAAAATTTCACACAAAACCCCTTAAAATTGTTAAAATTAAAAATCTTGACCAGCGTCAACCTCTTTCGCCTCATCTCCCTCCTCATACGAATCCAATCGAATTGTTGGCTTATGAAAAAGAGAGGAGATAATAGAAAGAACCTGGATAAAACAACAACAATTACTTGTGTGTACTTAGAAAAATGCTAATCGGTTCAGTATAGTTCGATAGAACGAAAAAACCTGTGATTGGCTTACAACTTTCATGTGGGTGCGGTGGCGTAGTGCGTAGTGCACTAGCTCCTCACACGCTAGGTCGCTTGTTCAAGCCCAGCTCGGGCAAAGTTCTTTCAAAAATTAAATTGAACATAAAGCGATTAAGCACCACTAAAGGAGTCTGATGATCGGGTTGGCCCCCGTGAAATAGCTATAACTCCAGCCAAACTTGGTGGTAGCACACACAAGTTGTTGTTGTTTCATTCTAAATTTTCAATTGTAAATTCGGCAAGCAGCTGCCTTAACCTGCGAGTGTAAAATTTCACACAAAACCCCTTAAAATTGTTAAAATTAAAAATCTTGACCAGCGTCAACCTCTTTCGCCTCATCTCCCTCCTCATACGAATCCAATCGAATTGTTGGCTTATGAAAAAGAGAGGAGATAATAGAAAGAACCTGGATAAAACAACAACAATTACTTGTGTGTACTTAGAAAAATGCTAATCGGTTCAGTATAGTTCGATAGAACGAAAAAACCTGTGATTGGCTTACAACTTTCATGTGGGTGCGGTGGCGTAGTGCGTAGTGCACTAGCTCCTCACACGCTAGGTCGCTTGTTCAAGCCCAGCTCGGGCAAAGTTCTTTCAAAAATTAAATTGAACATAAAGCGATTAAGCACCACTAAAGGAGTCTGATGATCGGGTTGGCCCCCGTGAAATAGCTATAACTCCAGCCAAACTTGGTGGTAGCACACACAAGTTGTTGTTGTTTCATTCTAAATTTTCAATTGTAAATTCGGCAAGCAGCTGCCTTAACCTGCGAGTGTAAAATTTCACACAAAACCCCTTAAAACCAACATTAACCATTTCCATCAAAATAACATACATGCACAGTTTATTCAAAGATCAAAACAGGGGGTATTTATGATACAAAATAAATCATAGATTAAGAAAATAACAAGAATATACACACACACATATTATGCATATTAAATTTACACGTTTACGAATGTAGCAACATATGTTTTTATCATTAGAAATAATTTAAATTGTTTTGAATATTGAAAATATCATTCGAAACCACTGTACCTCGCAACACCACCATCATATCTACTCTGAGACTGAGATGTTGGCGTCAGCACCAGTTCAGTGGTCATTCACGAGAGTAGTGCTCCTAATGAATTGACAAACGGTCTCTTGGTCAGGCGCATCAAATCACTGAGGCGGCTGTCAATTGCCATCCCACTGCAACAGCAACAACAGCAGCAGCATGGCAGTGGAGCGCGATTGAGAGCGCACGCGTTTCGTTCGTATGCCCGATCATACGGACTAAAAGTTCTCCACGCTTTGTTATCTGGGACATGTCACACAGAGTGGTACCCCTACAATTCAAAGCTATAGATTGTGTGCATACGAGTATGCAGAAGGATGTCTGCATTTAATGAGACCATCGTCGTCGTAGTCGCCTTTACTTCCGCCGCCGCGCCAGCCGCCTGCTGTCTTATTGCACTGCGTTCGTCTGTCCGCGTCGTCTCCGTTGAGAATATGCACAACTTGCATCATATTATGCATATCGCGGACTCCACTCTGACGACGGTGATATTTATGCTCGAGTAAACTCCTCTGCGTTTACGTTTGAGCTGCGCAGGAGGCGCACAAACCTATATATGTACATATGTATAGCTTTGTGGCTAAAAGATAAACAAATGTGTTAAGGTAAAAGATACTCTTTTGTTGAGTGAGGCGAGGGTTTCGGTTTAATTAGCCTCGACTGGTAGTTTCGCAGAGATACATACCTATACCCGGCAGTTACGTTGCGGTAATTAGAGGTGGTTAGAAGTTGTGTGGTTTTGTATGTTTGTCTTTACATACGAAAGCGATTTGAAGTATTCACTGTAAATGGAAATTAAATGTTTTATTTTGAAAAATATACTTAAATTAAACAAAATACTCACAGCGCACAGCCAGCTTCTGCTTCATTTTGCACGAACTGTCAAAATTTTTTAATAACATAAAAAAAAAACATGGCATCGTTCGTCTTCAACAAATTATACTAGATGTCAATACTTTCTATGTCAAAAAAGCTTTATCTCATCTAAATAAAAACAGATGTCGCTAAATATTTCATAACTTTTTTTGCCACTGTGCCTGGAAGGGCTAGTGTAGCTAATTTGAAGTGGAACCATTTTTATTCAAATTTTGTATGGACAATTCACACCACTAGCAGTCCATGTATAGTATGTCAATGCCATGTATAGTATGTCAATGTTAAAGATGCGTTGTCTAAGAAGTAAGAAGTTGTTTTGTGGTTCCACTATAACACAGGTTGCACGGTTCATTGGATTTTTCATTGCAGTTAATTTTGTCAAGTGTTTTGTTTGATTTGAAAGCAAGGCGAACCTTTATTAATTTTTTGGAAACGGTTTTTTTGAAGTTTTCGGGTAAGTTTGGACGTAACCTACGCTTTTGTGGTACATTCTAATTGGTTCATCATTATTTTCGCGTGGAATTTGCAATTTATGCTTTAAAAGAAGACTTCGAATTATGGTAGAAGGATAACCATTATCACTTAAGATTTTGATGACTTTTTTCTCGTTGGCGGCATGGAATCGTACATCACTCGTTTTGAAAAAAAAGTCGAAACCTGATAAGGACAAACAAACAGATGTGATCTACCAAATTAATTGCAATGGCAAATCAAAAGAATCGTGCAACCTGTGTTCACTGGATGCGTCTTATATGGACCTCAGAAATACGCTGATTGTTCTTTAACAAGGAAATTTCAAACCACTTTATCTTCTACTATACATTAACTAATTCAGTCAGTACATAGCTTATTAAAAGCCCGAGCACAAATAATCATATACAGGGTGATCATTCCGTAAAACGAATATTGTCAGACGATAGTGTTTCGAGGAGTTTCACTTCACGTAAGACGATGATGGTTACGAAGACAATTAAGAGATAAATCACACCCTCTATCTGTTTCAACCCATATGTGAGCATTTTTATTACATACAAACAATTTTTTACATAAATTTAATTTAAACAGTTAGGGGCATATTCATAGATGTTTGCTAAACTCTTGCTAACTTGTTGTTTGCAAGTCCAGTGTTTAGGTTATTTATAAATAAATTTAAACCTAAGTTTAGGCTTAAGGGCTAAACCTATGGTCTAACTATAAACATAGAAAATGCTGTATTTAAGTAGTTATTATCACAGGCAAATAAGCATATTTGATTTTTGTTTTTAAATTGAGAAAACGAAAAATTAAATTATAACAAATACAGATCTCTTTCTGAATGCGACCAGTTTTCCAGCCGTTCACGTTTTATATTTTCTTTGATGTACATCTAAAATATAGAACGTTTTTAGTATCTTTTTTGATTTTCTATTAAATAGTTTTGTTTTACTTACTTTTTTCGACATCCAATTTGAGGAATGACAGCACAAAATAGAAATATTGAAAATATAACACTATTTTTTGCTTTGACCTGTCATTTGAAGTATAATTGTAGTAGAATACAACCTTAACCTGGGGTTTTACTAAACACAGTAGAACAATTGACTATGAAATAGATCAAGAAATCACGACTTTAGTAATTCTCTATGAATACGCCCCTTACAGTTTTGTTCGAATTTCAAAAGAGGTCTTTATAATGATACTGGAAACTGTTACCACCCTAAAGGTACGACATCCCTGACAATATGAATGACAGCAACCTCAAGTACCAACCCTGGACGGAGATTGTCATTCTGAAGTGACATATATTCTGGCGGGATAATATCACATGCACATTCCATTTTTGCATTCTCATCCAGCAAGTTCATTCAATTATATTCATTAAAAAGCAATTCTATTTTCCATTTTATGTATTACATAATATTATATTTAAGTTTATGTTCTTAATAAATATTCAATTAAGTCTACGACTTATTAAGTGTCTTCATTTCAAGCACAGAACATAACAGAAACAATAAATTTGCCAGACGTTTGCCGTCCTACATACGTACCTTCCATATTAAGATTTGCTATAACTATTGAGACTGGGTGGCGGAGGGTACCAATGGTTGACAGACAACAATTTTGGACTCGCTCTTGCACAAAGCACATTATACAAAATAGTTTCGGAAACAACAAAAATTGTATATATATGTCCCTGTGGATAAAATGGAATTTATTTGTTGTAAACGAGAAGTCCGAAATAAAGCAATGGTTTTAGCAAAAATTTTCAATATATGGAGGTTATGTATAGAAAGAATATTGACAAAAATTATAAATTGCAAATAGTTATTCATTGAAAATGTACTTTTACATTGCATAGATGGCACACGTTTTTATTTACAATGATCACGGGAAGACGAACAAATATTGGCAGTGACAATCAAAAACACTCTAGTAAAGATATAAATCCTTCGTACGTATCACCCTTCAAAACCCATTTGTTTACATTATTGTATTTGTAATGTGGAAGAATTCAACGAGTAAAATTGACGTGTTTTCACGCATACATAGACACATTTACTGAGTTTTTAGGGGAAATTTCATGAATTAGAAGAGAAATTACAAGCACACTAAGAAATACTTTATGAGGCCAGTTTCCGGTTTAGCTTGTAGGCAAACCAATATGGCTACCGAGGATTTATATCTTTACTAGAGTGTTTTTGTGGAAAATTATTATTTAATTTTGCAATTCTCGCTCATTCTCCCCTCACCGCAATACATTCCACACGTCAAACATGTGAAACGAACTGTTTGGGAGGTCGGTAAGAAGTTTTCATGCCGACGTTTCCTCTTCATGATAGTACTATTCCGGTATATATACAATGATGGAACCTAAATGGGCTCAAAATTGAAAATCCGAATGAGAACGTCTCTCAATCGATCGCTATCAGGACAGAGTTATTCCGATAGTAATGAAGGTGTTTTATAAAAATGGGCTTTACATTTCTTATGACATCGCCAACAAACGAATTACCTTAAATCTTTTAAGATTGTCTTCCAATCCAACCTCCTAGTAAAATGTACCCCATGCTCCCTAAATCGCATTGGACAACTCGTGAATTTTTCTAAGGCATTCAAGCTCATAGCACAGATAATAAATTTATACAGATGTCTCACCCTTATGGCGAGAAATGATATATGAAACTGAAATCAACCAAAAAAAAGAGCTTTTTCAAAAAGCTTTAACACATTTACTAAATGTACATGAAATCTATGTTGCTCGTCTTCTTTCCTATGAATGAAAACTAAGGCAAAGGAAAAACTGAAATCATTTTTGTATGTTCTTTTCCTCTCATAATCCTAATGCACAGACACACATAATACACCATGATCATTCTTCACAAATGAAAACAAAACTCGTTTTATTTTGATTTTTTGTGGTGTGGTGTGGTTGGTGGTGATGCGTTGAAAACAGGTGCAGGAGAGTTGATTGTTTGTCGACGACGAGAAAAAAAAATATTTACAGTTGTCTTTGGAAATAGAAACAAAGCAAGGACAAGGTTGTCTTTATAGCTCGAGTTCTTATAATCAGATATGATATGTAAATGCTAGCTGCGTGCATTCATGTGGATTTTTTTTTTATAAATTTATCTTTTTCTTCAATTTTCTAAAATCTCCACGAATATATTTTTCTGTTTTATATCTTTTTAAACGTAATGAAGTGTTGTTGACTGGTGTCAATTGGATGATGAGGTACCTATGTACAATGCACATGTATGTACCTCATTGTACATAATGTGTCAACAATTAAAATACAATTTTTTTTCTAGTTTGAAAAGAACTGATCTTATTAACTTCCCATAGGAAGTTATTGTAATGGGTCCGATTTGTCAAATTGAAAATTTTGACATTTCTCGACGTTTCAAGGTCCCTAGAGTCGAAATAAAAGATTTTTAGAAAGATGTCTGTGCGTGCGTGTGTATGTTCGTACGTTCGTACGTCCGTACGTCCGCGACGTTTTTTTCGTCGTCCATAGCTCAAGAACCGGAAGAGATATCAACTTCAAATAAATTTTCTTATACAGATAATAATGCAGAAAGATGCAGTAAGGGCTCTCAAGAAAATTGCCTGGGTGGTTTTTGCTAAATATTACATTCGTTAAGTGACAACACTTTGCTATTATCTCTCTATATAAAATATTAGATTATAATCACTTGATCAGTTTATTGAAAATCAGAAAAATTTCTTTTAGTTTTTCTGTCTGAATATAATATCGTTACCTAGAAAACTTTATAAATCTAATTAGCCAATAGTTTTTTTACCATAGCAGTTTAAAAAAAAGGTGAAAACTTTGGTTAACCCTAAATATCTCATGAACCAATGACGCTAGAGACTTAAATTAAATTTTATATTATATATTTTAACGTGATACAAAACAAGTACATTTTTAGAAAAAAAATCCAATTAACGGTATTTCTTATAAATCAAAAAAACTGAAAAAAAATGTTCACCTCGAAAATTGTACGACTAAAATATGATTTCATCTCCAAAACAATTTTGTGCAAAGAAGAATAATGTTTTTGACATCTTATAAAATTTTGAGAAAAATCTAATTGACAGTTTTTTTTATAAAAAATAAAAACCTTAAAAAAACATTACTCAAAGTTGGTAAAAATTTACTTTCGACTCAAATAGCTTTTCAAAAATTACAAATATTGGCTTCAAACTTATTTTATTTCACAGAAAATATTGTTTTCGATATTCATATATCATTCGATATAAAAATCCAACAGTCCGTTTTTTCATAAAAAAATTAAATCTACAAAAAATAGTACGCAAATTTGGTGAAAATTGATACATATAGACAAACTTTTAAGCAAGACAAATCGACAGACGGGATTGGGAAGTTATCAGTCGCATCTCAGCCTCTTTTTTTTTAGAATTCATTGCTCTTATTTGTTTTTGTTCAAAAACTGAAAACTAGATGATGTTATGTCTTCTAGTTCTTGAGAAAATTAAAAATTACCAAAAATCTAATATGGATTAAGATATACCTAGGCTAAATTCATTCTTTTTAAATCCAGGGGTGGAATCGGCTAAGGTGATTGTTGATTGTTGACAGTCAAAATAATCGAATTGGATCTGTGTAAGGTGATAATCAAATTGATACCTAAAAAGCTGTCACAAGAAAATGTGATAGTCGTTTTCCTACAAATATGTCGTTTCTGAATAGAGCTACCAGACGCTTACAAAAAACGAATGGAAATTTTTTTCAGTTACCTCTTTTAGGTACAAAAACACATTCTTGTGACCGACAAAGCTTACGTAATTCGAAAAAACACAAGAAAAGTAAGAATGTTATTTATACACAGCCAATTTGATACTTTTATTTAGATATTTTATAGGAATCATTTTAAAATTTCACCAAGGCAACAATGAATTTTGACAATTTGAATCTGAAATTGTTCAATCGAATTGAATTGAGTTGAATCATCTTACACAGACGGAATGAAAATGATAGTCAATTTGACTATCAAAAAAATGATAGTCAACTATCACCTTAGCCGATTCCACCCCAGATTATTTAAATGCAAAAGAGAAATCTTTTTGACGCACGACTCAACTCTTCAGCATCAATTTCATTATAACTCATATCAGCTTCATTTCGTTTTTCATAAGTTATTTTGGCTTTGCTCGGATCAAAATTGACGGATTCACTATCTGAAATGCACACCTCCTCAGATCGCTTCAAATAGAGTGAGGGATATGCATTCTTTCTTAAATATTTTTTTTCCGATTAATGCTTTCTCAAAAAGTTTGCTACATATGTATATAGGATCGTTTAAGGCTTTCTACGTGTTCTTGTGACTCTCCTACTAACGCTAACCATTGCGTATACTTTGTAGTATCTTTTTTTGGAAAATCAAATAATTTTATATCTAGACGTTGAGTTTTTGCTGCTTCACAATAATTCTGTTCAGTGAGGATTTTTCTAGATCAGAAGAGCACAGGACAGCACAGTTTCGTGAGAAACGTCAGATCAAGTTAGAACAGTCAGTTAAACGTCAGTTGTCAAAAAAAAAAAAAACAAATTGCAAATTGTGTGAATTTTTCGTTTCTCGCTTATTTTTTTCATTTTTTGTGTTTTTACTGTGAAAAATATTATTAAAAATTATTGAAATGGAAAATCAAGTGATTGCTAAGATAATACTAAATGAAAATGTTAGTGGTTCAGACACCGATAGTGATTTTTCGTCGGATTCCTCTTCAGGTGATTGGAATGAAAGTGTGACGAATTTTATTACCTTTTCTTTGATGAAATGTAAAAGAAATTGCATTGAAAGTTATTATATTATATTTTATAATTATTTAATTAAACAAATAAAACAAATTGGCAAAATAACTTCATTTTAATTTTTTTAAATCACGAGGAAAAAAACACAAAGCACAGCCAAATCAAAACGTAAACAAAAAAATGACAACTTCGATTTTGACATTTCTCACGATTCTGTTCTAACCTGATCTGACTCAAAAGCAAGAACAGAAAATCCTGTTCTAAACTGTTCTAGGTTTTTCAATGAACAGGAAAGTAGAACAGTTCAGCACAGAAAAAACCTCAATGAACAGCAAAAAGCTGTACTTTTCTGTCTAGAACAGTCCAGCACAGCGTCACTGAACAGACTTAATGAATAATTGAACACTTTGTTCTTTTCCAAGATGCCATTTTTACGTTTTTTTGTTTTATATATTCTTAATAATAATATATTTTTTTTGCCAATTTTTGTTTTAAGTACCTATAGATAAATAAGCAGTAGTAAGAAATAGAAAGAATTATACAATAATCAGTCAAAATATTAGATTTTGTAGATAAGTTTACATATAAATTATTTTTAATAAATTAAATAAGTATAAAGTAGTATAAAAAATGTAATAAAAACAATTTAAGTAATAAAATAAAAAAGAAATTCCGATCTGAAAAAATCCTTGAATTCCTGAAAGAGGCGCGAAATGTAATCAAATCAAATGCCAAAGAAAAAATAGAAAACACAGAAACCAAGTCATCTGCATTCTGCACCATAGACACACCATATAAAGACCGGAATTTTTCGTACGTTTTACCCTCCAACACCCATTTGTTTACATTGTTGTATTTGTTATTTTGACATTACCTCCATTTTGAAATGTGAAATCCAACAACAATTCGATGCGGTGTATTTACTTGTTTTGACAGATTGAACATGAAAGTATCAGCTGTTCCGGAAAATGAATTTCCGTCAAAATAAGAAATAAAATAAAAAAAATACATATATATGGTGTTGGTATGATCTGCACATTCACTTGCGCCTAACTTGCCCGCACAATATTCTCATATATCAATACACAAGCAACTTCTTCTATTCTCCTTATCGGACACCTAACAATCTAACATTCACAAAAAAATAAACCAAAAAAAAGATCCAACATTATCACCCCTTTCTTCTTTTACGCACCAAACGCGCATAAAAAAAAAACAAGATAAACATAAGACATAACCTGCACCAACTACTTCCTTGTAAAAATAGGGTTGTTTTTTTTACATTTGTTTGCAACGGACCAAACTTTGTGTTTGTATTCATTGGCAAACAAAATGACAAAAGAGAAGAGAAAAGTTTCTAAAAAGAAAAAAAAATATGCAAGGCAAAAAGAGCTTTCTCAGCTTTATTTTTAAAAGCTCCTTGTCTGTTAAGCAATATTCACATGAGCACGACCAACGACCAACGAATGAACGAATATTCGTCGATTTTGACATTTCTTTCACATGAGAGTTTTTAATTCGTCGCGAATGAAGTTTGACATTCACCACCGAAACCAAAACAAGAACGATTTTTTTAGGTTAAGTACGCGCGATTTTTTTTTTCGTTGCGAGTGTGGATAATGTGGAACGCGAATAAAGTTTGACAGTTCGTATCAACTATAATTTTTTTCGTGACGAATAAATTTGTTTTCTTAAATTTATTAATATATGATATTGAAAAGTAAAAGTATGCATCATAAATCAAATAGAAACTATATTGCTATCGTTTTGTTAAGAATTTGTGTGGAAATATGTCTTCCAACGTATATAAACTCACATTTTGTAATTCATTCGTCGTTCGTTGGTCGCGCTCATGTGAATGATGCTTTAAGGGAAAAAAATGTTTAATTTTTTCCTGCAGGGATGAGACATCTGTATAAATTTATTATCTGTGCTCATAGGCTGGATGATTTGATTTATCGTAGAAATCCTTCGTTCGTTATTTTTTTTAACAAATGGAACATTGGCCATATACCATAGACTTCTTTAACGTTTATAAATAATTTAGATAACATCAGATCTGTAAAAAATGACTACTGTTCTAAATTGTTCAACGAAATTAAAATATTTTTTTTTCAGGTAACTTCCTTCTTGAAAGCTTATTTCCACTGATTGGAACTTGAAGTCGGAATTGTGTTTGAGCACCAAATTACAAATTACCAAACGATAAAACTTCTTGAATTTCAAGACCAAAAAAGCAAATCTGTCTTGTATGAGGCCAAATTTTTAGTAATTATATATGTACATATATTTTTTTTTATATTGTGCGCGCACTAAAGGGGTTATGAATACCCTTATAATGATTGAACACAGTGCGAGCAATTAGGAAAGGAGGATAGGATTAGAAAGGAGAAACCGATACCGATGCACATTAGTTTTGAATGTCTGCACATTGTAATGTGGGAAATATTGAGCCTGGTAAAGCATTCCACATTCGTGTAGTGCGGCTAAAGAAAGAATCTTTGTACTTAACAGTACGGCCGAAATTGGGTTCAAGTTTAAACTGATGGGCATTCCTAGCAGTACGGGTATTACGGTTTAAGGGGAGGAATGCAACTGGCTATTTCAATAGAGCATTGTTTATAAAAGTAACGATAAAACAATGACAGGCATGAGACCTTGCGGCGGTGTTCAAGAGAAGCAAATGTCTCGGTAAAAGAACGATCTCCAATCATTTTTAGAGATCTTTTTTCAATTCTATGCAGAAGACCCAAGTACGTTATTGGAACACCAGCCCAAATATGAGAGTTATTATACTCAAGTTTTGGACGAATAAAAGCTTTGTAAATTATAGCCAGATCAGAAGGGGTAAAAAACTTCTTGCATCGTCGGAGAAAATCTAAACACTTAGCAGTATTTTTGGCGATGTCAAATATATGATCACTCCACAACAAGTGGTTTGTGATGCACATACCTAGGACTGATAGTTGTTCAGTCTTCTCGATGCAAGTACCACTCATGGAAAGTGGTATTGGGGGAGGGTTACGATTTTGCGACAGTAAGTTAAGTTTTAATTGACTCTTTATTTCATTTTAAGTACAAAGTAACAATTTGTTATATATTCAACAAAAGCTTATCTTAAGTCACAATGGTTTGGCATATGGCCGTCTACCAGACTGACATTTTGAAATATACAAATAATATTTATAGTGGCAATGGTTAAAACAAAATTATAGCAAATAACAATTTTAGGGATCTAGAAATCTTCGTTTACTATACAATTTCTATATCGAAGCGCAGCAACAACATACGAGTAAAGGGCATCCCATCCAACGGATCCGTTTAGTATGTCAAGCAGCTCAGTATCATTCAGACTTTGTTTACCGAAGTGTCTGATCCTAAACTCATTTAAAATTGGACAAATTGCGATGAAATGCTTTATGTCTTCACGTTCGTTGCGATTGCACAGACTGCAGAGTATTGGCAGGTCAGGACGGTGGGGAATAAAATTGAGAGGGAGAAGTTCTCCTCGTGTTTTGAAGATAATACTAATCTTATGTAATTGGTTCGAGTTGAGGAAATATGTATTAAGTCTATTGTCAAAAATCAACCGACTGTAGTAGCTTCTAAAGGTTGACTCTCGTGCCTCGGATAAGTATCTGTCATAGAGCGCTTTTCCAAATCGTTCTAATAATGCTTTGAACTTTTTCTGGAGCAAAACGAGTTGTTCATTTTGATTTACCGTTAGCGTTGAGTTACAGAAAGCCGCAAGATTTCTCCACTCTGTTGGCATACTTCCTGATGTTCTAATGGTGTTTTTCAGTATGATTTTTGGCAATCTCTCATCTGACATTTCGAAAATTTTAACGATGTAGTTAAAATGTAGGTATAATGTTTCCATAAACATTGGAGCGACTCCTGTCTCAAGATACAGCATGTAGTTTGGTGTATTATTTGGAAGACAAAATATTCTTTTGATGAAGTATCGGAGGCATTTTTCAACTAGTTCGAAAGAGTTGTATCCCCATACCTGGGAGCCATATAGAAGGATAGCTGACGCTGTAGATCGAAAAAGTTTTTGCTTAGCACTATGCTCAATACATCTATTTTTGAAACAGCGTTCCCAAACTGCTGAAATTCCACGCTTTGCTTCTTTCAACTTTCCTTCTAGATGTTTTTTCATGTTAAGATTCGAAGTAAATAAAACCCCGAGGTATTTATATTCTCGCACTATTTCTACCGTTTCTCCATTATAAGACCACTTTTCATTTCTAGCATTTCTGCCACCACCACCTCTGAATATCATTACCTTCGATTTCGATAAGTTGACTTGTAGGTTCCAACATTTGCAATAGTCCTTCAATTTGTTCATCATAAGTTGCAAGCCATCTACTCTTTCCGAGAAGAAAACTATATCATCTGCATACATTAGGGCTGGTATTTTGATTCCTCCAAACGAGATACCACCGCCAACAGCATCTGTTATGTCGTTTATATATAAGACAAAAAGCAAAGCACTTAGGATACATCCTTGTTTGAGTCCCATTTCTGTTCTAAATTCATCGGAGATAGATTTTCCGTCCCAAACATAAGCTGTGTTGTTGGTGTACAGTGCTCTTAGCGTATTTATTATTTTGCTTGACAAACCAATCGTGGATAACTTATAGAAGAGGTGATCACAGGTGACGGAGTCAAAGGCTGCACGGAAATCAACGAAAAACACATACAGTTTTTTCTTTTTCTGAAGATAATAGTATAGTGAAAATATATGGTCGATCGTTGAGTAGCTCCTCCTGAAGCCGGCCTGGAACTCTGACAAAATTCTTTTTATTTGAACCCAATCCGACAATCTATTTTCAATAATCCCAGCAAACAGTTTTGCGATGGTGTTTAAGAAAGCAATTCCCCTATAATTAGCTGGATCTTCAGCGTTTCCTTTCTTGAAGAGTGGGAAAATAATGGACTTCTTGAATTCATCAGGAATTATTGAGTTTTGGAAGATTCGGTTAAATTCATTTGTTAGTAGGGCAATGTACTCATCAGTGGCATTTTTGTAGAATTCATACGGAATTCGGTCATCTCCTGGTGCTTTGTTTGATTTGCAGTTTTCAATGATATTTTTAACTTCAGCTATCGAAAAAGGTGCATCAAGGAAGTCGTCTATCACAAGTGGGGCCGCGTACAGGAACAGAGGAGAAAATAATGTTGTGTTAAGGAGGGACTTACATTTTGCGACAGTAGGCAGCATTGAATTTTCGAAGCATTAAATTCTACACGGTTTCTGATTCCCCATTGAACAATGCTGTCAAGATCAGAATTTAATGAGCTTATCATACGCTGCCGTTGGTATTCCACATCCGAAGAACAAGGATAAGAATCTAAAAACGAATATGAAAAGCTGAGGGTACTGTCGTCAGCGAAACAATTTAGTGGGTTAGAAGTTTCAGACAAAAGATCATTTATAAAAATAAAGAAGAGCGTCGGAGACAAAACGAAGCCCTGGGGCACACCAGCGTTTATTTTGTGGATATCAGATTTGAACCCGTCCAATACTACTTGAATTGAACGGTCCGAAAGGTAATCTCTAACCCAACGAAGAAGGGACTCATCAATACCAAATGCACGCATTTTCGATAAGAGAGCTTGATGCCAAACTCTATCAAATGCCTTTGAAATATCAAGTGCTATAATCTTACTTTCTCAAAACCGATGTAAAGATTTGCTCCACTGTTCGGTGAGATGAACCATGAGATCACCAGTGGACCTATTGCTTCGAAAGCCGTACTGCCGGTCATTAAGAAGCTTTCGATCTTCAAGATATTTCTTGAGCTGATAATTAATCAGCGTTTCCATGACCTGGGAAAGAAGGGATTTAAGTGCAATTGGACGATAGTTAGAGGGGGAGGAGGATTCGCCTTTTTAGGGACAGGCTGGACAAATGCAGTTTTCCATCCACTCGGAAAGAGACCAGTAGAATAGGACAGATGGAAAAGCTTACGCATTGGTTTTGCCAGCGTTGAAGAACACCTCTTCAGAACAATAGCGGGCCAGCGAATTTGTGAATGTCAAGATCTTTTAGTACTCTAGCAACTGTACGAGTGCGAAAGAAGATTCGTCCCATAGAAACGTTTACGCTTTCAAGTACAGGAGGAGTCATGTCACTCATTGGCAGCATCGAATGAACAGCAAACTGTGCTGCAAGCAAATTGGCTTTATCAATCGAGCGTACAAAAGGAGTGTCATTTTACAAATGAACAGAAATTTTTGTTATTGTAAAAAATGGTATGCATTTTCATTGTTCTTCGGACTCATTTGGTGATTCTTTATGTGAGTTCAAATTACTTTTTTTTTAAATCTTGAAAGATGCAATTGGAAGTTCTTTATTATTAGCAGCCACTAATTTATGTGCATCTAAAAAAAACTACTACAAAATCAAAGTTCTCTCCCTTTTAATACAAGGTGTTCTTCAGAACAACATTTTGTATGTCTATTAAATGAAATCAAATCAGCTACCGAGATACATCAATTCATTTTTCCTTGTTAATTGCTAACCGCAAAGATCAAGGATGACGGCGTAAGTTATGGTCAAGTAACTGCGGGTATTCTACGAGGCCGCAGTCAACGGAATCCGGATTTTATTTTTGTAAAATTATTTGTTCCACTTAATCCGTACATTCATGCATTTTTTTAAAATTAAGTCAGTGATATTTGTTTTAAACCTTTTTATTTAACATTACATATTTGTTTTTTCAAATTTCTCGTTTGGCTCTACAGAAAAAGATGATTCTTTTTTGGGCGATTCTAGGTGTTCTTCTGATTTCCTTATTATTTCTACATTATTTCCGAAACCGTTTTTCTTGGATATCATGTCAAAAACGTTTAGCGCTTGGAATACCATTGAAGAAATGTCACTAGAGTTCGAAGGTAACAGCATAGTATTGTTTGTTTTTGCTAAATTACTAAAAGCTGAAATATATTGTTCGGCTAATGTCAGTGAGGCAGCATTTTTTCCATCCTAAAAAACAAGAAATCAATTACTCTTTTGTGTCTATTATATGTCACAATCATCAGTAAAATTGACTAAATAATATTTTTTTATTCAAAACAGCATAATTGACTTTCTTTATAACTAGGCAAGGTTAGTTATAATTTTTAGAAATGTGATTCATACCGTGACTCCCACGACTAATCGGACAGAGATTGTAAATTTTTGCAATGCATTTTCCCAAAGAAAATGCATAGAAGTAGAAGACCTTAATCATTATTTTATATATATTTTTTTTTATATATATATGTTTAAGCTCATATTAAGTTTAAATACAAACAAATTAATTTCAAGTTATTCATTAGCAAATAAATATAACAAATACTCAAACAACTCCTTAATTTAGACACTCTCATACATAATCAGAAACTTACTGTAATATACATTTTCCGTTACATGACAATGTTATTATTAACCTCGTACTACGGAAGACTTTCACTTTAATTTAAGATAGTTTCCTGCTCCATGTCGAAATGACACCCACCCAAAAGAAAATAAACATTTTCGAAAATTGGTTTTGTTGCATAACCTGGACGATAAATCAGTACGAGATAAAGCAAAAATTGTGCATCGGAGCCCTTCCATAGTTCATTACATAATTTCACAATTTAAAAACAACAATATGATTCAAATGTGAGCAGATAAGTAAAAGGAAAGAAGTACAATGAGAATGCTTCTTTTTAGGCTGATCAACTAAAATTCCTTCTTATCTTAGGAATTTCTAAAGACAGACATTAAGATTATTTATATTGAGAAAAAGTTTAAGATCATCGGCATTATAGACCAAGAGCCGGCAGCAAATTTTGGGAGTGGAGTGATAACCAAAATATATATACATGTATGTGTAGATATACGCAACATTATGCCAAAATCAACCGTCTGGCAGGTTTTTTTTTCAGCCGGGGGCGGGGGTGGGGATTCGAAAATGGTAATTTTTCCGATTTTGGGGTCGAAGTGATAACCACTTAAATGCATATATAAACAATAGGGGATAGTGCCCTGATGTCAAAAAAGTGAGTCCAAGACGTTTTGCTTTCAGCCTTCCCCTTGCCAGACGGCCGCCAAAATGCGCGAAAATCAACTTTTTGGGTCGAAGTGATAACCACTTAAATTAATATATAATCAATAGTAGATGGTCCGACGATGTCAGAAAAGTGTGTCCAAGACGTTTTACTTTCAGCCTTCCCCTTGCCAGACGGCCGCCAAAATGCGCGAAAATCAACTTTTTGGGTCGAAATGATAACCACATGAATGATACATCAAAAAATCAGAAAAATTCTCCTGATTGTAAGAATGGTGTCCAAGACGTTTTACTTTCAGCCTTCCCCTTGCCAGACGCATTTTAACACTTTTTAACAGAATTTTTCAATTTAAATCCTTTAATAACTTTTTTCCTATTAACCATAACCAAAACAATCATATACCAAAATATCAGACAAATTACCCTGATTCTAAAAATGTGTGTCCAAGACGTTTTGCTTTCAGCCTTCCCCTTGCCAGACGCATTTTAACACTTCTTAAAAGAATTTTTCAACTTAAATCCTTAATAATTTCTTTCCTGTTAACCATAACCAAAACAATCATATACCAAAATATCAGAAGATTTCCAATACGTTTTTTTTTTCAGTCGTATGCTTGCCAGAAAACCCTAAATAAAGAATGCACAAAAACCAGAGATTTGAGATTATTTTAAGAATGTTTGTTGTTTCAAAAATGCAAATAGTAGTACATATTTGTTTGCGCAAGATCAGATTACATTTTCTTGCTCCTGGCAATGCGCCCCCAGAATTCTGCGCCCTGTGCATTTGCACATCTTGCACATATGCTTTGTCCGGCCCTGGTGTTGACTATCAGATAAGTATTCCAATTTTAAATTGTAATTTGTCTTTAATGATGGACTTAAAAACGTTTGGTATCCAAGAAAGCTTACAAATACCTCTGTAATTTACAATATAATTTTTAGAACCCGACTTAAAAATGGGTATTGAAAAATGAAGATTTCCATTCATCAAGGAAAATTCCAAAACTTAGTGAATTATTAAAAATAATAAGTAATGGTTTAGAGATTAACTGAAAACAATTTTTTTAGAATTATTGCTTTAATTCCATCGACACCAGGCTTAGCATTTGGTTTTAAATTAAAGAGTGCATTTTCAACGTCAAGAACATCAAGTTTGACTATTCCTATATCAATCTTTGATTCAAAATCAAAATTTGTATTTTAACCTTAAGGTTCAGATGGAAAAAAAATATAGTATTCTTAGAGAAAACGCATTGCGAAAATTTATATTTTACATATTTTTTTTTGTATCAACTATTAAAATGCTAATGGGAGCCAAGCATTAAACTGAAATGATTAAGAACATTTTGAACCTATCACATTTGCTCGTAAAATATTGAAGTTTTATTTGTGGCAAACTTTTTATAACTATTATTTTAGTTGGAAATAAAGAATAACTAACCAAATTTAATCTTTTTTACTTAATGACTTACTTCTGTTATTACTGACTTTGCTATCGTTTGGAGTCCTCTTGCTCGAGCGTCTGCAATAGCAAGAATAGCTGCTGCTTCTCCACTTGCTTTGTTAATATTTTCTTGCCGCTCGGCCTCTGCAAATTTCAAAAGATCAGACCTGTTTATTTTATATACGAAATGACAAAATATAAATGGTGTTCTAAATTTTCCAAATAACTACTAATCCTAGAACGTTACCTACCTGAAAGTTCTTTTTTTTAATATGCGCTTATGAAACAATTAAAATAGCTTTAATAAACGATTAAACACTGCTGGGTTATTTTTTACCCGTTAACAGGTGTTTTAATGAATTCTAAAAAATATGAATGCAGATTAAATACATACCGGAAGCAAGAATTCTCGATTTTCTTTTTCCTTCTGCAATATTAATTTCAGCTTCACGAATTCCCTCAGACTCTAATATCGCAGCTCTTTTTTTCCTCTCGGCTTCAACTTGCATTTGCATAGCTTCGTGTACTCGATCAGGTAGCTACATATAACACATCATTTCAAGTTAAAGTACAGATAAAATTCTTACTTTAATATCACGAATTTCATATCGAAGACACGTAATGCCCCACGCTTCGCTAGCCTTATTAATGGAATCTACAATGCTCACATTTAGAGATTCCCTTTCTCTAAACACTTTGTCGAGGGACATCTTTCCTAATTCGGATCTCATTGTTGTTTGTGCAAGTTGCGTAACAGCAAATTCGGGATCTTCTACACCGTAAGATGCTACAAAAGAAATTAATAAATTTTGGTTTTGTTCTCGTCGGTGCACAACACACCTTTATAAGGATCAATTATTCGCAAATATAAAACTCCATCTATACTCAACGTCACATTGTCCAAGGAAATAGCTGATTGTTTTGGAACGTCGATTGCTATTTCTTTCAGGCTTTGAACGTATTTGATTTTATCAACAAAAGGCAACAAGAAGTTAACTCCAGGATCCATTATTTCATGAAAACGTCCCATTCGTTCGACAATCCATGCCTACGTGTGTAAATGTATTTCAATTTACAAATAATAAATTAACTAATAAAACAAACCTCCTGTTGTGGAACGAACATTATTATGGTATTTATGGGCAAATAGGACTTGTGCCGAACCGGTAACTGGATGAGACCTTGACGAGCCGTCAAATTCTGAGATGAAAAAAACAGTAATTCGATGATTCGAAAATTTTAATGACAAAAAAACAAAATAAACCTTAAAAACAAATTTGTTTGCTAGTTTTCCGAGTCTGAACATTTTAAAGTGAAATGTTAAGTATCAAATAGCAAATAAATAGGACCTTATTTAATTCACATAAAGGATGAACGTAATGTGCCTGTGGTGTGGACCGTGGATGTACTAAAGAAAGACGGTGTTCCCCAAAAATAGTCTATTATAAACATAAAGATGATAAACTTCTGATGTCATTCCTGTTTTGGCACAACTTGCCGATCAGCTGTTGACACTTAAACTGAAAAAGTATGTGTAAAACAACGCAAAAGCCAAATATGGCTGAATCACAAAAACGCTTCAGCTTTGGCTTCATCTGCGTTAAGCTAGGCATACACGATAAACATGCCCAGCGAACATGTTCGTTTGCGTTAGCCCACACACGACGAACACAACGACGAACATTTATTTCGGGACGATTGTTCAAGAAAGAAGGATGTCTGAAAAACAAGCGCAAGTAGTTGCCCTTATGTCAATTTACTTATGTGAAAAAAATAAAAATAAATAAATAAAATTAGTTTAAAGCCAATGTCTCAATTTTTTGTAAAAAAAAACTGTCAATTCGATTTTTCTCAAAATGTTACCGAATATTGAAAACAATATTTCTTATAAGATAAAATTAGTTGGAGGCCATAATCTCAAATTTTCGAAAAGATATTTAAGTCGAAATTAAATTTTTACCAACTTTAATAATGTAATGTAATGTTTTTTTTTAGGTTTTTATTTTTTATAAAAAAATTGTCAATTCGATTTTTTTTCAGTTTTTTTTTTATTTATAAATCTGGCATCTTCAGCAGGTTCGCCGAACATGTTCATCGTGTATGCCTAGCTTAACGGAGGGCCTGCTTTAGATTGCTTTGAATGACATTTCTATTATTTCATCCCTCCAAAGAGCAAATATTTTGTTTGTTGACATTTTTTTACAGCTCTTGAGCTGTCAGACAAAGCAAATGTTCAGAAAATTGAACTAGAGCTTCCGTTTGGAGTCACATTACGTTCTTTTCCTTACGATTGTCAAACTTTAACAAGTTTTCGTTTGACATTTCAATTGTTATAAATCGACTGTCAAATATTGTTGTTAATGAACACTTTGAAGAATGTAATAGCCATTTCACATCAAACCCAAAACGAAGTTTTCGGCGAAAAGTTTTCGCAAAACCGAAAATAGTTTACACTGAACATTTACAAGTTTTCGTTTGACATTTAAATTTTTGCAACATCGACTGTAAAATATTGTATTGATACAAAATTTGTTAGTTAAAGTTTAGTCCTGCAATTAATATTTTTAAAAATAAAATGCACAAAATGTACCATTTTTCCGGAAAATAGAGTTGTGTATTGGAAACTGGTCCGACATGGGTTGTGTAAAAGAATGATTCTCATTTTCATAGCGTCATGAGTCATGACTCCAAAATATTATTAACAAAATAACAAAGTTTGTAGGACAAGCCGTTTTAAAGAGACACCTCCAAATATTTTCAGTATTTAAAGAATTTTCCAACAAGGAGAACGTAAGTCTCGGGTCAATTGGCTTCAATTCTTCAGTCATCTTGAATTTGTGAATGTGTAAACCAAGATCCTTAGGCGCCTGTTATAGCTATCATTGGTTTTCATCATTGAAAACAAACATTGAAATTTTTTTGGCAGGTCGTTTATAGCTATTAGAGATTTCTGTCATTGAAAAAAATTTCTTGATTGAAATCCACCGAAAAATTTTACTGACAGAAATCTGTCATTGGAATTTTGTGAAACTGGAACACAAATCAGTGGAACGATTCGTTTCACTTTTGAACATAAAAGTATCAGCTGTTCAGGAAAATAAAATGAATTTCCGTCCGGAAAATAGAAAAAAATACATTTTTAGAGAAAAATAAATGCGTAAATACACTTTTTTTTCTCAAAAAAAATTCTTTGTGTGATCTCCGATCGATCAGTATATAATTTTCATTTCTAATTAAAGGGAAACACCGTCAAATATCGATTCAAAAATTTGTCCGGATCGATTTCAATGATAGCTATAACTGGCGCCTTAGAGGTCAGAAACAGTTTTGAAATGAATAAGAATTGGAAATTAGTTTAGTTATGCAGTTATATTTTTCTATTTTGATACAGCTGATACTTTTATATTGAAGAGTGAAATGATTCGTTCCACTGATTTGCGTTCCAATTTCACACAATTGTAATGACAGATTTCTCTCAATAAACATTTCGGTGGATTTCAATTATTAGTGAAAGGGTGTGTTCACTCATTAAATGCAAAAGTTGTTAATTCCCTATTATTATTTTAGTACCCGTGGCATGATGGTTAGTGCGTTGGACCATCATGCCACAGGTCTTGGGTTCGATCTCTGCCTATGCCATCTAAAGTTTTTTTCACGGGTACAGGGTCTTGCAAGGAATTGACAAATTCTCCAAGAGTAATTCTTGTCATGAAAAGTGCTTTCTAAAAATAGCCGTTCGGGTTCGGCTTTAAACCCTGACAACAGTACTCGCACACAGGAATGGCTGAGAGTTGTAAGTCACTAGGCCCTAGTTCCCAACGGACTGTTGCGCCACCCAATTTATTTTTTTTATAAGTCCCTATTAGAACCCCCGGTACGTTTCGAGTTTCTAATGAGTGAAAAGGTTTTGCAGCGATCTGATTAAAAAATGATATCAACTATGCTTGTAGGACTATTAGTTTGTCTTGGGTGCAGAATATTGTGCATACAATTCTTGATTTCTTCTGTGCATTGAGAAATGAAAGTTTTATTATTTATTTAAGTTTTCCAGAAGTCCGGCCCATGTTCATGGTTCGTGGGTTCATTTTTGGGCTTTTAGTAAGTATTTTTAAATGCCATCTTTTTTAATTAACACACTGGTCCCAAGATTTAACCAAATGACTTTCTAAAAGAATCCATTTCAAACGTTAATTTATGAATTAAGCTAAGCAATGGAAATGGGATGATTAGATTTTCATAAATTAGAACGAACTTAGAAAATTTTGTTTACGGTTGGTCTTTTAAGTTGTTAGATACAAATGGTATAGGTACACATTTTAAATTTGGTTATCTGTTTTCTTTCCCTTAATTTAGATCACTGTATGTAATAGCTTCTTTTGATAAGCCACATCCTTTTGTAGTACTATAGTTTTAAATAATTATAGTTTCACTTCACTAATTCTATCTTATTTTATTTATTTATTTATTTATACAGGCTAACATAGTAATCTTAAATTGCTAAAAAAATAAAATAAATTAGGTGGCGCAACAGTCCGTAGAGAACCAGGGCCTAGTGACTTACAACTCTCAACCATTCCTGTGTGCGAGTAATGTTGTCAGGGATGGAGGGGACCTACAATTTATATGCCGAATCCGAACGGCTAATTTGAGAAAGCACTTTTTCATGACAAGAATAACTCTTGGAGAATTTGTCAATTCCTCGCAAGAGGCAGTACCCGTGAAAACTCTTTTTTTTTAAATTAAGGTGGCACAGGCAGGGATTAAACCCAAGACCTCTCGCATGACAGTCCAACGCACTAACCATCATGCCACGGGTACTACTACTACTACTTAAATTGCTAAGTTAGTACAAAATTAAGAGAGCACAAGCTGCATAGGCGTTCGGCTCGCTGATAAAGATTTATAATTTAAAGTTAAGTTTTAAAATTAATTTTTAAATAGTTTCTAGGTTTTGTACATTTATATTTTTAAGAAGTTTGTAAATGTTAACATTTTTGTTAGGTAAAAGTCGGTTTATGTGGGCTAGTAGGTGTGGCATGTCCATTGTTACTGTGCAAGTAGAGCAGATTGGAGGGTTTTCTTTTTTTAGAAGATGTTGGTGAGTTAAAGATGTGTGGCCTAAACGAAGACGAACGAAATTTGTGATAGTTTTCTTGGGTATAGTAGCTGGGAATATGGGTTGGGTTTTATTAATATTGATTTTAGAGTAGTGGTGGGTATATGTCGACCATCTTTGCCTCTGGATTGACTCGATTTTAGTTGTGATGGTTCTTATAAGATCCGACTCATCGAATACATTAAATAAGAAGGAGGGGGATTTGTTGGCAGAATTCGCAGCTTTGTCAGCGTATTCGTTACCCATGATGCCGATGTGGGCAGGGACCCACATAATTTTTGCTTTGTTTGCTGTCTTGATAACAATATCCCTAAGAATTGTGATTGATGGGGAGCTGTTATTTAAGTTCCTGATAGCATGAATGACCGAGAGGCTGTCTGTACATACGACCCAGTGTCCTTTGGTGTTGCTTGCATATTTTAAAGCTTCGTAGACAGCTATAGCTTCTGCGGTAAAAACTGATGAGTATTCAGGGAGGAGACCTATCCTGAGTAGTTTGCCATTTTGTGATGTTACAGCAAAGCCTGTGTGGTGCTCTGTTTTAGAACCGTCAGAGAATATGAATTTCCAATTCCTGCTTATGAGTTAATTTTCTATGGTGTCGAATACTTTTCGGTAAACGATTTTTGGTGTATAGTCTTTAGAGTAATTGGCCAATGACAACTCAAAAGATTCTGGTCTGCACATCCAGGGAGGGTATGATGATGTTCGAATAATGGAGGTTTTAGTGGGCAAGTTAAAGTTTGATATGTGGTTCCATATACATGAAATTGTTGATGGGATTCTTTTTTTTGGCGTGTTGATCGAAGGGCTGAATTAGCATCTTGTTTATAACGGATCTCGAGGGGAACAAGAGCTTTGTAGCTGATTTTAAAATCGTTTCCTCATATCTCTCATTAAGTGAAGGCAACCCGGATTCAGCTAATATGTTTTTGATTGGTGTAGTTTGGAATGCGTTGATTGATCATCTTGCAGCTTGATGGTATGTAGGTTTTATTATGTTGAGTGTTGATTTAGGACGGCTTCCGTAAATGTTGAGCCCATAGTCTATTTTATTTAATATTAACATTTTTGTAAGTCAACAAAGTGTATTTATGTGAATTTTACATTTTTTGAGGATAGATATTTGATAATGTTAAGCCTTGCAGCAAGTGTTTTTTTAGTTTTATACAGTGATCGGTCCATTTAAATTTATTGTTAAAAGTTAATCCCAATATACTTAAATTATTAACAGCTTGTAATTCTACTTCGTCATTACTGAATTTTAAGTTAGGGCAAGATTTTTTCTTACATATATGAAATTTTTTACACTTCTGTAATGCAATGTTGGCACCGGAAAAACTGGACCAATCTGCAATATCTTTTAATGCTTGCATAAAAATCGTTTTAGTTGTATCTAAATCATTGTTTTTACAAAGTATGTATACGTCATCAGCATAACAACAATGATCAAGAATTTTATATTTAGATATAATGTTGCTGATTTCATCAAATGCAATAGAAAAGAGCATTACTGAAAGTGGTGATCCCTGTGGGATGCCATTGTGTAGAGGAAAGTTTGGAGAGTATGTATTATTTACCCTCACCCAAATTTTTTTATTAGAAAGAAAAGATTTTATGTACCCAAACATTTTGGGACCTATTTGCCATTCTCTCAGCTTTTCTAGAACAAGATGAACGCCTATTCTATCAAAGGCTTTCTGGAAGTCGAGTGAGAGTATTGAAACGTGGTTTTTGGCTGAGATAGCGTTTGAAATATAGCTTTCAATATGAAGCAAAGCATCTTGACATCCCCTTTTTGGTTTGAATGTTACTTGGTTTAAGGCAATGAGTTTTTTGGATTCTGTATACCAGAGGAGACGCTTAGCTATCATCTTTTCAAGAATCTTTGAGATGCATGGTAACAGTGAGATAGGTCTATACGCATCGATTTTATTAATCTCTTTGTTGGGTTTGGGAATTGGAATGACTGTGGCGGCTTTCCAGTATTGAGGAATCACACTCATTTCAAAAACGTTGTTATAGAGTTCGATAAGAACCATTTTTGTCTCCGTCGGTAGATTTTTGAACATAGGATATGAAAGCCTAATTCTTCCTGGTGTCTTTCCTTTCAGTTTGCTAAGACACGACTCTAGTTCCGATAACGATATTGGTTGCTCAAGGTGAATACTCACAGAATTTGTTGGAAGCATTGTTGTGTTGCGGAGACTTTCAACTTTTTGTAGTCTAAAGTTGTTGTGGAAATTAGTGTCATTGGAGTATTCGGATCATGTGGTTGCAAATTGATTGCTAATTTCTGACGGGGTGTTAAGCGATATGGAGTCGGTTTCAATGCATTTAATTGACTGATAAGCTGTTGAGCCACTGAATCGTCTGATTTTATTCCAGATATTTGCTATGGAAGAATTAGGATTAATGGATGAGGTGAACTCGTTTAAACTTTTTATTTTGTTAGCTTTTAATGATCTTCTAAAGATTGCATTGGCTTTCTTAAATGAGATAAGGTTTTCCACAGTAGGTTTTTTTTTTTGAATTTTTTCCAGGCTATTACTTTTTCAACTCTAAGATTGTTTAGTTCGGGATTCCACCAAGGGACACAATGTTTGGGGTAAGATTGTGGTATTGTTTTATTAGCTGCTTTTCGGAGAGATTTTTGAAAAATAGCAGCTGATCTGTTGATGTTCGCATCTATGCTAAAGTTACCTGAGATGTCAATGGTAGATTTTTTGTATTCATCCCAATTCGCTTGATCCGTCTTATATTTTAAGAGAGGATGAGAAGCTTTTTCTTTATTGCCTAATATGAGCGAAGTTAGTATGGGGAAATGAAAATGATCACTGTTATGTAGATCATCTAAAGTTTTCCATTGCATTTTAGGGTACAGTTCAGGGGAGCAGCAAGTGATGTCTATATGGGTGAGGGTATTATGGGTGGAGAAATGAGTAGGCGAGCCGTCGTTTAATAAAAGGAGGTTAGAGTTTGTCAGGAAATTCTCTAACAGAGCTCCTTTTTTATTTGTGCTGGGTGAACCCCAAAGAACACTCCAAGCATTGATATCTCCTCCAATTACTATAGAACCGTCAACTTGCGTTAAAATATTTTTTAGATAGTGTCTCGAGATAACTTGGTCTGGTGGAAGATAGAGATTTATATATGTGATTTTTAGTTGTAATTGGACTTTTAGTGCTAGCACTAAGAGGTTTGAATTTAGAGAGATTTGTCTATGAGGGATATTTTTTCTTATCATTATGCCGATACCTTGTTTAGATGTTATGTTGCTAGGAAGATTTAAAAAGTAACCCGTGAATGCTTTTGGAATTATTGGTGGATTAATATTGTAGGCGCAATGAGTCTCCTGAATAGATACAATACCTGGATTGTGTTCTTTAATTAGAATATTCAGCTCGTCGTAATTATTTGCAAATCCTTGCATATTCCACTGCAAGGTTGCGAGAACCATATTCGAATAACAATTATTCCACATACTATTATTGGTTGCGGCCAATGAAAGGGTGGAGGGATTTTGATTTGCTGAGAAGTGAGCTGGTGAAGAATTATTTTGTGTGTTGTTTTTTTAATTGTACTATTCGTACTAGAATGTCAGCTTGTTAGACTTGACCATTCTTTATTCCGTCAATTTCATTGAATGTTTGAACAACAACAACAACTTAAAGGTGCTACTACTCATTGTTTTTGGCTGGAGATATAGCTATTTCGTGCTTTGCCACTTTTGCACTCATCAGTCTCCTTTTTTATGGTGCTGAGCTTTAATCCAATTTTATTTGAAAAACTTTTTACACACCCCATAGGATTCGAACCCACGCATATCAGATTTGCTCAGTCTTAGAAGTCGTGTGCACTACGCACTCCACTACTTTAGACCACTGACGTCACAGGTCGAGATGTGGTAATTGTTTATCAAATGCATTTGAAGCATCAACATTTTTATAAGCTCCTTTAAGTATGCTGTTTTGTTCCGCCTCCATTTTTCTCCATACCTTATTTTGATAGACTTACAATTCGTAGTACGTATCAAAGGGGGAGAGGTTGGAAGATCGGTAACAAACCAGATTATTTAGTTATTATTGTTGTTTTTTTATTGTACTATTCGTACTAGAATGTCAGCTTGTTAGACTTGACCATTCTTTATTCCGTCAATTTCATTGAATGTTTGAACAACAACAACAACTTAAAGGTGCTACCACTCATTGTTTTTGGCTGGAGATATAGCTATTTCGTGCTTTGCCACTTTTGCACTCATCAGTGATTTGTGTGATATTTACGTTTGTTAAAATTGGGTGGTTTAAGGGTCGACTCCGCTGTCCAGATGTTGAACCGACCGAGCTCCTTGAGGAGCTCGGAAGATTCAATTCCTGGGAAGCAGAGCCGTTGTCTGTGAAGTTAATTTTGTGGGTAGTATGGGCTGTCATCGTCATCCATTGGAGTGGGAACAAAGTATTGATTGTTATCGATAAGAGATTGAGTTGTTTTGGATAAGGGGGAGGAGCTTGATTGATTTGAGCTCGATTGAGAGGTATTTAAATTTGAGTTTTTGTCTGTCTTGTTCGTATTATTATTTGTTGGTGTAGAATTTGATGGGGTATTGTTACTGTATTCGTTAGAAGTAAGTGTAGTTGTGTTTATTTGTTTAATTTTTTTTAGTCCAGCCGCAATTGCTTGTGTGGATATTTGAAGAGGTTTCGGGGGTAGTGATGGTGGTGGAAGTTCGGAAGATGAAGGTAAATTTTGTTCAGTATTATTGCTTTGGATGAAATGTGTCTTTTTGTTTGTATGATTGTCCGTTACTATTTGTAGGTCAGGTATATTTAGTTGTGTCACATGTGTGGTTGATATCGATTCAGTTGGTAGTGAAGAGGTAAGTGTGGGGTTAGATTGTTTTGCTTTACTGGCAAATGTGTCTTGATTTGTATTAAGTTGGGAGGGAAACTGGTCATTGTAGATTCGTTAAGCCCAAGTAACTGGCAGTTTGGAATATATTCAGTGACCCTGGCATTGTACCAGCCGATTTCAACAGTTTTGGGAGTTTAAAAAGTGTCAAAAGTGAAAAGCATCAAGCCTGTTGGACGTTGGTTTCCATCTACTTGTTTTGTAAATTTGTAGACATCCGTTACTTTTTGCATTTGCATTTCCGATATAATTTCTGCCTCGGGAACGTTAATAAGAGGGAGCGTAGACTATGCCTTTAGACGAGTTGAATTGGTTATGCAAGGTGATCGTGACGGGACAAAGGTTAGATAGATTTTTTGTGGAAATGAATATGTCTGCGACAGTTTGATTTTTAGTAAGGATTAATATTTTACAGTCTCGGAGTTGTGAGATCTGCTCATATTCAGTGCTTATGGCATCTATAGCTTTTCTCAATGCCAAAATGCTCACTGATGAAAGAGGTTTATTTTCACTTTGAGGGGCAATAACAATAAATCTAGGGTTTTTATAATTGATGGTTTTAGGGAGATTGGGGAATGGTTCAAGGGGATTAAATATTGTTTTATTTCTTTTCGACTGGGGTTCGGAAAGTGCGACTTCACCGAGCGCGCTGAACCTATTTCCCGTTTTCATTTTCGGCCCTGGGGCCATGATGGTTAAGAAACACTATCACTCGCGAGATGAGAAGGAACTGGGTACTGCAAAAAGAGTGAAAGAGAAAGAAGTAATATTCTTTAAGTAGGTAACGGAGAGTGGAAAAAATGTATGAACTTGCACACAAAAGAAAGCCGCCGCCGGTTGAAACAATGCTTACAGCACGAGAGCTAGTCGGTGACTGAATTCTATCTTATTAACTTTTGTTTGTATTAATTTCATTTTTCAAAACTGTTTTTCATTTTTCTTAATTATTAATTCATCAGTTGCTCTAAAAAGTTGTATCTTTTAAATAATTCAGCAGTTTCTTAATTATATAATTTAAATACATAAATCTATTCATTTTGTAATAAAAGCTTGTCATTTGTTTCAATCCTATATTAATAATAACAATCCAAGATCATAAAGTGCCCCTATTGTGTAGCACCGAGTGATTAAAATTAATTGTAAATTGTTTTCCTCACAACACGACAGAGTTGTTAGCTTCATCAACAAAATTTTTTTTTATTTTTGTTATTTTCATTGAACAAAAAAAATTATAAAGCGTTATTTTTGTAACGCATTTATAAGAGAAAAATATCCAAACTAAAAAAATATAAATAGCTAAAAATTCGATTACTTTCTAAAAACACAAGACTTACTTAAACGTATAATAAGGACCAAAAACGAAGCTTCTATCATTAGAGCTAGCAGCATTTTTATCGTCAGAGCTGTAAAGACTTAAGACAATTGGTGACTGCATTGAGTATGTCAAACTTTATTAACTTATGTTTAAAAAAAAAAAAAACTTTTTTAAAATAATAAAGTTGAGAAATTTTAAATGACTTTAAGAACATTAAAAAACCGAAAAGACTGCAATTGACTTTGAGCCAATAGACTACTTTAATTTGCTTCATGTCATGAATAATACCTAACATATAACTTTTATTTAAAAGTTAAAATTATTTCGGAAGGTAAGAGACCTAAGAAAATAGTCTAACTGCAACTGCTATCACTAAAAGACTTTAGTCTTTAAAATGATATCAAAATTGGAGATGGGTCTCTTCTGTTTTTACGTTTTATTGCTCCTTCTTTTTTAAGGCCGCGTTTCCATTTGCAAGTTAACTCGCGGAAGTCTTGCAGAAGTTTCTTGCAGTCGCGTTTACATTGTCATGTGAATTCTTGCAATTTCTTCTGCGAAAAATGTCTTGCAAGAAGCTTGCGCATCATACTGTCGCAATTTATTGCAGATGTATTTACACCAGGAGAGCAATTAATGTCGCAAGAAATCTGGTTGTTTACTTAAAATTGTGAAGTCATGGCGAGAAAACGTCAACGATTAGCAGCTGCGATGATAATTTTATTATTAAAAAAGAAAAAAGAGGCTGGGATGCGACCCACACTGATAACTTCCCATCCCGTATGTCGATTTGTCTTGCTTAAAAGTTTGTAGATTTTCGTGTTGGGTTAAAAAAGTTGTTAGTTGAATTATTCTTACAAATTTTAAAATTATCAACAATATTTTTCATATGAAGAAATAGTTTAGTTTGAAAATCTAGTTTTGTTAAATAGATTTTTAGTCGAACAAAATTTTTTACCAATTTTGGTAGCATTTCTCAAATTTTCACAAATTAATGAATGAAATGAATTTGAAAGATATCAAGAACCGAACATCAATTTGCGTACTATTTTTTGTAGATTTTATTTTTTTATGAAAAAACGGACTGTTGGATTTTTATAAAAAAAAAACTACTGAAAACGAAAACAACATTTTCTGCGAAAAAAAAAAAGATTTTGAAGACAATATTTTTAATTTTTAAAAGCTTCTTGAGTCGTAAATAAATTTTTACCAAGTTTTAGTACCTACTGTTTTTTGTTAGGTTTTTATTTTTTGTACAAAAATAGATTTTCCTCAAAATTTTACTGAGTGTTGACAACAATATTTTTTAAAAGATAAAAGTAGTTTAAAGCTAATATCTCAAAGTTTTGAAAAGATATTTGAGTCGAAAATCAATTTTTACCAACTTTTATTAATTTTTTTTGTTTAGGTTTTTATTTTTTGTAAAAAACTGTCAATTCGATTTTTCTCAAAATTTTTTCAAATTTTAAAAACAATATTTCTTGTAAGTTAAAATTAGCTAAAAGCCAAGATCTCAAAGTTTTGAAAAGATATTTGAGTCGAAAATCAATTTTTACCAACTTTTGTTAAATATCACCGAAGGAAAGACCAGCCACTTGCACGAGATATACGAAACTGTTTCGATAAGCTGCAAAAACTGTCTCGAGTCGATGCAAAAGTGTTTAAACTAGCAATTAATTGCACTTGCAAATACTCACAAGAAGTTATGAAAGTACTGTCGCGATAGAACTTGCTTGTTAGTTTCCACTTGCAATTCACTGTCGGACAGACTATCAGACATTTATTGCAGAAGTTTTCTTGCAAATGGAAACGCGGCCTTAGTAATGAACCCAAACGGCCATTTTGGAACTTTTTGCTTCAAAAAGTTACCTTTTCTTGCTATATAAAAAAAAGTTTAAACCAAATCAACAGAAGGAAGTTACATCCGTAGCATCATCTATAATGACAACATTTTATGGATACCAGGTCATGCAGGTATCAAAGTTAATGACCTCAATGACACTGCAACCAAGGAAATAACACGTTACCCTTTCATAAAGGAGTTTCCAAGTATCCCACTACTTTCACGAAGAACACGTACCTTTCATAAAGGAGTTTCCAAGTATCCCACTACTTATACGAAGAATATTCAATGCTAATGAAAATGAAGAACGGAAAAAGTCTTGGTTATATGAACAAAACTTCCTTCGAAAACATCAGAGAGAACATATCAGGACTTCATATACGGAAACCCGTGTATTGCACTATTCCGTATCAGGGTAGGCAAAACAATCTTCACAAGCCAACACTACTTTACCAATGAATCCCCGGAACTATGTGAAAATTGTAGAGAAGTCCTTTCTATTTGGCACATACATATATGTATTTGCTGAATGGCCCATTTCTCGTTAAATACCAATACCCTACTCAGTGGAAAAAAGCAGAAATACTTAGCTGAAATGTTAGATCCGTCTGATGTCTTTACAATCCGCCGCATCAAGCAAGCTATAAACCTAAATGGTTTATGTATTCTTATGTTTATATACAATGTAAATCGACAAAAATAACATCTATGGTCCTGTTGCCCTGATGTCTTAGATTTTAAATAATTTAAGAAAATTATTGTATAGATTATTTTTGTTTAGTAAATAAATAAAAATGTAGTTTTTAAGATATTGTTTTCTTTTGTTTAATAAATAAATAAAAATGTAGTTTTTAAGATATTGTTTTCTTAAACCTACATATGTATGAAAATATGCTCCATATATACAAATCGAAATCTTTTAATAGAAAACATGCCGCATATGCAATTTTATTGTTTTCTAGAATTTAGTATAAGATTTAAAAATAGTCAATACACCGATCGAAACAAAATTTGTCCCTAAGCAGTATTCAACAGTCAATACCCGCATTTAAATAAATTTGTTTTATGTTTTTTGTGTTCAAGGTTTTTTTTTTATTCGTATTCAAACTTCAAATGTACTTTTCTGGAAACTATAGGTTTTTGTTGTTTAGTTGTTTAATGAGAAATGAATGCCATTAACAATAAACTACGCTACTGGTCAAGTTCCCGCCAACTATTTTTTCAAAATTTCAATTGTTTAGTTGCTTGTGTGGATCGTAACGCCATTTTTATACTGAATAAAACAAAATAAAGCGTGCATCATTCCAATTTAAGCCAAATCTTCTAAGTAGAACTGGACATGGCGACCGATAAATTTACTCTGAAAGCAGTGGTTAGGACTAAGGAGAGTATGCAATTTCCAATAGTTTCCTTTTTTAAAAACGATTTTCTTTCTGAAACTTTACCGCCCTCGTGTCAATGAAACAAAATCACCCCTATTACCGATGTCGTAAACGACAGCAAAATATACGACACGACACAATCTGCATTCCATAAGTCGTTTTCAACTTTTGTCACTCGTTTTGTTTTCGTGTGTAAACGTCAAGTGTGTTGAACGCTTTAATTCAGCATTCTGTAAGACGAAAGGAAACAACGACAATGAAAAAAAAACGACGGTATCTCTCGTTTGAAAATTTGCTCACGACGAAGAAATGGAAGTTCGCAAAACTGTAAGTTTCCTTGTTAAATAATTTATTTTATGGAATTTATTAGTACTTTATTTGCGAAAAATAAATATTTTAGCACATTTTCAGTTAAAATTAACAAACCAAAACCAATTCGAGGCGCTTGTCCAGCTGATGGAAAGCAACGAGCAGTTGGCTAGGGGATTTTTGAAATGTATGAACAAAGTCGATTTTAAAAAAGAATGGAATGTAATAGCTGATAAACTCAACAGCAAGGGTCCTCCAATAAGAGATGGTGAAGGTTGGCAAAAGGTTTGAATCAGTTTATTCTATTTACATTAACACATTTTTAATATTTGCTTTTTCAGGTTTGGGCTGACTTTGAATTCAAAGTAAAAAAAAATTGTTCAGAACAACAAAAAAGAAGTGAAAGGAAATGGAGGAGGGCCAAACCAATTGCACATTCTATCTGCGTTTGAGGATGCTGTTGCAAATCTGCTTAAATATAAAACGACGGTGAGGCCCGAGTGGAAATGCAATTGGTGTATCGCAGGTCCCAACCACTTCAACGTCTTCATCATCCGGACATATGTACATAAGTCAAAGCAAATTCAGGCTACAAATGCAGATGCCGACGCTTCACTGTCCTATTTGTACAATTAATTGTGCCTTTGCAATATTTCGCTCTCTACCCTCTTCATCATTGTCACTATCGCTGCTTGTGTTGTAACACATTCCAACACTTATCATTTTAATAATTTATTTATTTGGTAATAATTTAATAAAAACACATTTGGTGATCTTAGGGCCGAAAGGCATTAGCATTAAGTATTATTGTTTAACTTAGAGTGTCCGTATGGGACCAGTAAGTTAGTTGTAAATTATGGATAATTAGGCTAGTTTTATGAATTTTTGTCTAGCTTTAAGATAGTCTTAAGAATGAATTAATAAAAATGAATATGGAAAAAAAACACATTTGGTGAATATCGAGTAATGAAATGATTTAGAATTTGATTTCAGTTTGACAGATCTCGGATACATTTTCATCGTTTAAAAATCTGCTACAAAATAGTCGCGTCGAAAAAGTTATGGAATGCCACTTAAAAAACGACACGACAAAGAAAACGAGAGTCTTCGAAAAAACGAGACGACATCGGTAATAGGCATGGATGTAAACATAAAGAACATTACATTTGCAAATTTGTGTACCTAATTTTAGTTAATTGTAATACAAATTGTATGTTACCTAATTTTAACTAATTAAAATAAAAATACTGTTTTTTGAACACATAACATTAAATTTAAGTTTGTATCAAAATTAAGCTTCTTATTGGAAAACCCTTAACAATAGAAAACAAAAATCTTTCTCTAAGACAATTCACATCGATGAGCCAAATCCTTATAGCAGAACTAGACAGATATTATAAGATATGCAAAAATAAAAACTATTCCTCCGATTACTTGGAACACTAATTCTCTTTTAATATGTGTATTTTACAGTCAACACTTTTTTGGGTACAATTTTCTGATTGTGTTTTTGATTTGTCATAGTTTTTCAGCTGAAGTATTAGGATATCGGATGCGTCTTCCATTGCAATGATTGTATAAAGTCCATTGTCAAGTATTTCACATGATGATATCTTGTTTGGAGGGGAGTAAACTGCCAAGGATTTACCTGCAATTATAAAATTGAAGCAATGGGTAAAATAAAGAATTTGGTGTATTTTTTCTTTAAAAAAATAAATATTTTAAATAATAAGTATACTTTTTACATAAGCCTGAATAGAGTTAGTTCTTGTGAGGAATTAAAAAATCCTCAAAGATTAATGTCATGAAAATTGATATTGTATAGTGGTAGATGAATAAAAACAAATTTATCGTTGATTACGCCCTCAATCCAGATAAAGTATATCAAGTAAACATAACTGATATTATAATATTTTTGTGGTTTGAAATTACTTAAAAATTGTGTAAACTTTATAATTTTCTTACTCGTTTATATAACAAATCAAAAAGTTACTATAAATACCTGTACTTAGCTCCCATAGTCTAACTGATAAATCGCGTCCATCCTTATCTCCCGAAAGTAAACATCTTCCTAAGGGATCAAGCTTCATAAGTGTTGCAGGAGCATTGTGCCCAGTAAGTGTATATCGACAATTTCCCGTTACAAGATCCCAAATCAATATATCAGCATTCTGTAATCCTGCTATTACACAACCATTTGCTTGCGATATTGCTATTGCTACCGTATTACAAGCCGGCTTAAGTTTTTGAAATAAAGTTCCACTTTGTAGATCGTACACGACAATGAAATTAGGTCCTGGTTCCTTTATTTCTTTGGCTACTACACTAACATATAATCCTTCATATGTAATGGCGGAAAGTGCGGTGAAAAGATCGTGATGAGGTATTCGTAGGTCATATAATAGTCTTCTCTGTGATAAATGCCAAACCAATAGGGAGAAAGGCTTTTGTGATTCATCTCCACAAACTAGGATTCTGTAATTGATAGAGTGTGTTTTCAACATAATAAATATTCATACTTTAATTCTGTGTTCAAAAGGTAAAAGCTCTTAAGTCTATTTTTATAGTTTTTCAGAATGTTATTTTTGAAGTGAAACTTCTTTATCGGCGTTGGAAAAAATTTACCGTCACATTTTTCTGTTACGCGTCACAATTTTTGGTTACGCATCACATTATATTTTATAAAATTCCATCTATTTTTAAGTAAAAGAACAGCTCAGTAGATGAAATAGCTGCCCCAGTCGTTCTTTGACTTCCAAAGTGTGAAGAGGTGTATTTTTGTATTTTATTTCAAAGTTAAATTAGTGCAATTGATAAATAACAGGTAAAGTTGGCAGTTTGCCACCATCAAAATTAACAATCGATAGCCCAGTGGAGGTGGCGTCCGAAGATAGATCGAAGGGTCGTGGGTTCGATTCCCAGCCAGAGTCAACGAAAAATTTAGTTGCTTTTTTTCACAACAGAGAAATTGTTGATTTTATCTGTTGGGAAGAAAAACAAATGAAGGAGAAGAAAGCAGGGGTATCAAAAAATACCTCTGCAAATACATCAGGTGATGTAAGTGTAGTACCGGCAGCGGTACCTCATATCACCGCAACAACATCAGGCTACCAGTCCGATCCGACAAACGCAACAACAACAAGCAAGAGGAAACGAGGTGTTCCTCCAAATTTGGTGCAACGTAAGAGTGCTGCTACGCGTAGCGCTATGAGAAAAAGGATGGAGACGGAGAAGACGAAATTGATGACGTCGGATACTGAGTGCTCAGTGGTTGACGACGACATTGACTACGTCTCTGAGGAAGGAGAAGGACATTATAGGTCTCCGAACAAGAAGAACGAGACCTCAACAGAGCCGTCGACAAAAAAGGCACTGGAGGTGCCTGATGCCCCCAACGACAACGAAGTCGATGAGGTGGAGCTTGCACAAAGGCTGCAGGCAAAAAAGCTCCAAATTGATGCCTATGAGGCCCAATTAAAAAAGATGAAAGAGGAGATGGAGCCCCTTCTCAGTGCACTGAAATCAAAAATTGAAGCGCGCCGACAAAAAGAAGCAGCTGAGAAGGAGAACAGAAAAGCACAACGGCTCCTACAACAACAACAACAGCAACAAGCGAAACAAAAAAAGCCTGAAACAAGGCAACAAAAACAACAACCACAGCAGCAACAACCGCAGCCAAAGCCCGCTACCAAAATCACTGGAGCGGAACAAAAAATGAAGGCTTCACCAGCAGTGACAGGCCCAATGTCTGAGGGCCCATCCACTTCGACTAAAGCCAAGCAGCAGCAACAACAACAGCTACAACCAAGGCAGCAGGAGCAGCAGAAACAGCAGCAGCAGAAGCAGCAGCAGCAGAAGCAGCAGCAGGAGAAGCAGAAGCAACAGCAGCAACACCAGAAACAACCACAGCCCAAGAAGGAGAAGGTGCCACCAATAAGGACACACAGAGTTGACCTGGACGACATAAAACAGGTATGTAAGTCGGCCACTAAGGGCAAATTTCTCATTAAAATTTTAAACGAAAAAGAAAAGAATTATTCGGTCCAGTGTTTCTCACTGGCCGATTACAAGTTAGTAAAAGGGTTACTAAAAGAGGCTACAGCTGAGTTCTTCAGCTACACGCCTAAAAGCGAAAAGTTTAAGACGGTCCTTCTGAAGGGCATAAGTTCCTGCACGGAACCGGAGGAGCTCTTAGCTGAGCTCCGTCAAAAAGCCACTGACGATCTCGATTTTATCGGGGTCAAGCCTTTCACTACGGTGAAGTCCAGGCGAGGGGGGTATAGGCTGCCAATGTTCCTCGTAACATTATCGCCCCAAAGTAGTTTTGAGAGTCTGAGGAAAATCGAATCCCTCGACTATCAAGCTGTACACTGGGACACATTAAAAAGGCACGACGACATTTTACAATGTACGAAGTGCCAGAGGTTCGGCCATGCCGGAGCCAACTGCAATATGCAGTTGCGCTGCGTCAGGTGTTCAGAAACCCACAACGAAGGAGAGTGCAAGCTGGGGAATGAGCGGGTTGAGGATTTAACCCAGCTCAAGTGTGTCCTTTGTGGAAACCAAGGGCACCCGGCTAACTATAGGGGTTGCCCTAAGGTCCAGCAAATGAAACAAAAACAGGCCAGTCAAAAAGCCGAAGGAAGTCGAACAGTTCGACAGGCTCCAACACAAAAATTCGTGGATCCCAAATTCTCTTACGCCCAAATGGTGTCAGGGAATGGGAACACGAGACAGGCTCCACCAACGGTTGCCCCAAAGGCCCCTGTGCCTAAGGCACCAGAGGTGCAGCCTGACATTGTAGCCTTGTTGTTGAGCATTCAAGGTCAACTTACAGGGCTGCAAAGTCAGATAAAGGAGCAAGGCAAAAGGGTAGATCATCTCTACTCTTTGTTGCCTGGCCTGGCGCAATTTAGACCATAATGGGCGCGCTGCCGGAGACGCGCCTAAAAGTCCTAGCTGTGAATGTAAATTCACTGATTAGGATTGAACGAAGAGCCAATATGTTCCAATTGTTGAAAGACTACAGTCCCGATGTGTTTATGGCAAGCGAAACCAAGCTAAACCACAAACACAAATTGACTCATAAAAATTACAATATCGTAAGAAGAGACCGGCCCGACTCCACTCAAGGGGGCGGTGTCGCTCTCTTCATACGAAAAGGCATTAATTATAAAGTCATATACAACAATGAATTGCGAAAGTTCAAGACGCTAGAAGTTTGCGTTGTATGCATCTCTCTCACTCAAGGGAAGCGGATGTATATGATTGCGGCTTATGCGGCTGGAGCTCCGCAGGTTACTTACTTTGCTTCAGAGCTCGAGATTCTTTTTAGGGAACTGAAACTGAGCTTGGAAGAAAACTATTTCATCTTGGCCGGTGATTTGAACGCAAAACATGAAGATTGGGGAAATCAACATAGTAATCCCAGAGGTAACCATCTTTTTAATTTGATGAATCTTTACAGCGTTGAATATGGCGTCGACCTGCTCGCTACTGAAAAGCCATCGTATCCAAGAACCGGCTCCTTTCTGGATCTTTTGCTGAACGACACCAGACTGACAGTAACAGACAAAGTGGGTAATCACCCTCGAAACTGCTTACAGACAATCGAGTACGACAGTGATCACTGCGGACTGGCTGCTGTAATACAGATTCCGAACGAACGTGTGGAGTTGGAGGAATACGTTGCAACGCACTCTTACAATTACAGTAAGATGCGTTGGCCTCGTTTCACCAACGCCCTAGCGAGAGAACTTCGTTCTAGTGACTTAGCCCCACCAAACAACAGAAACCTGACAAATACAGAAATTGACCAACATTTACAACAGATGGACGAAACAATAAAACGAACGATGGAAAGGACAATACCAAAGTACAAAGAACGGGACCAAATGGACGCTTACAGAAACGCGACTATTGACGCACTACGTAAGCACAAGAGTGGCTTACTGACAAGACTCAAAAACTTGTACAGACGATTTACAGACCCACACGACTTGGAGGTTAGGACACTAAAGTCGTCAATAAAAAATGTCAATCTGTTGATTAAGGAGAACTACAGGTTATCAATTAACAAGTACTGGGACCGCAAGATCCGGTCAGTTAATTCCAGTGACCCTGGTATGTTCCCTAAAATCAACAAGATATTTAGGAAAAAGAACGACAATGACCTTCCTTGTCTGAAACTCCAAAGAACTGAAGAGAACAGAGACGTACTCATGACAGCGCAAATAGATCCAGAAGAAGCAATCTTTGACGATGACTTTTATATAATTGAAGATCCGAAGGAAAAAGTGGAGGCGGTGGGAGCTGCTTTCCAGCAAGTGTACAAGGTGAATGTTAGCATTCGCCCCAACCACGACCTGGAAAACAGAGCCCTACTTAATCACTTTTACCTTCGAAATGATATAACACATTGGCGATCTGAGAACCGCGGTTTTATGCGGTTCGATGACGATTCCTTGGCAAATGCCATAATCGCCGAGCAAACGGGACCAAGTCCCTTGTTAGTGACGAAGGTTGAGCTTCAGCTCATCTTCAACTCAATAAAAAATAAAAAGTCAGCAGGTGTCGATGGTATATCCAACGTTGTACTAAGACATTTACCGATGGAGGCAATTGACATTTACACCACACTCTTCAATAATGCACTGAATAATGCATATTATCCAGTGCATTGGAAGACCGCTGTGGTTCATCCTCTCCCGAAAAAGGGAAAGGACAACTCCAACCCGTCAAATCTTCGGTCGATAAGTCTTCTTCCGAGTATCAGCAAAGTTTTCGAAAAGATCATCAATAGGGCTCTGACTAAGTGGGCTGCGGACAACAAAATAATTCCGGATAAACAGTTCGGGTTCAAGGCGGGTCATGACACAATTCATGCTGCGTCTAAACTCGTTTCTGACATCCAATGGAATAAAACAAAACAACAATGCACAGGTGCTGTTCTGGTTGATTTGGAAAAGGCCTTTGACACCGTATGGTTAGAGGGTCTTTACCTAAAACTGAGCAGGCTTGGCATAAGCAAGCCATTGTTGTATATACTTTATGATATGCTTAACGGTAGAAAGTTTGTTGTCAAAAGTGGCAATGTAACTTCTACCACAACATTCTTAATTAAAAATGGTCTTCAACAGGGAGCGGTGAATTCGCCGATTCTCTTCAGCATTTACACCAGCGATCTGATAGGTAGTCTTACAAAGGCAATTGCGTACGCCGACGATCTAATTGCGTACAGAACGGCCCGAAAGGTTGAGGTTATTAGAATTCTCTTGCAGCGTGATTTCGACAAGATTCAGCGATATTGCGACGACTGGAAACTGAAAATAAATGTCCATAAGTCGGAGACAATTCTGTTCCGGACTCCGTTAGCTAGGGCCACGAGGGATACGTGCAAGAATTGGCGCAAGATGGTTATCGTTGATCTTCACGGGCAGCCATTAGCGAGCAAAAGTGTAGTGAAGTACCTCGGTATCTGGTTAGATCAGTATTTATATTTCGATAGACATATAAATGCTGCTCTGACCAGGGCCAGAGGAGCCTTCGCTCTGACGAAACGGCTGTTTTTTAGCAGTCGGCTTGACCCCAGAGTGAAGGTAATTTGCTACATGGCCCTCATACGGCCGATGATCGTTTATGGTTGTCCTGTGTGGTTCAACGTTGCCCCTTCCCAGATGGAGAGGTTTCGGGTGTTCGAGCGGCAGTGTTTACGACGCTGTACCGGCTTATATCGAACAGCCGAATCTTCTTACGTGCACTACTATTCCAACGAGGTCCTATACAACGGGGCTCGAATCAACAGAATTGACAATTTCGTGATAAAACTCGTTCGAGGTCACATTGCAAGAGCTATGTCTTCGACCAACAATTTAATTTTCGGGGCGTTCTACCCGAACGATGAATATTTTGAAAGTGCACGCTTGAGCGGCTTCATTCCACCAGAGGCATTCCTCTTTTTAGATAGATGCGGTCTGATACAGGATAGATTGGCAGTTCCGTTAATCTACCACGTCAGACGACGAACCGTGGATAGGCGACTCCTGTACAATCGGGACGTCATGGCACAAGGCGGAGCAGAGCTCCTTCGGTTCAGTAGGGCTGTGTCCGAACGGGACCGAACTGATAGGGTGAAGCAGGAGAACCAGTTTTGGTGGCTTCAATCGGCACTTGATAGTGAGTAGTCGGGATGGGGTTTTAAGCCTTGGCCGGCTTACATACTTGTTTTATAGTTTTAGGGTTTAGTTTTAAGTAGAATAGGCATGGTGGCACAAAAAAAAAAAACATACAAAAAAAAAATACAAAAAAGGAAAATACAAAAAATACAAAAAAAAAAAAAAAAAAAAACATGGAATAATCAAAAAAAAAAAGACAAAATATGAAAAACAAAAAACATTAGATAGTTAGATTTGCTGCTGTGGTTGTTCTAGTTTTAAGTAGTTTATAGGTAGAATAGGTAGTTTTAGTTAGCTTTAAGTTTTATATTAAGGACCTTATTTTAAGTAGTTTTTAAGTAAAAATAAAAAAAGGATATTGACATTAGTTTTTTCTAAATTTTCTAATGAAGACAAAAATAAATAAAATGAATTGAAGTTAAATAGATCTTAGGGCCGAAAGGCATTAGCATTAAGTATTATTGTTTAACTTAGAGTGTCCGTATGGGACCAGTAAGTTAGTTGTAAGTTATGGATAATTAGGCTAGTTTTATGAATTTTTGTCTAGCTTTAAGATAGTCTTAAGAATGAATTAATAAAAATGAATTTGGAAAAAAAAAAAAAAAAAGAAATAGCTGCCCCACACACTCATGCTCACGGTTCGACTCCCGGTCGATGCGCTACTTTCTTTTATTTTTTATTTATTTTCATGGACAAATGCCTGAAAAATAAGAAAATTTTCTTTCAATTGCCACAAAAACGTTAATAACTCAAAAACTACTGGATGGATTTTTTAAAATGGGGTACCCAATTAAAGGAAAACTTGTCCCGATTAATTTAAGCATATCAAATGATCAAATTTTCTTCAATTTTCCGACTTATAGAGTTTTTACCGAAAAATTTACAAATTTTTACAAAATGAAGAGTGGCTTTTCCATTTTCCAACCAATCTCAAAAATATATATTTTATTATAATTTAGACGAGTGTACGCTCATTTTGACGTATCAATCATTTTCCTGTGTTTTCCAGAAGCTGGGGAAAATTCAATTAAAAATGAATCAACGGAAAATTTTCCAAAATTCTAGGCCATTGGTCGTTCAGATTTCTGCCTTCAAATTTGTTGTCAAATCAGACTCTGGCAAAAGTGATGGTAGTTCGAGTCCAGGTCAGGGCAATAATTTTTTTTTTTTGTATTCATGTCTATGATAATAAAATCCTTTTGTTTAAACTTTATCTAATTTAACTTTATTTAACCAATTTCTGGAAAGTTGCATGTAGATCATTTTTCGAAAAATAAGGCCATAAAGAAGTTTCACTTCTTACCTGTGTACACTAGTACACGCACACTTTTTTTTTAACTTGCAATCTATGTTTAAAAAAAAAAAAAGAATGATGTGAAGATACAGTTTTCAGTAATTTTGCCTTTATATACATATACAATTATTTAAATAGTAAAATTAAATTTTGATAAGTGGAGTATTTAATACATTTAATAATGTTTTTTGACCTAAGTGCTTTTACCAAAACAACTTTTACAGTTTTTCATTTACTAAGTATCCTAAGATGTTCTTAGGTCGGTTAAACCAACCGTTATTGTGTATGTGTATGGTAAAACATCTTAAGTCATTATAAGAAATTTAAATGTAAGGAAAGTTTTGTGGTAAAATATTTTAAGCTGACATTAGCGATTTTACTTTTTTGATTAATATCGAACATAAAAACAACTTAAGATATTTTACCGAATTCATTTCTGCCTATTATCTGATAAATTGAGACAGAAGACGAATCATCCTATACTTAAGTTGTTTTACCTTTGGAAAACCCTACGAATTAAACGTACATAAGCTATTTTAAAAAAGGTCATAACTTTCTTGTTTTAAGAGATTTATCAACGAGGGCAAAAAAAAAATTGTAGAGAGAATGTATAAAAAAAGGATAAACAGCTAAAACCACTTAAGCCAAGTTAAGAGCCTTTTTCCCTTGAGCTCATAATTATACTCCTATCAATATCAGTTCTTAGTTATTGAAAACAGAAAACTATGATGGTCTTTTTTTTATCGTTTATGAGAATAATTAAAATTGCCACAATTACTTTTTTATTAAATTTGATTTGCAACTACTGTTTTGTCGTTCCCATGCTGGCCATATGTTGCAAGTTTCGAAAAATATAATTGTCTAAAATTTTCATTTTCAGCCCTTAATATTAGGTACATGCTCATGACAATTTAAGATTTTTACGTATAAAATACCGGAAAACTTTAATCATTTTTTTCATCAAAGAAAGAATCTTTTGAGAAGTTAAGTGGCCCGTACTACAGTGGTAAGAAATAAGCCGCAATAGATACTGTTGAAGAACGTTCAATTCTGAGAAAAAACTTTTTATAGGGGAGATAATACTATAAAAGGCCGTTGAGCTATTGATATTTACAAAAATTATCAAAAATTACGTTTCCGTGAGATAATTATCTAAACTGCAGAAGAAGTTTCCATACACATTTAGACAGTTCATTTCTATGGAAATGTTTTAAAATAGTTATTTCTAGTGCTCCGCCGTTAAATTCAAAATTATTAATGTATTTACTTTTAACGGTTTCTAAATCTTTTGATAGTTTGGGTAGAATATTTATTAACTTTAAGTATTGAATCCTTTATAAAATGTTACATATTTTTAATTAAATATATTTAAAATAGAACCATATTGGTTAAATGTTTAATAAATTATTTCTTTCGCTTGTCGCATCGTTTTGTCGCAAATAGTGTACTTATGTACATATGTACAAATATTTGTATACTTAAAAATCACTTACCTTCCATTACCAGATACTATCAATGAATTAAGAAATCTGTCTTCTCCTGCCTTGAAAGAGGTGGCACAATCTCCTGTTTTGAGATTCATTAGATTTACATACATTCTGTTTCGAGATAGGCATACTAAATGTTCTTCATCGTGCAGACCAAAATATGGCATTTTTTGATTCATAACTCCTTTCAGGGTAGCCTTAAAACAAAAATGTCATCAAAGAATAAGATAAAAGTGTTCAAAGTCAACCTTATGTTCTCCTTCTTCAAGATCAATAACTTTTATTTCTCTTTTGCAAAGCACTGCCACTTCAAGATCTCTTATTGAGCATAGCAAACTAGGTTGGGGAACAGATGTCAGTACGCGAATTTTGTTTAAATTATGCACATCCCAGACACAAATCTCATCACAGTTTGTACTAATTGCAGCAACAAAATGGCCCGGCCTTTTCAGAATCACAACTTCATTGTAAGATCTAGTTCCACCAGGGATGTTTTCTTGATTATCATTATCCTTATCATTAGTTAGGCTTTCAAGGTATGTTATTTTAATTTTGTCAATTGTGGTAATCCAGTGTTGAATATTATCATTAGAATTCAATGATTCGTCCTTCGCAATGGTGTTCTTCAAAAAAACTTTGAAAAACGTATAAAACTGACTTCCATCATAATTCAACTGCATCATATTTTGCGCCAAAAATAGTTTTAATAGTGTAATGTGCTGATAGCTATCAGTAAGGGTCTTTGTAAATTTTTCTTCGGCTATGATTATGTCATATAAGTAATGAAAACATCCAGAAGAGGTAATTTTATTTGATATCCATGATAAATCCTTAAAGTAATACTTTGTAAAATATTGTTCAATGATATTTTCCTCACTTCCTGATAATATTGATAGATCATATTGTGGCACTTTTGAATATTTCTCTCCATTCAAACTGAAAAACGAAAAATATTTACTTTATTTAACTTCAAGAATAATATCTCTTTCTATGGAAAGGAACAGTGAAAAAACTTTTGCAGATTCAAAACAAAACATGGATACAACAAACATATAAAGGTTACTTGAAATGTTCCTATAAAAATCAAAAAATATATAAAATGAGTTCTTCTTTTCATGACAACACTGGTCGACAAGCTTTTTTGCCGACTCAAAAAGATTTTTGAGATTTTACTTTTTAAAATTCGATTATGAAGAAGCTGTTTTTTAAATAAAATCCGTGATGGCTTTAATAATATAATAATCCTTTTCTTCAATATTCAGTTAAAATATTTATAATAATAAAATAAATTGGGTGGGGCAACAGTCCCTTGAGAACTAGGGCCTAGTGACTTACAACTCTCAACCATTCCTGTGTGCGAGTACTGTTGTCAGGGATGGAGGGGACCTACAGTTTTAAGCCGAATCTGAACGGCTAATTTGAGAAAGCACTTTTCATGGCAAGAATCACTCTTGGAAAATTTGTCAATTCCTCGCAAGAGGCAGTACCCGTGAAAAAAACTTTAGATGGAATAGGCAGGGATCGAACGCGAGACCTCTGGCATGGCAGTCCAACGCACTAACCATCATGCCACGGGTACTATTTATAATATTTCCTATAATATTCGAAAGATCTTCAAATAACTGTCTTACAAACATCTGAAATAAACGCTAATTCATGCTAAAATGGTTTGAAAGTGCGTTTTGTTCTTGTAACGAATCAGTTTTCTAAACAATTCTATTGTATGTTTTAAAAAAATATAAAAATAATGTTAAAAACGGGTATTTTGAAAACTGGAGCAAATAGTTAAAATGAAAGTTTGGTTTCGAAATTAAAGATTCATAACTAATGAGAATTTCAAAAAACTAAGCAAGATACTAAAATAATTTAAATTTTATGTACATACAAGAGAAAGATTAGTACTTCGCAAATTCATCATACAATTTATTGTTAAGAGATATTTTAAGTTTAAACTAATCCTTAAAAACCCTGTTTTTGATTTTTTTTTTAGCATTTTTAAAGCATTTTAAAGGCGAGATTCGAATTTAGGACATCTTAATCCTTTAAAAAAGTATTGTTTTGTTTGTGCAACAGAAAAAAACGTAATTTTGTCGACCAGTGGCAATTGATGGCTCAATCACATCTATAGGGAATAATAGAACATTTATTGTGAAAATGTTAACAGCTCAATCAAATTGGTTATATGTACGTACCATGCAGGGCCGGACAAAGCATATGTGCAAGATGTGCAAATGCACAGGGCGCAGAATTCTGGGGGCGCATTACCAGGAGCAAGAAAATGTAATCTGATCTTGCAAACAAATATGTACTACTATTTGCCATTCTTTAACCACAAATATTCTTAAAATAATCTCAAAAAAACATCCATCACAACTGTCCTACGTTATCTCTTGCGCACTAACTAACATCACTTTCATTGTTGCATTCAATAAAAATTTAATTCAAGATATCGCAGAACTAAAAATCCTAGCTACCTCATTTCCAAATATTTCACCCTGTTCGTACAAGAGAAAAAAAGAAAAAATCTCAACACAAAAAAGTTCCATGCAAGAGAAAAAAAGGAAAAATCTCAACACAAAAAATTTCCATGCCACCTCATATGTGCAAGATATATTTTATGCACACCGAGTCCCAAAATTAACATAGAGAGTATGACAAAGCAAAATACTTATTCATATTGAATCGTATGGGATAGTACGTGCAGGTTTTGTATCACGCACGTACCTGAATGTGAGTTCTCATCTACAAAGAAAACAACAAAAAAATGTCTCCGAAAGAAGAGAGCAGGTAGGTTACTGTGCTACTATCTACTACAAATACTTAATCAAAGACACTCCATATATTTTTGTTGTTGTTTTTTTTTGTAGATGAGAACTCACATTCATGTACGTAAGTGATACAAAACCTGCACGTACTAGCCCATACGAATATACGATTCAATATGAATAAGTATTTTGCTTTGTCATACTCTCTATGTTAATTTTGGGACTCGGTGTGCGTAAAATATATCTTGCACATATGAGATGGCATGGAACTTTTTTGTATTGAGATTTTTTCTTTTTTTCTCTTGCATGAAACTTTTTTGTGTTGAGATTTTTTTCTTTTTTCTCTTGTACGAACAGGGATAAATATTTGGAAATGAGGTAGGTAGGTGTCTTTGCTACAAATGGTCAATTGATGTGCAAGTTTTCTTTTTTGCACACTGATTATCGAAACTAACATGGGAGATATTTAAAAAAAAAACTTATTTATACGGAATCATATGGGTCAGAGCGTGCAGGTTTTCTTATTGCACACTGTGTAAGAGTTAAGTGCCTGATTACAGATGAAATTTTTAATAGAATGGAAAAGGAGCATAGAGCTTAAAAATTAAAGAGGGATGATTCTATGTGGTGTCGAATTGTTCTCGCGCAGGCAGTTTGTTTTTTTTTTTGTGAAAGTTAATGACTGTTGTAACGGCTACTTTTAATGTATGTATATCTAGTCTGGTGCAGAATGCAGATTGTTGCAATTGTTTTTTCGCTTTGTTGTTAATTAATATTAAATACATAGCTATCAGTTTTTAATAGAAGTGACGTATTTTGTGACAAGACCGTAATGTGACTGACTCAGTTGATTTTAGACAAGCTTGAATTACATGAAATTTTAATAAGTACCTAACTGTCAAAGCCAAAGTTATGATAATGGTTCGAATAGGCTTCGTCTTGTTGAGTGGACGTAATTTTATAAAACTAAGAGACTGTGTCTAAGAAACAACTAATGTGCTTTACAAAAATAAACTAAATTAATATAGAATAAAAACTGTGTAGCCTGACCAATTCTAAGTCGGCAAATTAATAACAAGCTATTGAAATACCTATGTATAGTATATGTACATAGAATTAAGAATCATACCTAAGTGTAAAAAAAAAAATCTCAATAAAGTACATCCATACATAAATACATAATGGTTCGAATATAAAAGGAAAAGAAGCGAGTGTTCAGAATCGAATTCGAACCCTGGAACCAAGAGCATTTTTAGTTTCATGTTGCCCGCATTCCTTAAATTTAGTGGTTAATGATGCTGCTCGGTGCTTATTTTATGCAGTTAAATTTTTCGATACAATTCAATGTTTGTATAACTTTTTTTTAAAGTTCCACAACGAGGTGGGATATTTATAAGAAAAAAATTCCAAGTCATACTTTGAAACCCCCTTCTGAGACTAGATGAGAGAGCAGGTTAGATGCATTGAGGCCTTTAAAAACAAATTAAGAAGAAATATATGAAGCCCTCTTAGAATTAAGAAATCTAGAGGCAAAAAACATTGTAGAATCGTTAGGAAATAAAACTTTTGATTTTACATTTATTTGCTGCCTGATAATTTGGTTTGTTATTTTAGAAAATATAAATTAAACTACTAAATATTTGCAAAGTCCGTCCGTTAATCTGTCAACTGGCATAACGGTTTTAGAAAATACAAAAAACAGTTTGATTTTCATGCGTTCCGATGAAAAATTTAATGAGTAGGTATTTTCAATTAACCGAGCGTATTGCTAGTTCCCTAGAAATACCAAATATGTTTCCTGTAGCTTCATCATTGCGATCTCAACGGAGAAAAATACTTTATACTGATGAATGTCCTGAAACTATATTAGACCCGAAACAAAGATTTAAAGTTGATTTTTTTTTTAAATACTTGAAAGGTTTGATACGTATAGTATCAATTTTTCATTTTTTAGTAACATAAGCGAATGTTTAAAAAATAAAAATGTACCTACGTGCTTCATGCGTTAGTTTGCAGTATGCTTTAACATAAAGTAATTTTAAAGATTTAGATGGAGAAGAATTGTTTCAAGAGTTAACCGTAATATCCCAGCTTGTTACACCACAAAGCTCAAGTTTGGACGTGTTAAATTTTATTTTTAGTTCAAACCTTGAAGATTTTGCCCCGAATTTAGTAATTGCTCTCCAAATTCTTAATACAATCCCGGTCACGAGTCACGGTAGCTTCAGGAGAACGTAGTTTTTCTAAACTTAAAATTATTAAAAATTATCTTAGGACAACCATGACTCAAGAGAGATTGGTAGGTTTATCTATAATGTCCATTGAAAAGAAATTATTAAATTCTTTAGACTTTGATGATCTCATTTCTGAACTTGCAAAATGTAAGGCCAGAAAAGTAAGTTTCCAAGTTTAAAAGTTTCCCCTCTGCTCATTTCTTCGCAGCGTTTTAGTTTAATGGTTTAGGCCTCCTGGGGATACCTCAATAAAAAAAACGCATTGAAAGACTACCTCCTGGGTAATCTGGGAAAGGCTTATGCTTGTGTATCAGTTTATGTGTAAAAAAAATATAAAAAAGGGGCGCTTTCTACAAATCTTGCACAGGGCGCAAGTTTGGCTAGGGCCGGCGCTGAGCATGACCAGTCTGCTAATTGTTTGCTTGGTGGAAGTGATAGTTAAAACAACTATTTTTTCAAATTATAAATCACATAAATATAAAATAATGTAAAAATAACTATTTATAAACAAACCTTGTTGTATTCTTTTCTGTGTCAAAAAATGAGTCCGGCTGATTTTCGTAATATCGTTTGATAGTAGTTTTGATTTGGAGAATATTTTTCGAATATCTCTTCAAAACAGCAGATTTAAGTACACTATTTATTATTTTTATGTTATAGGTATGGGTGAGCATTGGTCCCATTAACCAACAAAATCTTGACCAATTTGTTAAAGAACACACTTTTTCTATTTTAGCTTGTTCCTCAAAAATATTTATGCAATCAGTCTCATATAAGCCGTATGGTGATATAGCTATAATAACCAGTAGTATTTCTAAGAATTCAACATCGATTTTTGATTCAAGTGTACATAACAAAGTTTCAGTCATTTTTTCTATATCATTGCTATCCATTTTCACACCAAAACATAATAATTTTGAATTCAACTTTGCTTCGAAACGGTTGGATTCAAGATGAGTTTTTAGATATTTCTCCTTATTCGTACTTGTATCACGCAAGAGTGGCAGTAAATTTTCGTTTGGTACACCTCGATTGATGAGTTCTTTTGCATATACGTTATTTGTGGAATTTCCGTTACTTGCTATTGATAAAATTATTTTAGCATTTGGTTTTGAAATCTTTGGTAGCCAATCAAAATCTGTTGCTCCAAACACTTTATCAGTAGAGTCAATAATTATAATGACACTTAAATCACTGCTCTCAAGTAATTGTTCTATTTTTTGTTTGTAATTGAGAATGCTCTGTTTAAAGATAAAAACACAAACATTAAAATATTATTGTATGATCTTTAGATGATATCGACTTACATGTTGTGTATGACATGGTTTCCCAGCAATAATTATTGAAATTTGATCTGCTATCGACGCTAACAGAGATGTTATTTCCGAAGATACAACCGTCAAACGCGCATATCTATTTTTGAATATATTATTATTATAATTACTTTTTGAACTTACATAAATTTTTATAGTATTTTAAAATTGTCTTACAGCTAGAAAAGAAAATTTATTATGTACGGATACAATAAATTCAATTTAAGAACCTTACCTCAATATCAAATAAGAATCTTCCATCAATTTTTCTAGGCTAAATGCTAACTGCGAACCAAAAACTTCTTCTTCTTCAGGTGGCGAAAAAACAGCTAAAGGATATAATGAATCGCTGCGAATATACCTAAAAACATAAAAATCATGTTAACTTTGAAACCTATTGCATTGTATATTTTCTTGAATAAATCGGAATGGAATTTTAAAACGTTCCTTTATGCTTTTTTGTCTTTAGATTCTCTGTTGAAAATAATTATTAACTTACATACGCTCACATACGATTTCTTGAGGTGAAAATATTTATTTAAGGAAAGAACAAAAAAAAACGTTCTGTTTTATTAAAGGGAAAAACTTAAAAATGGAAAATTGTAATTATTATTTTCTATATTTAAAAAAAAATGATGTGATGGAAGAATTTAAAGGCAAAATTCGAATTCAGGACAATTTAGTTCTTTAAAAAAGTATTGCTTTGTTTGTGCAACAGAAAAAAAGAAATTTTGTCCACTAGTGTAATCAAATTAAAAACCTTATTTTAAGTTTCTAGCTGTAATGTATGTACATATATGAATAAGACTGATAGTAACCGGGAATATGTATACCAGGAAATGTTGAGTGATGGATTAATATTAACATAAACAAGCATTAAAATCGATGTCAAATCAATCAAAACCTTAGCTCCTATTGGTCTTTTGTTCATATTATTTAAAGATGCATAGAGTCTTACCAAAATTAAAACACTTTTAAATGTAGTCATACGCAACACTATATCAATTTTAAACTTTTTTTTTCAGGATTATTCAAGTTGTTCTACAAGCTTATGGAATCAAAATCAAAAAGACACGCTATTCAAATTGCATCACGTTAATGTTGTATAATTGTTATATTTGTTGTATAAAATAAGAATCGAAAATGTTATGAAAAAATCTGTTGTGAAAACTATAACCACCTTTAATTAGGTCCGACCAAAAACAAATATGGGAATTTCGGGGGACTTTGGACACACTACTCAGAAGCTAAGTGTACACGATAAGTGTACACGATTGCCAGATCTGCAAATATTGCCAGATCTGTCACTGAAAAATTTTGTCTCGAATGGCTGACAATCGTGTACACACCAAATTAATTTGCAGACAAATTAATGGTTTGGCTCTTAATTTGCAGACAAATATCTGCCAATTAATTTGTAGATATCTGGCAATCGTGTACACGCAAGCTGACAACCGTCTACACGCCAAATTGATTTGCAGAAAAATTTGTTCATCAATCATTTTGAAGACAAATTAATTTGCAGATGTGGCAATCGTGTGTACACAAAATTCATTGGGAGATCACCAAATTTTTTTCATTTTCTGACGTTTCTGCAAACGTCTGACAATGAATAAATTTGCAGATGCCGTTTGAGGAACATTTGCAAATTTATTCATTGGCAGACAAATTTTCTGACTGATGCGTTGTGCGACAATCTGACAATGAGCTGAAAATAAATTTGCAGATCCAAAATTTGATTTGGTGTGTACACGGTTGGCAGAAAATCTACAAATGTTTGCAAATGTATTGCTAGCTATTTGGCCAAATTAGTTTGTCGACATTGTCAGACAAATATTTGGCAACAGATTTGCAGATGTTTGTAGATATCTGCAAACCGTGTACACACAAATTAAAATTTTCAGCTTATTGTCAGCTCATTTTCACACATTGTCAGACGTTTGCAGATCTGACAATGGGCAGGTTCAGCCGACATAAGGGACTTGAAAGTAAGGCAAGTTTCTTGCATCTGATTGGCCAGCTGCCAAAAAATTGCCTTCCAATTAAGGCAACTTTATTGGAAAGTTGACTGGAAAGTTAGGCAAGAAAAATATCCCTTACTATCAAGTCAAGTCAAGTTATGTCAAAATGACAATTGATCATATTTTTTAATTCAACTAAAAGCTGAACTTTATTACTCAATGATTTATTTATTTTCTGCACAACTTCATTTAATGCTTTCTGTAAAAAGGTTCCTTTTAAATTTGGAAAAGAAATAAGTAATATTTCTTTAAAATACAAAATACAAATCATGATGGACTTGTAGCTTGCCTGGAGAAGTGTTTTGTAGAAAATAATGATTTTGGTAATTTTTGTACTATGAACTTGAAGTAGAGGTTTGTGAAGTAAAGTTCTGAATTTTAAATTCATGACACTTGAAAAACTAACTAGTTGCCTTGGTCAAAATTTGCGTTCAAAGAATGAAGTTGACTGCAAATGAAGTCCCTTATGTTGTCTGAACCTGCCCAATGATTATCAGACCTGGCAATCGTGTACACTAAGCTTTAAACTCAACGTATTTTACGAATTATTTATTTGAAGGCTTTACTTATACTTAATTTATTTTTACCGAAGTATTATATACACTTTATTCTGAGAAATGACGAAAATACTTCTTTCATGGGAATATTTTTACACGAAAAACTAAGCTGTTACTTACTGTAAAATTCCTTCCAAATCATAAGGGCTGTCGAGGTTTGCTCCAATTGCAATGGAATGTCTTCTTACGGCTTCAATCTCATCTACAATTGGCTTACATAAACCATGTGTATTCCGAGAGTTATATTTTACCAAATGCTCATGCATAACACTATCAATGTTCGATTTTAACACATCTTTCAGCAAATCGTATATTTCTTCATCTTCGTCAGAACACAACAATGGTGGTATAATATTTTTTACCTGAATTTCGTCCCTCAACTGACAATTGAGATTCGAGTGCCTGGTTGACACTTCTGACTTTATTAATGCACTATCTGGTGCACATGATTCTGATGAATTTTCATCTTGAATCCATACACAATGCTTGATCATGTCTTTTGATTTAAGGACAACATCATTAACTATCTTTTCAACTGTGCTTGCAAGATAAGTTGTTTTTAAGTTTATTGGCATGAGTGTTATAAATGTTTCAAGAATTTGTTCAGTCTCTTTTTTTTTTAATGACGAATGCGAATTTAAACTATATGAAGTAGACGATTGACCAGGTGTATCAGCTTTGTAAAATTGTTGTAAGAGATCACTTTGATCCTTTGAAGTAATTGAAAGTAAAAAACTAAAATCTTTTTGCTCTATTTTGGTAGGACAATGGAGATATTCTAATGAATTTCCAAAAAATATAACTGGAACTATGTACGTATTTTTATGTCTATTGATTTCATTTAAATGATTTTCCAACTCCTCATGATGACGCAAGGGATTTTCATTGAGTTCATTCTTCGACGAATGGTCGTTTTTATGTTTACTTAAAATTTCATGGTGCGTAAAAGATACAGTCAATTCGAATCCTTTTGCCCGAGCATGTGTTAAAAGATCGGGTAGAAATCGGTTGATTATACCAAATTGTTTCTCATACTCATTCATGTTACTCATTATTATGTAGAGAACAATTTTTGCGTTATGTTTGGGAGGCTTTCCGAAAATTGAGCTGGTGTTGGCTCCAGAACTAACATTTGTCTTGTTAATTTTCTCATTTTCGTCGCAATTTGGGTGATGTGTAAATTCATTGGTATCTGTTTGGAAAACAAATTATAATTATAGTTTATCATATCAGTAATACTTAAACATCATAAAATACAAAATATACCATTTTTTGGGTTCACGGTATTATTTGAATCAGGAGTATTAACAGGATCTGTTTTCTCGTGTAATATTTTTTCTTCGTCTTGATCTTTTGTTGGGGATTTATATTCTCCATCAGACCCACCACTGAAAAAAAATACATTATGAAGAAGTCCTACGTAAATTACAATTATACTTACCCTTCGGACATTTCTGAATCCGCATCCTTGCAATTTTTTTGGGATGTGCTGCAAATATTTCCCATTTTAGATTCTGAAGAGAAAAACCCCTTAAAATGAAAAAAAAAATATATTTTTAAATCAAATAGTTTTATTTGTAAGGCACGTTGAATTATGATGCGTAGAAATTTTCCTGTTCGCAATACAAAACCTCCTGTTATAAAAAAAAATATCGATAAATATAAAACTATGTATGTACCTATTTTTTGTATATGAGTGATAGTCTAATAGCTGAGGGCTAATTTTTGGCGTAAAAGGAAACTAGTTGATATTAAAGTTGTAGGTATAGGTAGTCTTTGTGAAGGTGGTAACAGAAACGTTTGTCTACCGGCAGGTAGTGGCCGCGTTTCTAAGAAAAAATACATCAAAAGTACAACTTTTCCGAAAGTTGAAATAGGGAGGCAAACCACTTCAAATGCATTGCATCTTGACACTTACTACTCGCTGATCTCAAATATGGTTTCGACAGACGTGTAAAGTTTTTGGACTTTTGGGAACCCATTTGAAATTAGTCACATTCGTAAGCCCTTGACTTCCTGAGTTCGAAATTGTACAGGACAGACGTGTAGGTGGCCGCATTCTGGCTCTTCGATACCAGAGTATAATTATATTTACACAAAATAAGTTCGAAACCAACTGAACACAAATTGCGTATTTTTTCAATTTAATATTTTATTTAGTAATGGGATTTTGAGGGAAACCGATTCTGTTATACGTATTATTGGTGGGTTTGAAATGGTTTTTGATGACAATCTATTGAAATGTACATTAATTTAAAGATTTTTAATCCCAAAAAGTTAAAGCTTATAACTAGTTTTAGTTTTATTGACTCATTAAAATAACATATACATAAAGTACACAAACATTTAGATAATTATAGCTAAAAGTCCATTGGTTTGGCCAAATTAAAGCTTAACTAGCAACTAAACCAAACTATAGAATATCGCGATAAAAGTCGCGAATGCTTAATAGTATTTTATCGATTGTATTGTAAAGGCAATTTCATATAACATAAAACCTATTTTCGGCATATAACATGCAAGATTTTTTAATATGGAAGAAGTTCCATACATTCTCTACATTGACAAATTATACCTGTTGAACGTAGAAATAATCTTAGATCATACTGCTAAAAAAAACAAGAGTCTGTTGATTGTGAAACATTCAATATGTTTTTTTTTACAATAAAAGCTGGAGCAACATTTTCAGCTGGTACTGAATCATAGTATGTAAAAATGGCCAAGACAATCTACTTTACATTAATATAAATAAGAAAAAAAATGTTGTAAATTAAAATTTGATGTCGAGAATCGATTATACCGGGAGTGTCATAAATATTAGTAAAGCTTCACTTATCTCTTTTATACGAAATATGAAGTGTGAAATAAATTGAAGTTGTCCTACAAATGGTAAGAACACATTTTGTGTACAATCAACGTTGCACGTAATGTAATCTCCTGCAACTTGAAACGCCTTTCTACATTCAAAATATTATCTGAATGTAGTTACGAATTCAGAGCTGGGTCTTGGTTTGCACAAGGCTCATGAGCATTTTCTGAAACTAAATTCAAATATTTTGTGTGTTACTGAAAAGCATTAAACCGCTCACATTTGAAAAAAATCCTTAATTTTTTGTTTTAATTCACTCCAAGACTTATAAGACAATTTAGTCTTTTTGTGAATACAATCATTATAATTCATTTGTTAAAAGCAACTAAAAGATTCACTTCGCCAGATATTGGCACTTAAAATTTTGCAATCAGTCTTTAAAGTGTTTTCATTTTGCTTTCGCTTAAAGTTTTTGTAACCATTAGGACCTAAAATACACTGAAATAGAACGAACAAAACTGCAATTGAATCAATGAATGAAAGACTTCAAGTGAATGCAAATGAATGCAATGCAATGATTTGTGAAAAGATTTCAGTTTTAGTTTTGGGCCTTCCGACCCAGCCCAAAACAGCTTTCTTGCTTCACTTAGGCCATAATGTATGTACATATTTCCATCCTAGAAGATAATAATTTCAAAAGTTTTCTTGGACTAAAGTTTGCTTTGGATATTCTATTTTCTAGATGCATGATTACAAAGTTCAAAATATATTGTAATAAAATTATACTTCGTCGAAAATTAAAAAACAAAATTACTTTTTTTTCTGTTGCACAAACCAAACAATAATTTTTAAAGGAATTTATTGAATCTTAACTTATAATTTCTCTATTAGGTCAAGTTTTTGAAATAAAACTATCTGTAATGCATAATACGGTGTTTTTTAAGCTATGGTAAAACACAACGCAGTTCTTCTTAAATATGGCAATATGACTTTATAAAGTTAAAATCTTTATATTCTAGAAACAGTTTAAATCGTTTAAGTATCTCACTTAGTTTTTGTAAATTCTTAATAATTACAAAATAAATTATGGATCTTCATTTGACTCTATCTGAAGTCACAAATTGTCTTGAATTTAATTCCTTTATATTTCTGAATAGTAAATTTTAGACTTAAATTTTCGAATCGGAACTTTAATTTTAGAAGCACCCGTTTTCAGTATTATTTTTATATTTTCTTCGATACATTTCAAAAACTTGATGTTAATAATGTTATGACTAGAAATTCGTAATAAGTACAAAAACGTCTCGTTTTAGGTTTTTATGTTAAGAACTGTTTAAGCATATATGCTTCAGCGTTCAGCTGTATGTTGGGAACTGTAGATTTGGAAAATTATCACGAATTAATTAAAAAAAAAGCCTAATAAAAGGGTTTTATTTTATTAAAACTTGACGTAATAGATTTGTTTTACAACAAAGTCCAGCAAAAACCTTAGAAATCCTTGTTGAAGAGTGTTCAAGTTGTACAAAATTAACTGAGTGTTGATATAACTATGAACATGTTTTTTTTTATACTGCAATAAAAATAGGTACCTAATTAAGTATTCAAATATTTTAAGAGCTACACTTTCCATTTTTTATTACTGGAAATATAAGAAAAAAAAATAAAAGTTGGAATTGCTAAGGTTTATGCATAAGTTGCATTCTGTGTTGGTTTGGGCTTTTTTCAATTGAATATTAAATTATATTTTATTCGTATACAAATATAACAAAATGATTTCAAACTGTTTACCTTCCAATTGTGAATTTCAATAAGTCACCAATTAAAATTGTTTATTCGGATAAACATAAACTTAATAATTCTAGGATTTAAATATTTTTATAAGAAATGTGTTTAATGCATCGCGGCACGAGTACGATAACTTTGGCGCCAAGATATAATAACTGATTTTGGTAGAGGGGCTTAATACAAGCATTTTTTACTATGGGAGGGGGGTCTATCTCCCCCCGTTTAGGCGGTTGGGGCAATTTAAAAAAATTATTATTTAAAATGGAAAAAAATAATTAAAAAATAACGGTGATACTTACAATTAAGTTTTATACATTTTTTTAAAGCCAACATTCTGTTTTATTAGCCAGTTTTTAATTAAAGTCAAAACTATGTGTAGTTTTTGAAAAATTTAATTTTAAACTCAAAATTTGAGTAAAAAAAAGGTTTAAAGTGTAATTTTTCAATACTTCAAGATTATCTACCATTGTTTTTATTTTAGAATTTATTGCTCTTATTTGTTTTTGATCAAAAACTGAAAACTAGATGATTGTATGTCTTTTAGTTTTTGAGAAAATTGAAAATAACCACAACTACTATTTTAATTTAATTCTTTTTTTTTTGCTTGAGTGATCTTATTTTGATAGTAACAATGGTAGGTGCTAGTTTGGGTGTATACAGTAACAGTAAGGTGTGTGCGAGTTTGAATGTATGCAACAGTGGGATCTACAACCCCCCTGCTTGGGAACACTATAGGATTTGGGGTGGGTGCAAGTTGGAGTGCGTGCAAGGTGGGGAGCGGGTAATGTTCGGTGGGTGCAAGATGGGGTGCATGCAAAGTTTCTTTTGCATTTAAATAACCTGGATTTAAGAAAAATTAATTTACCCTAGGTGTATCTTAATCCATATTCGATTGTTACTATCAAAATAAGACTACGTTAATACTTAAGCAAGGAAAAAGTAATTTAATTAAAATATTTTTTTTGGTAATTTACAATTTTCTCAAGAACTAGAAGACATAAAGTCATCTAGTTTTCAGTTTTTGATCAAAAACAAATAAGAGCAATGAATTCTAAAAAAAACAGTAGATAATTTGAAAGTTTTGAAAAACTACACTTTAAACCTTTTTTTTAATTTTTTTTTGCATACATTTTTATTTTAAAACAATTTTTTTCAAAAACTATGCATAGTTTTGACTTGATTTAAAAACAAGCTAATTTACAAAAATGTTGGCTTTAAAAAAGGTATAATACTTAATTGTAAGTATTGCCGTTTTTTTAATTATGTTATTTTTTTAAATTGCCCCTACCGCCTAAACGGGGGGAGATAGACCCCCCTCCTATAGTAAAAAATGCTTGTTTTTAACTGTTCTATACAAATCCGTCATTAAACTTTGTCGCCAAAGTTATCGTACTCTCCCCTGCATCGCTTCCGACAACAAGCATAATACTTCTTAAATGAATATTTATTTCAATATTATTTTGAAAACAATAAAATCACATCCTTTATGCTTATTTTGTTTTTTTTTTGTTTTGTATATGTACATATATAAAATAAAAAAGTTTCTTAAAAATAATGCACTAACAAACTTTAAATGAGAAAAGTAAAAATTATAACAAAAATAAAAATTCAAGTATGTATGTATGTAAGCATGCCTACAAAAGCGTGCTTAAAATAGAGAAACCTCCATTTATTATACTTTTAATATGTAATGTACATACATATTTATGTACGTACGGCCATTTCCTAAAGACTCCTTTTTCTCAAATATAATTTAACCTCTTCAACGCTTTCCATTTACAACATCACATTCTTCTAAACTTGTTGATTTTTTTTAATGAATTTAGGTACTTACGGTAACAATATGTTTGGTTTTCAATTGTGTATCATCATCATTGGATGGTAATAATATTTTCTCACGTTCGTTTTGAGTACATATTAAATGTTGTGTTAAAGTTTAGTAGGTATTTAAAACATCAAATACCAACCGAATCAACGTCGCATATCTATTTATCAAAATTGTACATGCGCAATTGTCATTACAAAAGTTGATATTTTCAGTATTTTCTATAAGTAACCAAAGTTATTTTCTTTTCTTATTTCGTATCTGTTATAAAAACAAAAAACTCATCATCACAACTGAAATTACATTTTATAAATAGTTTCAATCTTATATTCGTATGATGTTAATTTATAAATTTATATCTTCATTTAATTTTGTAAGTTATCTTTTGGAAAATACACAACACTAGAAACACTTAGCTCCGGAGCCGTATATCCTAAACGCATTGAATTTTGTTTTTATACTGAGACCGTGTGTATACACCATCACATTTCACTTTATTTCATCCGAGGAAAACTTCAGAAAAAAATCTATGTATTTAATATGTGTATCCGAATTAAAATGTGTATCTATCCAAAATATCCCTTAAATTGAAGGAGTACCTACTACCTACCCTTCCACAAAAATCATGTTTGAATGAATAATTATGGGCATAGTAATGACTCCATTTCAATTGGCTTAGCAGAAAAATAACCTGATTGTTATTATTAAACTTACTTAATTTGTAATAAATAATTATTTTATCAATTGATATACATAATTGTATTTTATTTTATTTTATTTAAGAGGTATTACATTTCGAAATAGAAGTTATTTAGTAAATAAAATACATATTTTTCTTATTATTTATTTAATGTGCAATACATGTTTGTATTATTATGTTATATTACATCTGACTGAACAGATATTTTGTGTTCATTAATTATTTAAATGAAAAATATTCAATACTTGTACGTTATTTTATCTTTCGAAAAATTTAATTAATTTGGAATTTTTATTTAAACTTATATTTGATCTATTCAATTATATATACTATATTTTTTCGAAATAATTTTACACATGCCATGTTCAATTTATAGAATATTGTTCCAAAAAGTTTGTGTAAAAATATAGAATACATTCAAAATTTTACTAAAATACACTCCGCTTCAACTGAAAATGAAAACGCACATACTTTTTCGCAAATACTTTCTACATTTAAGAGTTTTTGTGACATCTGTCTATGCTTACTACTCCCTGAAGATGTTAAAAAAAAAATTCAAAAAAGTGGCTGGGATGCGACCAACACTGATAACTTCCCATCCCGTTTGTCGATTTGTTTTGCTTAAAACTTTATCAAAACGTTCAATAAAATATTTTCTGAGAGATGAATAATTTGAAGTCAATATTTGTCTTTGTTCTCTTGATACTTGAGTCGAAAACCACCTCTTATCAGTTTTTTGTTGTTTTGTTAAAAAAGTTGTATTTTGTTTTGTTAAAAAATTTGTCAGTTAAATTTTTTCTAAGAAATTAAATAAAAATTACTAACAATATTTCGCATATTATAAAATAATTTGATTTCAAAATCTATTTTTGTTCACGAGATTTTTAGCCGAAAACCTATTTCTGCCAATTTTAGTACTATTTCTTTTTATATCTTATGTAAACAAATACAGATTAGATTTTTTTAAGAAAATTAAGCACAGAATGAATGATCTTAATTTGTATGAAAAAAACTGACTGTGGGATTTTTATAAAAATTTTACTGAATGTCGAACACAATATTTTCTATAAGATGAAATTAGTTTGAAGCAGATATTTTTAATTTTTAAAAAGATATTTAAGTCGAAAATCAATTTTAGCCAACTTTTAGTAATGTTTTTTAGGTTTTTATTTTTTGTAAAAAAACTGTCAATTCGATTTTCTCAAAATTTTACAAGATGTTAAAAACGTTATTTTTCATTGCATACAATTGTTTTGGGTATGAAATTGTTTTTTGTTTGTAAAATATTCGAGGTGAAAATTATTTTTTTTTTCACTTTTTTTAACCCATAGAAAAACCGTTAGTTGATTTTTTTCCAAAACTATATGAGCCGTTTATTTTGAAAGTGGCATAAGTCACTTTTTTTTTTAAGTCGAGATATTTAAGATATTTGTTATACCGTTAATTACCAATACTTCTCTCGAAGAAATCTCAATAGTTCTCAACTTATTGAGTGCACATTTTTTAAAAATGAAAAGATACCGTTCAATTGTAAAGGGTGTCCCAAAATTAATGCAAGAAATCTTGCGTTAATTTCAAACAAGTTGATATACATAAAGGGTGTCCCAAAATTAACGCAAGAAATCTTGCGTTAATTTTGGGACACCCTATATTTAGTGTTGCCATTAACTCGATTTTTTTGAAAAAGTGACTTATGCCACTTTCAAAATAAACGACTCATATATTAGTTTGGTTTCACGTCACAATATATAATATAAAATATAATTCAAGTCGCTAACGTTACTGGTTCATGAGATATTTTGGGTTAACCGCCCACTCAATTTTTTGAGAGTCAATTCTGCATCATAACAAAATTTATTTGAAGTCGATATCTCCACTGGTTCTTGAGATATGGACGACGAAAAAACTTCCCAAACGTACGGAAGTACGAAATTACGTACACACGCACGTACAGACATCTCTGTAAAAATCTTTTATTTAGACTCTAGGGACCTTGAAAAGTCGCGAAATGTCAAAATTTTCAATTCGAAAAATCGGAAAAATAACAATAACTTCCTTTGGAAAGTTAATAAAACTGCAAGTCTTGTTTTCGTCCGCTTGTAAAGTATTTCATACGTCAACTGAATAGGTGCAACGACGTTGTTTATGATTGTTTTGCAAGTACTGGATAGTTAAAACCAACAATTTTAGTGTCTTAAGTGAAATTCAATTTCTAATCTAAAATTTTCAGACCAATTGGTAGATCTACGTGACTTAGCAGTGTTTCAAAAGCTAAAATCAACTTGATAAGACACCAAAACCTAACCAGATGTGCAGTAGCTGATAAAATTGAAAGAAGTCTTAATGGCTTTCATTCTTACTTAAAAAATAAAGATTCGTACAGATAAAACAAGAAAGGACATATAAGCGAGCAATTTTAAGCTGTGTATCTGATCCGTGTGGTTCTGGGCACAAATTTAACAAAAACTTGGTGTAAACGCAAGTCTCTTTACAGTTTTAAGAGTTATAAAAATTCAAGCCATATTTAACGAACTAAACTTGAGAAAAAAACGCTATCTGACGAGCAAAGGAAATGTATGCTATTAGAGTTTTCTCAAATTCAAATAAGTTGGAAAAAGAATGGTATCACGTTGTTTTTTCAGACTTTTTTTAATTTTCACGATTTGAGAAAATAAAAAGGTGTTAAAAGCTTCATTACTTTTGTGTTATATGGAAAGCTAGCAGTTATTATGGAACAGTTAAGGTTGAGGTCGTTACATCAAAAACTACTGCAGCAGGAAATAAGGAAATCTTGGAAAAAAATGTCCTAAGTAATCTAACATTTTTGGACCTATAAACTAGCAACATAATAACGCGCCTATTCACTCGTTGTGCATAATAAAAGCTTGGACAGAGGAGTAAATCTGCAATTAAGTTAGCGTTTATCGAAATATCGTTGAACTATATCAAAAGGCTGTAGGATTCATACAAGAACTAATGTACGAAACGATTAAAAGTACAGGTGGAAGTACAAAATACCAAACTTAACAGAAATTTGTATTTTAGGACCATATATTGAGGGTGGAAAATTTAGTTTTCCGTCGGCTATTTGGTCACTTTATTTTGGTAAAGAAAACAAATTCTTTAACTTGTCCCGACGTTTCGGCAAGGATTGTTGCCTTCTTCAGGGGAAATTCAAGTTTGAAGTTATGTCATTAAATCAAAATACAGTTTTTATAATTGTAATTATATCCTATTTTGATTTAATGACATAACTTCAAACTTGAATTTCCCCTGAAGAAGGCAACAATCCTTGCCGAATTTTAGAATTTCTTTTTATTAAATGTAATATCGCTTATAGAGCTCAAGCTGCCAAGCAAAAAGCCGATGTCCTCACTTAATAAAATACTTCAAAATATTTATAGAGAATGGTGTCCCACAGAAGAAAGATTTAGGCTATTTTTTAATGATCATAAAAAATAAGAACAATACAAATTAAAAACGAATTCGTTGGAAAATCCACATAGCCCAGCAAAATCTTCAAAAAAAGGATTAAATAAAAACGCTTGACGTCTTTCTGTACTTTCAATATGTTATTTGGTCTAGCGGGAGGAATAAATCAAAATGTTCGGTTTTCTAAAATCTGCACCAGCTGTAGCAGTATAATCAAAAACCAGTATTGGTGTTTAAATATAATATGCCGCCTGTACTCGTAGGATTCCGAAAATTAGAGTACATAATGCGTGGGATAATTTAGTTTTATAGATTTTATATGTGTCTTTGTAAACTTATTGAAAGAAAACAATTTAATCTACTCATAACTTATAAATTTCTGACTTGAATTAGACAGATTCTAAGTGGGTGAGATGACCCGCTCCTATAGTTAAAAATGTTTGTTTTTGACCCTTGTACATAATCGCCAAAGTTTTTGTACTATCCTCTTGATAGTTTTCCAGTGGGTTTTTATGGCCTCGACCGAACTCCAACTCCAAACTCAAGCTGTCGGATCAGGTTGTTCATTTTTATTAATTTTTAGACTTAAAAAATAAAAAAAGAAACAGCACACACAATCCCCATTTACAACACTGCCTTTAACAAAAATAGTCAAAACAGTTTGCAGTTAATTTTTGTTTTAATAGCGAATCCGTTGTCTTAACAAGGCTATCAAATTAAGTTTTTTAAACACATTGAACACAAAAATATTGTTCAAAGCTGGTATTTTAAAATATAAAATTTGAGCAGATAATTAAAATCGCAGTCAGTGCTAAAAATCAACTTTAAAATGCAGTTCTTAAAAAACCATGACAGGATTAAATTCAGGGTTTCTCAAAACTTCACATAAAAAGACTGATAACTAATGAGAATTTTCAGAAACTAATTTAAACTGTTGCGAGAAGACAAAATCGTCAAGCGTATTCTTTGAGCGTACATTTTGACTAAGACAGCTAGTTAACTTTTGAAGTGCCATAAATTTTAAACTTTACTTCACTTTAACCTCTCCGTTCTGTTCATTGTACAAAAACTATCAAAATCATTATTGTCTGCAAAACACTCCTCAGGCAAGCTACAAGTCCATCACGATTTGTAATTGGTATTGTAAAGAAATATTACTTATTTCTTTCTCAATTTGACAAGGAACCCTTTTACATGCTTTGGGTTAGAATTGTGCAGACAATAAATAAATTATTGAATAATAGAGTTCAGCTTTCAGTTGAATGAAAAAACATGATCAAATGTCAATTCGACATAAGTGGACTTGACTTTATAGTAAAGGGGATTTTTCTTGAGTAACTTGCCAGTCAAGCAGTAAGGCAGTTATTTGGCAGACAGAAATAAACTTAATTTTTAAGGTCAGTTATATAAGGCACTGATTTGTCAAGTAATTCTACATTGAAATAAAGGAATAATTCCTTTCTTCTTATTGCTGTTAGATGCTGACTTAAATGAACCGTTTGTTTCTTGGCTTTAGGAAATGAATAAAATGATGAATATTTTTGTATTTACTTATTGTTATTTAAAATTATCTTTAATTTAAAAATATGAACACCGCGTTGAGGAAGCTCATTACAACTGTCAAACATATGAAAATATGTAAGTAGTTCCAGAGAGATTGATTAACCAAAAAAATCCATTTATTTAAATTTCATACGGGTATCCAGTATTTTATAAATTATTCAATATTTCTAAACCACATACATGTGAGGTGGCCTCCAAGACAGTGCAATTTAACACCGGTGGACTATTTTTCGTAAAGTCACTTGTTTACGCAGAAAAGCCCGAGAAGATTGACTCCTTGAAAGAAAATATTCAGTGCGTTATTGCTGACCGACTCAATTACTTCAAAAAGTGGTCGAAAATGGGCTGAAAAATCGGCTGGAATTTATTCGATCCAGCCGCGGCGGCCACTTGCCTGAAATCATTTTTAAAACATAATGCAAAACCCTTATCTTCAAAATCAACCTACATTCCTGACCATAGCATTAAAGTACCTATATGCGTTTTATTTATTCTTGAGTACCACACGTCTAAAACAACACCTTTAATTATTATACTCTAGTGAACCTAGCTGAACAATTTATTGATTGTCAACAGATTAAATTTTTCAAATTTTAGAAATCACTTCGAAAAATTTTCCCAAAGATGTATTCGAAAAATTTTACCAAGGATGAATTCGAAAAATTATAAAACCAAGTTTGCTATCACATTTTATTGTATTGAACTAAATTTTAATTTTTTTTATTATAATAAGCGCACACTCACGGGGATATTACTACCTTACTTACTTATTATGCAGAGACACAGTGTGTCATATCATGACACGATATTTTGTGTGGAGGTAGTTACGAGGCTGGAGAGTGTTCTAAGCTTCTTTTTACCGTGGTTTAATATATCATTTGCACCTCATTTGAGCAAATCCGCGTGCAACACTTATAATTAGATATATTCTTTTTTTAGAACAATAATTAGTAGCATATCATTAGGAGCGTCCTGCTTTTGGACCTATCATCTGTGCCTATCGTTTCTTTTTTTATTTGGTGCGTTTGGTGAGTTTCGCTATGTCAGTTAAGAAGGCTCAAGAGCATTGATTAAAAGTTCTTCTTTGTTTCATTAGATTGTGGAAAGCTTACCAAACTAGTTCAAGCTAGTATTTTATAATATTGAGAACCAAAATATGTATTCACAAGTTATTTTACTGTTTTAGTAGTACTGTGTTGTACTTTTTCCCATTTCTTATGATATAAGACCAATTACAGCGAATACTGAATTAGCATATAATGGTAATTGAAGAAAGTCAAAAATGATTAAATATGATTTTTGTTTAACTTCATTAAATTTAACAAAATACTTGCAACCTACAAAAAATAGTGAAACATTTTTATATTAAATTCAATTGAATTATAAAAATATTTCAATTTAAGACCATGTCTGCAACTGAGATTCTTTTGGTTCTCATTCCATTGTTTTTGAACACGTCTATGATATTTGTGAGAAAGTGTGTGCAAAATTGCGCAATAACCTAACACATTCTCATATTTAGTCTTCCACATCTTCTTGTAGGCAAACTTATTTAACCGAAGTTTGAAATCTTATAAGGGTTGAATAGTTTTGGTTGAAATTCATACCGCGTTTACAAGGAGAATTGAATCCGAATTGAATCAGGATTTAGTGCCGTATAGACCTGGATCGGATCGAAATAGGATTACTCGATCCAATCCCACTGAAAGAGGTGAATCAAATCGAAAATTTGTTTGTAAACCTGAATCGGGGAATCGAGTTATTGGTGTGTGAGGTTTTGCTTGTGTGCGTGCGATAAGTGTTTTCTCTTTTGTTTGTTCTAAGCTGAATTTAATTTGGCGCGCGGCTTTGTGTTGAAAGCATTCTACGCACACAAATATCATTTCGATTCCATTTGAATTCGATTCCTCGATTCAGTGCCACCATATACCTGGATCGAAATCTCAATTGGATTCGATTCGATTCATCGATCTCCTCTTGTAACCAGGGTATCAGTTACAATACATTATCCTTCTCACTCAATACTTTCCTGGAAGACAATATTTCTCTGTGGTAAAGATTGTTATTTGAAGTGGAATTCAATTTAGACCAAAAACACTCTAATGAAGATATAAATCCTTCGTACGTATCACCCTCCAAAACCCATTTGTTTATATTGTTGTATTTGTAATTTTGACATTCTGTCCATAAATAAATAATGTGAAATTCAAATAACTGATAAACTAAATTTCCACGCACCGGACCTCATTAATTGTGTCTTAGTGTGCGTGTTTTCACGCACACTAAGAATTACTTTATGAGGTCCGTTTCCGGTTTAGTTTGTAGGCAAACCAATATAGCTACCGAGGATTTATATCTTTACTAGTGTTTTTGATTTAGACACTAGACAAATTGTATTGCTATTGATTGGGTTCTGGAAGAGTGCAAGTTTTAATAATTTAATTCTAAGCGTAAAAAGTAATAATTTATTGTTATAGTTTTAATTATTTTGAATTTTTAACTATGGAAGTGGACAAAGTTGCAGACGTAATATTTGTGATTGAAGGAACGGCAATCAACGGAGCTTACATTAATGATCTCAAAATAAATTACATCGTCCCAACACTTGAATATTTCTCACAAGGCCCACTTGATGACCGGGAATATCTTATGTCCGACAAAAATTCCGCTTTGTACGGAGTCGTTGTCTACAAAACAGCACAGTGCATACCAAATAAATCTGTAGAAACTTTTGGGCCTATCACTAGTCCCTTAAAAGTACTTGAGACTATTGAGAAACTAGATCTTACCGAAGGACAGAGTGAATCAAATGCGAATCTTGCAGAAGGATTTGCAACCGCCCGGGTTTGTTTTGATGATATGAAACAAATACGCGGCGACAGCAACATGAACGTCCAAAGACATCTAATATTGATTTGTAACAGTCCCCCATATTCGTTGCCTGTGCAAGATTGTTATCAGTATGAAAATAAAACAATAGAACAGTTGGCACCGATGTTTGCTGAGAAGAAAATTCACTTATCGATTATAGCTCCTAGAAAAATACCCATTCTTTTCAAACTTTATACAAAAGCTGATAGTGATCTTCCTTTAGCTACCAAAAACTATTGCAGAGATATAAGACATTTAATACTTCTCAAAGGTTTCCATCTGAAGGAAAGACCTGTAAGCCCGAATGTTAATAACTCCGTTAGCGCACAGAGTCCTATGAATGGAGTGCAGAATCCACTGCTTGTTGACAATCAGCAGCAGGTCTTGCAAGCCCAACAACAGGTCCAAAAGCAGCAACAACAGCCGACTATCGTTAACCAACCTTTCATTAGCAACCCATCAAATCCAATACAATTGCAATATAACCAGAACAACAATGTGCCTGTTAATCGTTGGCTTTTTCCATCTCAGCAGCAGAGACCGTCGTTTCTACCTGGATCTAACGCTGGCATGAGTGTAGCCCATAATCCCAATTCTGCGCTCATATCTCAACTTTCAACTCCACCTAACCAAGGAGTCAATTCAATGTTACAACATCAGCAAGCTTTGCGAATGCAAATGATAAACCAGCAACAGACACAGCAATCCCAAATTGGACAGATGACTGCGCCTCAACCACAGCAGCAACCTCAACAAAATCTCCAACAACAGCAGCCCAACAATGATGGGGTCGGAATGCGAGATCGCGAAAAAATCTGGTCAGGTCTGCTGGAATGGATTGAAAAGACAAAACCAGATCAGACAAAAATCACACGTCAGGTTCCTTGTCACGTGACGACAAACATCAGGGACGGTGAACCTGAAATTAGGGCGGAGAATTGGCCACCAAAACTTCTGATGCAACTCATGCCAAAGCACCTTGTTGGCAACATCGGTGGTCAGTACCTAAAAGATTCAAAAATGGTTGTTTTTCGACCGAATCCTTGTGAAGCTCTTGAAACGCTTTCAAAAGTAATGACGAGTGGTTTTGCTGGATGTGTTCACTTTTCAACATCCTCATCGATGCCTTCTTGTGAGATTAAGGTGCTGATTCTGCTTTATACGGCCGAAAAAAATGCATTCTTAGGATTCATTCCTAACAACCAAACAATATTTGTAGATAGGTTGCGCAAAGTTATTCAACAAAAACAAAATATGGGGCAGCAAGGGCCTGCAGTCGGAATACAACAACAGCAAGCACATCAATCCCAACAGCAGCAATCTCCGCATAATCCAAATATGCCCGGAAATACCATCCAAGCTCCAAATGCGTTGCAACAACAATCAGTTCAACAGCAACATCAGGCGAATCAACAAAAATCTATGGAAGTACAGCAAGAACAACATCAACACTATAATCAGTACGCCCAAATATCTGTTCAGCAAATGCAGGAGGGCTTGGGAGGTGGACCACAGCAGCAGCATAATATGGGCATAGTTCAACAACAGCAACAACAGCCACGAATGTCTGTTAGCATGAGTGTTCCACCACAAGTTTCACATGGAATGCAACAACAGAGAATGGTGCGACCCATGATAAGCAATAATCCAGGACTAAGACATCTTTTACAACAGCAAACAACTCCCGTTAATCACTTTAGGCCCCAATTGACTGCAATCAATAACCCAAATATGGGTGCGCCACCTCACATACAAAATCGAGGAAACCAATTTGATGATCAGGGCTTTGATTTTATGTAATAAAATAAGTATGTCCGTGTTGTTGTATGTAAGAACTTATCGTTAAGAGTTGGCTTATGTTGAAGCTTTGACTAACATTTTATTGTTTTTCACAAGCAAAATAAATCGTATAAAAATTGTAGGTATCCAGGACTTAAAAACGCGATACATTTCCGGGCTAATGCGGCACCGAGCAGGCTGCAACTCTGCCATTCCAATTTACTTTTATTAATTTGAGCAATAGCGACTTAAACAACATTTTACACTGGGACTGAATGGTTATAAACGTGAATTAATTAAAAATTAATATCATAATCTGCGTTTGTACATATATACACTTCTGTTTTATAGTCAATTATATCATTCTCAATAAAATTATATGTGAAATTTTCAAAATTCGTTTTAAAATAAGTTTTTTGTTTAGGATTTCGTTAAACTTATTTTAGAGGATACATGAAAAAAAAATAATAAAAATCTACTCTTATTAATTTGAGCAATAGCGACTTAAACAACACTTTGCTGGATTGAATGGTTATAAACGTGAATTGATTAAAAATTAATATCATAATCTACGTTTGTACTATATACACTTCTGTTTTATAATCAATTATATCATTCTCAATAAAATTATATGTGAAATTTTCAAATTTCGTTTTAAAATAATTTTTTTTTTTAGGATTACGTTTAACTTATTTTAGAGGAAACATGAAAAAATAATATAAACGATGAAAAAACTAGCCAACATTCTTAACTATCATTTCCGTGTATTTGGGAAAGAATTTAGAGTTTTTGATCGTCTGTGCAGATAAGATGGAAAAATCATGTCAGACGATCAAGGAACTTAAGAGATGACAGTTAGGGATTTTATTGAAAGCACTGGGCTCTGCTAGTCTTTTTCACCATCTGAAGCTAGGCCAATTTGTTTGTATTAAATGAAAAAGATGTACTGTTGACCAAACTCGGACTACAAGCATCGAAATGAAGGCTTTTTGCCGAAGAGAATGCCAATTAACTTGGATTCACAAAAGATAATGAACCCAAGAACTCACAAGAGTCGTAGAAAGAAAAAAATCTCCAAAACATCAAAAGTATTTGATTTTAAAATAATAGAATATTTCTGGGGTGAACTTAAAAGAAGCTACAGAGCCTAAGACAAGGACATCTTAAGGTTAAAAACAAAACCAATTGATGGTATTCCACACTTTTAAAAGACACCAAGGTGGTTAGTTCTATGTTGAAAGATGAGATTATGCAATTTAAAATAAATGTGCAACGATCATGTATTTAAGGATTACTAACAATTTTTATCATTAAATAATTATATCGGGTGATTTTTTTGAGGTTAGGATTTTCATGCATTAGTATTTGACAGATCACGCGGGATTTCAGACATGGTGTCAAAGAGAAAGATGCTCAGTATGCTTTGACATTTCATCATGAATAGACTTACTAACGAGCAACGCTTGCAAACCATTGAATTTTATTACCAAAATCAGTGTTCGGTTCGAAATGTGTTTCGCGCTTTACGCAAATTTTATGCGTTTTTTTTTTTAAAAAGTTCTCAAGCTCTTAAAAAATCACCCATTATATTAAACAATGTCCTCTTTTCAATGGAGGACAATAAATACATAATGGGTGATTTTTTAAGAGCTTGAGAACTTAAAAAAAAAAAAAACGCATAAAATTTGCGTAAAGCGCGAAACACATTTCGAACCGAACACTGATTTTGGTAATAAAACTCAATGATTTGCAAGCGTTGCTCGTTAGTAAGTCTATTCATGATGAAATGTCAAAGCATACTGAGCATCTTTCTCTTTGACACCATGTCTGAAATCCCGCGTGATCTGTCAAATACTAATGCATGAAAATCCTAACCTCAAAAAAATCACCCGATATTACAAAAAGACAGTACCGTTCTTATTTCGTTTCTACTATTTTTGTTTTTTTTTACTTCAGAGATTTTTCACTATTATTTCCTTTTGTTTAAGTTTAACAAATGAAGAGTTGTAAGGTATTTTTGAAATTTGTTTATACTCTTCCCAATACGCTTTTAATTGCAATAGAATTTGCAAGCTAAGATTGTTTCTATTATTTTTTTCATCACTGTATTTAGATTTAAAATTTAAATCATTAAACAACAAAATAATATTAAAAACAAAAACACCTCTATATTATAACACCTCACGCATAATCGGACATTTAAAATTTAGTTTTCAGCATACTTCGGGACTTTTTTCCATTCTTCTTGAAAGGTATGTCTTGAGGTGCTGAATATTTCTAGTTTTTTTGGAGCTATTCGAAGTCCCAGCGCATCTCATATATGCCCGATTGCATTCGAGTCAGGTGTTTTAAGCACTTCAGGACAGTTATACAATAACCACGAAATTGCTGTATAAGATGCGTGCTTTGGGTACTTGTGCTAGTAGAAGATAAAATTGTCTTGTATTCCGAGCTTAGTGACAAGAGACCCCAGCCCAAATGCTTTTTCAAAATATTGATGTTGACCTTTTAGTACATTTTACTATCCACAAAATGTTCCTAACCAACTTTATGAGGGAATTGTTTATTTGATTCCTGCCATACAAACATTCTTCCATCTGAACCTTTACTTTCGTTGGTGAACAAAACATTATTAAAAATATTTCCATGTCTAACGTTTAACCATCAATTATGCGAAACTACGAGTATGTAGTTCTAACCTATTCCAAGAAGAGATATCCTTTGTCATATGTTCATTAGCAAACTTAAGGTTTTCATTTCTTACACGTGGCCTATTTTGCCATTATTTCGAAGAATTGATGATTCTATTTCTGGTGGTTTTATTGGTGCCTTCATTACTCGTGGTCTCTTTCGATATTCCGAAGATAAGAAGGGGGATAGTTGATTTGCCTTACAAGTAGCTTCTCATCGTACGAATTTCCTTCCTTTTCTGCTCTGGTTATGAAGCCTTTTATCTTTTTTAAATCGTGAAATTATGTCATAGACTGTGGCTCCGTTGCTTATTTTTTGTAATTTCTTGTATTGATTTACTTTCCTGGCTACAGACGTTTGTTTAACTTTTGGTGGCATTTCGACGTTCATGACGTCAAGCAGATGTCTTCCATAATACAAGGTTAATAATAATATTTTCATTTGACGTACCGTTACAGAGTTACTACAGTGAGTATCCGATAATAAGTCTGTTCGAGACATTTCTCGCACTAAAAGTTGGTCAAATTTGAGGATTGGAGATGAAATGCTCTCAGAGAGAAAGAAAACTCTCTGGAATGGTTTTCGCACCAATTTGCACGAGTTTGGACTACTTTTTCAACGTCAAAAAATATACTCGAGCAGAGTTACCGAAGATCATTGATACATTTTAATGAACTTAATTATAAACAAGAATCCAGTAAAATAAATATCAACAAAAGTAAACTTATATATATTTATTTTAAATAAAACTATTCCTTAAATTATGAAACGAGTTTTTTTTTTCTCAAAAAATCACTACAATTTTCAATTAATATTGACAATTATATACATATATTTTTTGTACTACAATTTTCTTCTTCAGTAACAGTTTTATAAAAAGATATACAAGAAAAACAGAAAAATATCCTTCAAGGATCTTAAAAAAGTTAAAATAAAAGTATTAGTCCCTAACAACAATAGTGCAAAAGTCTTGGTACCCTAGAAGGACAAGAGAATTTAATTCGGTTTCGAATGTTTTATGTTAAGAATATAATTACCTAATATTTTGTGGGAAAACCTTTGAGCCTAATAACCTCTTTTAAACGATTTGGCATAGAGTTCCAAGTTTTCGCGTCACATCTGACCCTTTTTATTCCCATTCTGATACCAGGAGCTCTTTAAGGTGGGTTTTGCTCGTTATATTGTGTTTTCGAAGTCGTTTCTCTAAGACATCCCATAAATGTTCGATTGGGTTAAGATCTAGACTTTAGGGGGGGGGGGTGTAACTAGCATGTGGGGCGTGTTGTAGGCGATCCACAACTTTACATTTGTAGCCGTATGTTTGGGATCGTTATCCTGTTGGAAGTGATATGTGTCTAGGATCCCAAGTTTCTCTGCACTTTGTTTTAAGTTTTGTTTTAAGATGTTCAAATAAACCTGCTTATTCATAATTCCATCAATTATTGTCAAATTCCCGACACCACTGGATGACATAATCCCCCATATACCATTACACCACCGCCACCGTGTTTCACAGTTTTAATTGTGTTTTTAGGATTCAAGGCTTCGCCTTGTTTTCTCCACACTCTAATCCGCCCATCTGAGCCAAAAATGTTGAATTTCGATTCATAGGAGAATATTACGTTGTCCCAAAATTCATTTGATTTATTTTTATAATCCTTTGCAAAGTCCAGTCTTTTCTTTTTATTTATTTCACTTACGAACAGCTTTTTACGAGGTGTGCACGACTTAAACCCAGATCTCTGGAGCGATCTTGCAACTGTCCACGGAGAAACTGTTTTATTTAAACTAATCTGTATATCGGTAGCAATCTTTGGAGCACTTTTGAATGGATATTTTTTTATTATACTCGCGATTTTTCGTTCATCTCTTTCTGTAAGCTTGAGCGGACGACCAGACCTGACATTATTTTCGATTCGGTTTTCTTTATTGTAACGGTTAATAAAATTTTTATGGTAGATTTGGGTCGTCTATTTTATTAATTTCCGCATAACTTTTACCTTGCTCATGGCAATTAATAATAATTTGACGCTCATTTACCGTTAATTCTTTTCTAACCATCGCTTTTTTGGTTTTAAACAACAAAATTTCTTTAACCTTAACCTGCACGACCCATCGCTTTGTACTGATTTACACACACATGTCATATTACAAGCTTCATGAAAAAAAAAAAAAAACAAATCCAACAGGCCCGTTACAAATTTAAACAGTTAAAACTAGTGGGGAGAGTACGATAACTTTGGCGACAAAGTTTAATGACGGATTTGTATAGAACAGTTAAAAAAAGCATTTTTTACTATGGGAGGGGGATCTATCTCCCCCCGTTTAGGCGGTAGGGGCAGTTTAAAAAAATATGTACATTAAATGGAAAAAAAATAATTAAAAAATAACGGTAATACTTACAAATAAGTATTATATCTTTTTTTAAAGCCAACACTTTTGTCTATTAGCTTGTTTTTAAATCAAGTCAAAACTATGCATAGTTTTTGAAAAAAATTGTTTTAAAGTCAAAATTTGTGCAAAAAAAAGTTAAAAAAAAAGGTTTAAAGTGTAATTTTTCAAAACTTTCAGATTATCTACTATTTTTTTTTTATAATTCATTGCTCTTATTTGCTTTTGATCAAAAACTGAAAACTAGATGACTTGATGTCTTCTAGTTCTTGAGAAAATTGAAAATTACCAAAACAAAATATTTTAATTAAATTACTTTTTTCTTGCTTAAGTATTAACGTAGTCTTATTTTGATAGTAATAATCGATAAGATATACCTAGGGTAAATTAATTTTTCTTAAATCCAGCTTATTTAAATGCAAAAGAAACTTTGCATGCACCCCATCTAGCACCCACCGCACCTTGCACCCTCCCCACCTTGCACGTACTCCAACTTGCACCCAGCCCAAATCCTATAGTGTGCCCAAGCAGGGGGGTTGCAGATGCCACTGTTGCATACACCCAAACTCGCGCACACCTTACTGTTGCATACACCCAAACACGCATTACGCATACGCAAATACCATTATTACTATCAAAATAAGACCACTCAAGCAAAAAAAAAAAGAATTAAATTAAAATAGTAGTTGTAGTAGTTTTCAATTTTCTCAAAAACTAAAAGACATAAAATCATCTAGTTTTCAGTTTTTGATCAAAAACAAATAAGAGCAATAAATTCTGAAATAAAAACAATGGTAGATAATCTTGAAGTATTGAAAAGGTTACACTTTAAACCTTTTTTTAACTTTTTTTACTCAAATTTTGAGTTTAAAATTAAATTTTTATTTTCAATTTTCTCAAAAATTAAGACATAAAATCATCTAGTTTTCAGTTTTTGATCAAAAACAAATAAGAGCAATAAATTCTGAAATAAAAACAATGGTAGATAATCTTGAAGTATTGAAAAAGTTACACTTTAAACCTTTTTTTAACTTTTTTTACTCAAATTTTGAGTTTAAAATTAAATTTTTCAAAAACTACGCATAGTTTCGACTTGATTTAAATACTGGCTAATAGAACAGAATGTTGGCTTTAAAAAAATGTATACAACTTAATTGTAAGTATCACCGTTATTTTTTAATTATTTTTTTCCATTTTAAATAATAACTTTTTTAAATTGCCCCTCCCGCCTAAACGGGGGGAGATAGACCCCCCTCCCATAGTAAAAAATGCTTGTATTAAGACCCTCTACCAAAAACCGTTATTATATCTTGGCGCCAAAGTTATCGTACTCGTGCCAAACTAGTAAAGTGCAGAAGTACCTGGACTTTTGCACTACTTTTTTCATAGATTTCAAGATTTTATTATTTTTTGCTAGAAAATGGAATTTTTTTTTGAATTTTTTCTATTGGTAAAACAAAGAATAAAGTTTTATCATAATAAATAACTTGATGCATGAAAATTAAGTCCTTAAGTTTTCTTTTCCTTCAAAGCTTTTAATGAGAGCACTTTGAGTCTTATGCTCGACACTGTATATGTACATATATCTTCTTGGAGAAATTAGATTAAGAAAGTTTATATTTTCTTTGTCCGATTAGTAGTGGGAGCCACTGTATTTAAGCTAACTTTTGTAAAGCTCTTACTTTAAAACTTTGAGGTGTACAGATACAATGTAAGCCTCAAATTCACAGCCTTAAAACCATAGAATATAATAAATTGTATTACAAAATTCTACTTTAGGCACTAGAGCATCAATAAACTCAGAAATTTCTTAACTTTTCTGATTTGTGTCCATGTTGCGTTGGGCCAACCTCACGACAAATACTGATAAGGGTTAATTTTGGGGTCACACTCGTCTGTTAAGAGGGGATTGGATATTTTTGAAAAGCAGACTTCAAAACAACAAACAATATTTAAAAAAAAAAATGGAAACGCAGCAAATGGTTATATCTTTTAAAGCTAGCAAGCTGTTTCAGTATACATTAAATTTGAAAAAAAACCTATTAATGAATACATAGAATTAATGATAATGAGCCTTGAAATCCATTGGGACTCCTTAACGAAATGATTGTACAGTACGTCCCATATTATTATACATATATACATTTAACTCGATCTATTGTTGATTCTATTCGAAAGTTATTTGCAGCTGATATTATCAATGAAAGTATAATCGAAAGACGATAATGCCAAAAAAGTAGCTAAACAATTTTCGAACGAGTATCGCATTATATAAAGCCTTGTCTAGTTGTTTCATCACTGCCAAACTCGTTCGTTTCTGCAGGATGACCATGGAGAATTCACGCTGCTCATAAAGGATGGAAACAACTTAATCGAACCTTTCGATGAGATCTCCCACGTCAAGCACTTTCTTTCAAAAGTCTGTCCATTTACTGGCATACGCTGATGACATTGACATAATCGGAAGAACTCAGAGTGATGTCAATGGTTTTTTTTTTTAATATTTGAGGCAAAATCGGCAAGAATGTGTTTAGCGATTAATTTGGCCAAAACAAATCACATCATCAAGAAAAGACCTTTAACACCGACGACGTCTCGGTCAAAACGTCACCAACGACAGATGTAACTTTGAGGTAGTTAATGACCTTGTCTACCTGGTCTTCGCCATGAACGCAGATATCAAAAGAAAAATTACTCTTGTTTACCGCTGTTTCCTTGGGCTAAGAAGGCAAATGAGCAACCAAAGTGTGGCTGTATAGACCCTTATCATCCCCGCCCTTCTATACGGCACAGAAGCATTGACTATGGCAAAAGCGGATGGAAACACCTTGGGTCCCGTATGCGTAGAAGGTGAGTGAAGGAGAAGATGCAATGGCGAACTGTACAGCGACGTAGGCTTAGCCAGAAGAATAAAAGTCAAACGACTGAGATGGTTGCCACGCCCACAGGATAACGCTCTAGAGGAAGACCGAGGATCAGGTGGCGTGCGTAAGTGGAAAGTGACTTCACTCAACTTGAAGTGCGCAACTGGAAACATCCAGCTAGGGACCGAGCTAAATGGAGAAGTTTGTTGGTTTAGGCCCGAGTTCACACAGGACTGTAGCGCCACCTTAAGTAAGTAGTAACAAATTTAATTTAAATAACAAAGTTTATTGTAATAACAAATATATACTGGATAGTATCGGGATATGGTGTGAAATAAATGAAAATGTAGGACGAGGGATAGTTGGAGCAAGAAAACACATTATTTATTTATAATTTTCGTTGCTTAAATTGTAAAAACCTATTCCATTGTTTCGTTGCTTAAATTGTGAAAAAAAAACTTCTCAGCACTTTTGATGACGAACAATTATTTCCGAATTTGCAAGAATATGACATTCACTTTCGCAATAGATTTAGTTAATCTTGTATACTTTCGTTTTTAGTATTTGCTTATAGAATGATAGAGTGACGATTTTGCGAATTTGAACAATTAATTTGTAGAATCGAGTTGTATAGTAGACTTTGTTGCTTATTGTGCACTTCCGCTCTGGCATACTTCATAATTCTACTTGCCTATTTTTTTGAGAAACTTTCTGTCGGTCATTTATTTTTAATCGTTTCTGGACGTAAATATAGTAAATGTACCATTTAAAATACGCATGAAGGTTCTAGAAATTAATCGCAATCGAGTTTTTTTAAAAGGGGTACAGTTTTTCAGTGTTCCGCTTATCCATTGCTTTTGAAAACTTTTCCGAATTATTTAATTCAATTCAAGGGCAGTTTTGATCATCTTTTAAAGAACATAATAAAATGACGTCAAGTTTAATTTGTCCACTATTTTTCATTTGAGTGAAAGTGAAATGCAGAACCTAGCCGAATATTGCAAAATTTCAAACACTGAAATGATACTGAAGATTATTCAAAATACTTATAAACCTAGAGATAATTGTCTTTGAATAACTTCGGCAAAAATCTAATTTAAAGATTTCAACTCAAAAAAGTTTAAAGCTATTTTCTGATTTACCACACCCGACGCTAAGAACTTAAATAGGAACTTAATATTTCTGTACACAATATACTTACGTGTTGAATATGCAAATATATACATAATTGAACTTTAAGCCAGTTATTTGGTTTGGATAATAAAATAATGTAAAATGCAAAATTATATACAAAATGATTTAATTACAATAATTCCAAAGTGCGTAAAGAATAAATATTTATTTCATATCATTGTCACTTAACATGATCACCGTTTTCTGTTCTCGTTTCTGTTCAAACAGTATTAATTTTTTTTTCAGCAGTCTAAGAAATTAGCAGCCATCAATAGTTCCAAAGCAATTTCTGGGGCTATAGGGAACTCTGGAATTTCAGTTGAACTATTTGTGTACCTTACTTTATAAGTAAAATACATGCAAACTTTTTGTAGAACATGGGAACTAAACCAATAAAAAGTAAGTATTATAATTAATTTAAAATACTAAATAAATGTTGTTTCGATATTTTTAGAAGCTCGAGTTATTTATGTTATAATTTGATGGCACAATTTTTCATCGAGTTTCTAGCTCAAATTAAAATGTGATTTAACTTTAACTTACGGAATCTCACGAAAATGAACTTCGTTAGCTTCATTTTCAGCGAATTGTCCTGGACCAGATAACATTGCTTTGATGGTTCCAGAAGTAAGTGCATGTTCGCGTTTTACAATAAATTCATGGCCATCGGATGATATTAATTTCACATACATAGCATCAGGACCTTCGCATCCACCATAAACTCTGTCGCTACGTTGGTCATCCATTTCGTTTGCAATCGAGGTTATATTATTATTTATCTAATTAATATATTGGTGGCGATAATCCACATAAAGTAATGGAATTATGAGGGATGATTAGCAAAAATAATCACTGTCACTTTTTCACTTTACCACAATATTTTTCTTCTCCTGTTACACCATTTGCTTGAGATTGTGTATTGCATTGGAAGGGTAGATAACAAGCAGAAGCGGGTATTTAACAATAAATCATACGAGATGTCATCATTTCCAATTCTAAAGGAAGTCGTTCATGAAAAATGTATCAGGAAAGAAAACAAAAGCATTATATGCGGTATTATAAGTTCGAGTTGAGTTACGGTTGAGCTGCTGGTTCATATTTTTTCGAAGCTAGAGCTGTGTTAATAGGCGTTTTTCTTTTTTAATTCAGAATAGATCTCTGAAGAGAGTCAGAGCATATCGAGCATGCTCTGAACATCCTCTGAACAAAGCGTGTTCTGAGTGCTCATAATTATTTTTGAAACACACCTGACCACTCGTCCATTGCAAGCCTCTTGAAATAAAACCAAGAATTAAAAAAATATATTTTGTTTGTTATTGCTTATATAAACTTACCTTCTGCAATAGCCCGACTTTTTTTTGCCCCATTTTAATTATTTGATTTTTGTTTCTTCAACTTCACCTGCCAAATGCTTGTGTTCAGCATTCAGTTCGGTCTGCTCAGTTATTTTATTCTGAGCTCATAGAGCACGCTCTGATCAAGCTCAGAACACGATCAGAACGAAAAAAGAAACACAAATTTAAAGCTCTGAACGTTCAGAGGTAAAAAAGAAACACCATTTTTTGTTTGACAGTTCAGGCTCTGCTCTGAACTAAAAAAGAAAAACGCCTAATGGCGTTGAAATGTTTGACACTAGCCTGGTGAATTAAATGGGTTATTCACCAAATTTTTATCACATAAGTGGTCGTGTTTGTTGGGCAATTTTAGACCGTGTTCAAATGGACGTGATCCAAATAGCTCGGTGGTGTACGGTCAGCTTAAAACTCTCCCCAAGCTAATACTTTTCTGAGTACTTATATGAGTACTTTCATGTGCTCATATCAATACAAACTACTCCCAAAATTTGCTGTCAATCTTGCAAAAATGAAACACAAATTAATTGTTTTATTTTGTATCGATTTTTTGACAGCGGTTAACTAGAGTTCGAAGACTGAATACAAACTATCCACAATTGGATTTGCACATGGCCTTAAGCCAGTTTATCCCCGCATGCTGAGGTGGAATCAACCAAGGTGAATGACAGTCAAAATAATCGAATTTGATCTATGTAAGGTGATAGTCAAATTGATACCTAAAAAGCTGTCACAACAATAATGTGATAGTCATTTTCCTACAAATATGTCGTTTCTGAATAGAGCAACCAGACGCTTACAAAAAAACGAATGGACAATTTTGTCAGTTACCTAATTTAGGTACAAAAACACATTCTTGTAACCGACAAAGGTTACTACATTCGAAAAAACACAAGAAAAGTAAGGATGTTATTTAAACAGAGCCAATTTGATACTTTTATTTAGATATTTTATAAAAATCATTTTAAAATTTCACCGTAGCAACAATTAATTGTGACAATTATAATCTGAAATTGTTCAATCGAATTGCATTTTTTTGATTCATCTTACACAGACGGGAAGAAAATTATAGTCAAATTTGACTATCAAAAATATTATGATCACCTTAGCCGATTCCACCCCTGAATTAAAAGAAATTGAATTAAATATACAATCAAAGAACAGCTATTGAATTACTATTAATTAAGCTATTGCATAAATATTTGTTTTTAATTTTCTTATTTTCTGCTTAATTCAATTTAGAGCTGGGAGACAACTGCAAAAAACACTAGAAATTTCCCTACACTAAAAGTTAGCTCTAATTATTCATTATTTAAAAATTTAAATCAAAAATACAAAGCGAGACAAATAATTCAACACTATTCGCTAACAAAATTTAATCGAGAAATGACATAAACTGATTTGGTGAACAATAACATGTACTTACTCAAAAGTGTAGTGTAGAATATTCAGTACAAGATTATACTAGTTTAGCTTAATGAACTGTTATTTGCTTAAGTTAGTGCAGAAATTGTCTCAATGGCTGCGTTCAATCTCACGACAGATAGGTTATCCGGATACCTTTTTGTAAGTGTTTTACGTGTAAAATAACAGCTGATCAAAAACAGCTGAGATGTCAAAAAAAGAATCCAAAGGTATCCAAGAATTTCTGGGGTATGTAGATATCTGACAGAACAGCTGATTCAACACATGGTTGAATTTCAAAAACTTGAAAATTGATTTCAGCTTTTTGTATTTGTTTGTAAACAAAAAGATACAAAATGTTAGTTGAAGTTGTATTTGAGGATGTTCTGTAAATAATAGACGATGAAGAAGCTATTTGCCTCCGAATTTTAGAAGGTAGTTATGATCTATTTTTTTAAACTTCAAAATTGACTTATTTTGTTCTCGTTTTGTAGATGACCACTTTTATAGGTCTTCTTGCTAGAACTTCTGCCAGAGAGAAAAAAACTAATCGAGAGAGCCAAACTTCCTCGTCTCCGTCCCTTCGAAACCTCTTTCTTTCATTTTTTATAGCGTGTTGAATTCGTATCGGTGTATACATGTTTTCACCTCGGAGAAGAGTACACAAAAAAAACATCATTTCCGGGAAATGCGACATTTCTCATTTTTGTTTATTGATAGTCTTGGCTATGTTTTTTAAAGTCTCATTATAATATTTGTAATTCTCATGAATTTTTTTTTTAATTTTGCTAACATCTTGTCGTTTTTATATCTACAAAAATACTCCTATAATTCAAATTAATTCTAGCAAAACATTTTTGTTTGTCAATATATAACGGAAAAAGTTATACCGGTAGTTCGTGGTGAATTTGTTTTTTCTTCTTTTTCTCTAAGTTACAGATAGATGGCAGGAACAACCAAAACAAGAAAGGATGTGTGCAGAAAGTGTTTAACAAGGTTAAGGCTTTTTAGATTAGACTTTATTTGTATATATGAACGAGTACATGTTTTTAATAAATGTATGTTATGTTTATTTCAATAGTAATACCTTAACTAATAACTTAACTACTGTATTATCTAAAATATACTGCATTGAATTATAAAAGGTGGAATTAATAAAGTTTTACAGTTTACCGGGAATATTTATATAAAATATCCATATCTTTTGCAATTGCGGTTTCAATCGATATTTTCTGGAACTTAGTGTTAACGTAACATTTATCTGTCATGAATCATTTTTTCAGTTTTTTTATACACCAAAAAAAATCAATTATGAAATTTGGCTGCGACAATAATTATTTGAACACAACATTTTCTATGTTTGAAGAACAAATTTGTATATTCTTTTCACAAAACCACTGAACTAGCGAGAATACAAATATTTTACTTTTGTACAAAAGTACTTTTCGGCTTATGTAGTTAAGCCTTTAAAAGCAACACACTACCTTAGGGAAAAGCAGTAAGAATAGCTTATCACCTATTCACAAATCTTATGCAATGAAAATTAGCAACAGAAGTAACAAGTTGACGGTCTTTTTATTTAGTGTCTACTTAAATCACTTATTTTCAGCATTTTGGAAATGTCGGGAGTAATGTAAAGGAAATAAACAACGAGTACACACAAATAAAATAGGAATGGAAAAAAGAGATGAGTATATAAAAATGTTTTCAATGTTCCATGTTTACATTCTGTAACTCTCGTTTTCAATGTTCCTGCAACTCTCGCATCGACAAAATTAAGTCGATAAACTCTGAAAATTGAAACAAATCTGAGTTTTGTTGGCATCTTTCAACGGTCTGAGCGAAAATTAAACGCATAAGCGCAGCTAATAAGACAAATAATAGTTGTAGTGCTTTCAGAGTTTTATGTTTCTAGGTCCTAATTCTCATTGGACTGTTGCACCACCTAATTTATTTTACTTACTTAATGATTAAAACTGGCTTCAAATAACTAATATTTATCTAAATGCGTAATTGAGAATTGTTTCTAAATCTTCATTGTTCTGGCACCTAACAAGAGTAATTAATTTCACTTCATATTCGAATGATATTACTTTCAAACGAACACAATGAAAGTAGCAAAAAGTTGTTCATCCACAATTTTGAATTTTCTTTGAACACCTCTGAACAGCTGACTACATCCGCCATTTTTCAAAGGTGGTCGCCATTTTTCAAAGGTGGTGAGCAGAGAGAAAAGAGAGAAAAGTTTTTTCCAACAACAACACTCTATATGAAGATATAAATCCTTCGTACGTATCACCCTTCAAAACCCATTTGTTTACATTGTTGTATTTGTAATGTGGAAGAATTCAACGAGTAAAATTGACGTGTTTTCACGCATACATAGACACATTTACTGAGTTTTTAGGGGAAATTTCATAAATTAAAGGAGAAATTACACGCACACTAAGAAATACTTTATGAGGCCAGTTTCTGGTTTAGCTTGTAGGCAAACCAATATGGCTACCGAGGATTTATATCTTTACTAGAGTGTTTTTGGTTTTTTCTCTCTCGTGGTGAGTATGTACACAAACTTGCATAATTATTTGTTCCGCACATTTTTTTTATATGGAGTTAATAAATATGCAAGTTGGTGGCCAAATCACAATTTGTAGGCAAAAAGAGAGCAACCGTCGAAGTTGGTTCTCTCTATTAGTTCTTTTCTCTCTGCTTCTGCTCATTCGGAAATGAGATCGAAATTCTTCCGAACTATATCTAGGTATTGTCACTTCATAATAGTCCTCATTTCTGTTAGGATAGTTTTCTGTTAAACGTAAATCGTTTAAAACCGGAGATTTCGCAAGTAAATTATTAATCGTATTTATTTCTGTTCCAACTTATAGTTTACACATCACATTCATTTTATTGTCAATAATGCAAGTTCTATGCTTGGTTTTATAAAACGCTGGGCAAAGGAGTTAAATGATCCCTATATGTTACGAAATTTATAGAAAACATACCTATTGAATCAATTCAACATTATTTCATTCGCTTTGCCCTAAAGGGTATTCCTTGGGAAGATCCTTATGATCTGCCTCCCTATGAACATCGTATTCTGCTTCTTCAAATGCAATCTCCATCAAAGGCGTGTTAATAATGACTTAATATTTTTTTGGTCAACTCATTAATGGTGAAATTGATGCACCTTATTTGCTATCTTGTGTACATTTGAATTACCGAGGCGGAACTCATCGCCTACGTTCATTTGATTTTATACATATTGACTTCCATAGAACTAACTATGGGAAGAATGAAGCATTTTATATAACTTAAACTGTTCATCGATAGATTTAAATTTAAATAAGGTGGGATTAAAATCATTGTTTAGAACCAGTGCTCCACTATCGTAAACGTCTTTATTTTATTTTTGTTTTTCTGTAATAATTCATGTTAAATGTTAATTATGTTTTGTATTTTGTGCGTGTGTTAGGCTTTAATTGTATTAATATCTTACTAACTAACACATGCACTTATGATGAGCCTCTGATTGTAGTTTGAAGCTTGCTATAAGCTAACTACTTTCTGAAAATTCTGAAGTTTAAAAAAGTTGAGCTTTCACCAAAAAAAGTACGCCAATATTTCACATAACCGCAATGTTACAGCGTAAAGCATGGTACGCAGCTCGAGCTTAAATTTAGATGTTATACAAAATTCTCTCCAAAACTTAGTCAAGCTAAAATTAAGCCAAGCATTTTAGCCAATTGGTATACGTAGATCGTCAAAATTTAGTGGACCAATAAATTACTCGTTACATTTATTTCGAGCTAAATTTTGATATATTATTGGAGGTCGTAGCTAAAAGAGGGATTGGCCGGGGTTGAATCTCCCCAACAAATTTGTTTACACAGATAAAATTGATTTTTCGAATATAAATGCAAATACATATATGTATATACAATACATATCTGTTAAATGAAATTAAAAAAAAAAATATTTTAGTGTTTTTTTTTTTTGACTAGTCTCAAAACAGGCCCCTCTTTACACTTTCTATGGCTACGTTCAAATGAGTTAGAAATTAAATGTGTTTTTTATGTGTTCCGTGCTTAAATAAAATAGATAGTGATGGTTATTTCCGAACCAAAAAAAAAAGAGGCTGGGATGCGACCCACACTGATAACTTTCCCATCCCGTCTGTCGATTTGTCTTGCTTAGAAGTTTGTAGGTTTTCCTGTTTTTTTTTTTTTTTTTGATTTATAAAAAAATACAATATATAACTTAAAATTTAATTTAAGTCTCGATCGTTATTGGTTCGTGAGATATTTTGGGATAACCAAAATTTTCACTTTTTTTAAATTGCTATACTACCCACTCAATTTTTTTTGAGAGTCCTTTCTACATCTTTCTGCATTAACTATTTGAAGTCGATGGACGACGAAAAAAACGTCGCAAACGTACGGGCGTACGAACGTACATACATACGTACAAACGCACGCACAGATATCTCTCTAAAAATCTTTTATTTCGACTCTAGGGACCTTGAAACGTCGGACCGATTACGATAACTTCCTATAGGAAGTTAATTAATCGCGAAATACGAAAAAACACATTTAGCTGAAGTTTGGAGAAAAAACATGAACTAAATTTTAGCTCGAGCTCCGTACTACCCTTAAGCTCTGAAATTATAACTAAAAAATTATTAATTGTTAGTTTTCAACTTATCATTTATAAATGTGTTACACATCATATTCTTTCGAAAAAATATAATAAATCTTGTCCTAAAAAGAAATGCAATACAATTTACTAAATCTTTAAAATGTTACGCCCGTAACCACAGCGAAACTTCTTTTTGTATACTCGTATTATAAAACTAAAGGCTTTATTGATGTATTTATCTATGTAGATCAATTTATTTTGTTTAAAAATAATGGGTGAAGCCCAATTTTCGACCACTTTTTTTTAGCAAATGAGGCCTTTTGTCAGCAGCAATTCTTTCAATGCGTCAATTTGTATTTGGGCTTGTCTGCGTAGACAAGCGACTTCACATAACCTTACAGAAAAAAACGGTGTTAAATCTCCCGCTCTTGAAGGACAAGTTACAGGTTCACGACGCGAAATAATGCGCTGACCTAAAGTTTCCTTCAATAAGTCGATTGTTTCACTCGCTGCCTAGCACGTAGCACCGTGTTATTGGACCCAAAGGTCATGCTGAGATTTAGGCACAAAAAAGTTAGTAAATAGCCGATGGTTTAAATGTAAAAATAAAACTTGACGCCGAAAATAAAACTTGACGAAAAAAGAAAGCGTTAGTTTTTTTTGGTTTCCGTTTCAATTGAGTGAAACGATAGTTTGTTGAAGAACTTTTTGCCGATTATAGCTGATTTTCCACGATGGTAAGGGCCTGATTTCCACTGGAACGGTAACGTATTTGGGAAAATCCAAACATGGCCGAAGGATTTTCATGGTTGGGTGGGTAAAGGCCACGCTGCATTAACACCGGCAGTGCCCTTGGGGTGGTGAACGTCCGTCCGTTTTGTTTTTTTGTAAACCGGCCTGATTTATGTTTTTGGGTGCTGGTGACGTTTGCTTCCGGGAACAAGATCCCCCCCACATCCGACGAGCTGATGCTGAGCGTAGCAAGCAGGCCACGTTCTCGGGAGTAGACACTTTTTCCCTTTTTCCTGGTGTTCCTCTTTCCTTTTCCAGATGTTCCTGCCATGGTATGGTAGTTTCACTGCCTTATCGACTTGTCCTCATCCACGCTCCTCTCCCCTCCACTAACCAGCAACACAATTATTTCTTCTTTATGAAATAAATAATGTACCGCACTATTATAGCTTAACAACTTCATTGGTTTAAAAACGGCGATAATACAAACAGCCATTTTATTTTCGGTTAAAATAATAAAAGCGTTAGTACAAGTACTAGACGTAGTAGTAGTCGTTAAGAAGCGCTGCTTGATAAGGAAAAAGATCGCCATTGCTGCTTGTACTAAGCTAAACAAAAAATTAGTTTGGTGGTACTCACATTATGAGCCTAATTCAATGAATTGGAAACAAGATGTCTCTGGTAATGTAATAAAAAATTCTAACAGAAACACATTTTTTTCTTTTTATATTTGTTTTTTAAATCGTGATTTATTAAATTGAAATGCTTATAACTTTTGAACCAAAGCTAGCTTTGTGATGTTTTATACTTTTTTGAAAAGCTAAAAAATCAATTTGAAAACGATAACCAGTATTGTGAAATATGATTTTTTTTACTAAAATTGTTTTAAAGTTCGATGTAAAAAATTAAGTTTGATAAGAATATGATTTTAACTATTAATATTTTGCAAAACAGTGCCGAAAATTGAAATTTTTAAATGCAAAAATATTGAATGTTTATTCAAAATTGTAAAATATTAAAATATAGTAAAAACAAACATTTGTGGACAGGGTGATTGAAAAACCGACTAAAAGTAGGTGTTTTTGAAAAATTAATTAACAAAACCGTTAACCGTTGGGATGCGGTATAGACAAGTTACCAAATTCTGGTAGGTCATGACTTGACCATTCATGATATACAGTTTGGACCATTACTTATGGGACACCCTGTATAGGGCACACCAAACAGGGACTTTTTGAGCATGTGGCGTCTAAACAATGGCTAGTAGATTATGGTCACTCAAATTACGGTAGTTTTGTTCATTGATGTATCCATTCAACCAGAGGTAAGGCAAAAACTAACATTACTAAAGTAACGGCCAATATACTACATATTTGAAATGTGTTAAAAATTTTATCAAAACAATCGCCGCAATTTTAAAACTATTCCTAAAACAATTTCAATACTTACCTTAGGACATCAAATAAACATCATCATTTTGCATTAAGTTTTAATTATCTGATTTAAAACAGGATTCATTTAATTATTTATGTGATACAAAAATGTCTTTCTTTAATGAGAGCTATTTTGACAGCATTGATTTTTCAAACAAAAATGGATGTAAAAATATCGTGGTAAATGGAATTCGCTAAATCATGCGACTTCAAGCGTTGGAGAATGTACAAAGTTCTAATAAAATGTTTGGCTGTCAAAATGTAGTAGGTACATACGTATTATTTAAAGATTAAAAGATCAAATCTTAAGACGCTTAGTGCCATTGTTTCGTATATTGTATTATAGTATACCGCAACTGCAATTGGACATATATGTATAGCCATTTTGTAAATAATTTTGTCCTCTGCAACTTTTGCATGAACATTTTGTTTGTACAACTAGTATAAAGCGAGATATTACCGCAAAGGCTACTGGTTTTTAGCAAAAAATCTTGGGTGGAATCGGCTAAGGTGATTGTTGATAAATGACAGTCAAAATAATCGAATTTGATCTATGTATGTAAGGTGATAGTCAAATTGATACCTAAATAGCTGTCACAACAAAAATGTGAGTCATTGGGAAGGTTCAGACGACATAAGGGACTTGAAAGTTAGGGAAGTTTTTAGTATCTGATTGGCCAGCTGCCAAAAAATTACTTTCCAATTAAGGCATCTTTAAAGGAAATTCACTGGAAAGTTAGTCAAGATAATTCTCCCTAACTATTGGGTCAAGTCTACTTCTATCAAAATGACAGTTGATCAGGTTTTTTTCATTTAATTGAAATCTGAACTTTATTACTCTATGATTTATTTATTTTCTGCACAACTTCATTTAATACTTTCTGTAAAAGGGTTCCTTGTCAATTTGAAAAAGAAATAACTAATATTTCTTTACAATACAAAATACAAATCGTGATGGACTTGTAGCTTGCCTGAGCAGTGTTTTGTAGACAATAATTTTGTCGGTACTTTTTGTATTATGAACTTAAAGTAAAGGTTTGCGAAGTAAAGTTCTGACTTTAAAATTCATGGCACTTGAAAACTAACTAGTTGGTTTGGTCAAAATTTACGTTCAAAGAATGAATTTGACTGCAAATGAAGTTCCTTATGAACCTGCCCATTTTCCTACAAATATGTCGTTTCTGAATAGAGCTACCAGACGCTTACGAAAAACCAGACGCTTACAAAAAACCTTACCTTTTTTAGGTACACAAACACATTCTTGTGACCGACAAAACTTACGACATACGGAAAAACACAAGAAAAGTTACAATGTTATTTAAACAGAGCCAATTTGATACTTTTATTTAGATATTTTATAGGAATCATTATAAAATTTCACCATAGCAAAAATGAATTGTGACAATTATAATCTGAAATTGTTCAATAGAATTGAATTGAGTTGAATCATCTTACATAGACAGAATGAAAATGATAGTCAAATTTGACTATCGAAAATATGATCGTCAATTATCACCTTAGCCGATTCCACCCCTTATTTTATTAAAAGTTTACATTTTGATGAACTTATAACGCAAAAACTATAAGTTTTATGTGAAAATGTTATATGAGCCTCTTGTAGATAATAATTTTCTCTACAATTTATAACAAGAACCTTTCATTGTGCGACTCCCTAGTGTTAATCACGATGGTTCCTAATTAATAATTATAAGGTGCCATGTCAAATTATTTATTTCTTTTATTAATATAAGTTCAATGCAAGTTAGTCATATAAAAACTTAACATTTCGTGCAAATATCACATTGTTTGGTATTCAGAATCTGAACATGGACCTTTATTTAGTCAATTTTTTCAACTTTTGGTGTCAACAACTGATAGTTATTAAAATCATCGATAATGTCTGGTAGTATTGACTTTTCGTTGTTCAGTTCTTCAGAATGCGCACTTCTCTTTCTGGAGTTTTCAATATTATTTGTGGTTTCCTTGGGTTTTTCAGGCTTTAAAGAAGAGAGCACTTCGAGGAATTTGTCTGCCATAGTTTTTTCGAATTCTAAACGTTGTCGTGTCAATTCCAAATGTTGCCTTTGGATCTCATTGTTTTCGTTCTGCATTTCGATTAATTTGTTGAATAGCAATTCGAAACCTAGAAAAACAATATTAACATGAATAAGTTTAAAGTTATGTTTGGATTTTAGAGAAAAATTATGTATGTATGTATGTAGTTGTATTTTTTCAGAAATTTGGTATTGATACCAACAAAACAAACAATAAAATATTTTTGAACAACTTAAAACTACTTATTTTTCCGTGAAAGTAGTTTTCAATAACATATAAAGCTTTAACATTATTCTTTTGCTTTTTATTTTAAAATAAATCTGTCATAAAAGGATCAAAGAACAAACAAATGTAGACTTAATAAATGTGAATTTAAGGTCGACAAAATTATTAAGCAATTAGAAATTATTAAACCATTAGAATTGGAGTTTTTTGTTTGAGTCACGCTTTAAAATTCTGCTGCCATGACCTTTTTATACTTGGTCAATAGAAGGTTAGCGCCTATGAGTAACAATTGATACTCGTATTACTTTTCCTGAGTGGTTTGACATTTTCAATTATAACAGATGCCCAAAAGTCCAATGTGAAAAATAAAAGAAATTAGATGATATTAAAAATATACAACAGTTTTACCGTTTAGCTTGATCTTAAAACTCTAAAATAAACAACTTTCTTGACTAAAAGTACGTTTGCCAGTCCCGCTTCACGGGTTCTCAAAATTTTGGAGTTCAAACCCGAATCAACACACTCTTTCGTTTATTTAATCAGCGTTGACTACTTTTAGTTTGGTTTGATTTGAAAAGTAACAGAATTGGTCAAAGCGTCTCCCATCAATTGCAAAAACACAGTAATAGTCAAGATTAATAGATTTATTTGCTATTGCTTGGAAATCTTGTTGAATAAAAGTTCAATAAAGTTTTAGAGTCAAATTTTTAAAGACATGACTTAATACGTCCCTATTTTCATTATATTTCTGAGGGTAAACATTTTATTCAACTAGCATGTTCTATTTGATACATTAATAATAAGTTTCTTAGCCCAGTTAAATATTTCAGCAATATAGAATAAAAATACCTTGATCAAAGTGTCTCAATAGGAAGCTTGAATACAATTTGTATGATCTTATGAAATTTAAAATAAGCTTACCATGATCTTTAGGATTAACTTCTGGTTCTTCCGTTCTTGTTGGCTTTGAATTTTCCATATAGCTCATAGAGATTGTCGGTTCTGTTTGATGTGTTTTCGAAGCATTTATTAAGTTCGGATTTTGCAAAGAAAATTCCTTATTCGATGCAACATTTGGAGTATTTCCATTTTGAAAAGCGTTCACAAATAAAACTTTCATTCTTCCATTATTCGCAGATGATACGATTCCTGTATTTGATTGGGGTTTTGATTGGGCGCAGATTATTCTCTGTTGGGGCTTTGGTCGGATTTGTATTTGTTTAGGTTCTGGCTTTTTATTTTGCTGAAGCAAGAAGTTAGTAGGAACCAATGAAATTACTCCTTGCGGTGAAATACCATTGTTTGATGGGTTCGTTCTAACAATTGACTGAGGTATGGTTGATGGAGCTTGCGATGTTTTCGGTAAGCTAATTGTATTTGTATTAAGATTATTTGACGAATTTGTAAAATGTGATGCTGGACTTGAATTGGTGTTGTTTGTGACTTGAATATATTCATTTAGGATAGGAGCATGACTTTCCGGACTTTGGTTGCTGTAAATTATAAAGAAAAATAAAGGAAACCATTTTATTTATATACATATGTATGCTGATATTGAGAGACGTTTAATTTTACTAAGTTAAATTTAGGAAGTGGATATTATGTTTATAATTTACTTGAATAGTACGATGAACTCTTTTCCTTAAAATTAATTTTAGTTGTATTTTTGTAGAAAACTTTTAAAAATAATAAAACATAAACACGAGCTGCATCAACACTATTATAAAAGTCTTTATAGCGAAAATCATCAGCATCACCATAGGAAGTTATTGGGTACAAGGATTTATTTAAAAGAAGACATGAGCACGACTACTGCAGCAACAAATTCAAAGTTTTAACTGTATTGGCTTTAGTTATTTTATGTCCCTGCAAATTCTTAAAAAAATAAATAAATTAGGTGGCGCAACAGTCCATGAAGGACCAGGGCCTAGTGACTTACAACTCTCAACCATCTCTGTGTGCGAGTAATGTTGTCAGAGATGGAAGGGACCTACAGTTTATATGCCGAATCGGAACGGCTAATTTGAGAAAGCACTTTTCATGACAAGGATCACTCTTGGGGGATTTGTCAATTCCTCGCAAGAGGCAGTACCCGTGAAAAAGTTAGGTGGCACAGGTAAGGATTGAACCCAAGACCCCTTGCATGACAGTCCAACGCACTAACCATCACGCTACGGGTACTACAAATTCCTGCAAATTCTTAGTTAAATAAAATATACGACTGGGTCGTACGAACTTGTTCATGTATCCAATGAGCCTGTTTAAAAATAAAAATATTTCCTGGGGTGGAATCGACTAAGGTGATAATTTGACTATGACTATCATTTTCATTCCGTCTGTGTAAGATAATTCAACTCAATTCAATTCGATTGAACATTTTCAGATTAGAATTGTCAAAATTCAGTGTTGCCATGGTGATATTTTAAATTGATTCCTATAAAATATTTAAATTAAAGTATCAAATTGGCTGTTTTTGAATAAAATTCTTACTTTACCTGTTTTTTTTCGAATAATGTAGTAAGCTTTGTGGGTCACAAGAATGTGTTTTTTTTAATTAAAAAAAGCTAACTAAGAAAATGTTTCACTAGTTTGTGTAAGCGTCTAGTAGCTCTATTCGAAACAAAACATATTTGTTTGAAAATGACTATCACATTTTTGTTGTGAAAGCTTTTTAGGTATCAATTTGACTATCACCTTACACAGATCAAATTCGATCACTTTGATAGTCATTTATCAACAATCACCTTAGTTTAAAAATATTTGTAGTATGCAATTATTTAGAGCTTATTAATATACCTACGCTTTACATTTACATACAAAAATTAAGACCCATTTTCAAAACATCGAATTGCGAAAAAAAATGCCAAAAATATTTGTCTTCTATTTTATGAAAAAATTGAAAATTACCCAAATAGCTTTTTATTCAGCTTTAAATGTTTTTTTTGTAAGCCGTAAAGCTAGTTGCTTTACCTTGTCAAAAAATTAGTAGTTCTATGAATTAAAGATTGATTGTTTTTATTTTCAACATTATTCTCATTTTCTTTCTTTATATGTCCATATAATATTTTTACCGTATTGAAAAGATAAAGCACCTGTATCTCCTTCTAAAACGCAATCACTTTTAGCAGTGTGAAAGAATCTACTATCCGTATTGAGCTGTCCTCTTTTAGAATACGTTCATTTTTTCCTGTTTTTCATTGTAGTTTGTTAATAAAGTTTCTCTTGTTGGTTTTTATAAAAACAATAGTTTTATCATTTCAAATTTGAACCGCATCGTCATCGGATTTAATTTATGCTTAATTATTATTTATTTTATTTAATCTTACTTTTGAGAAAGGTAACATTTTCCTCGTTTTCGGCATTTCTTATTTCTAACAGATATTTAATTCTATCGATTTTACTTTGCAGCCATTTGCACTGTTGGTGTCAAAAAATAATTGCTTTTAGTTTAAAGTATTTAAGAAACAATCAAAACGAAAAAGTTTAAAAATCCCTGATATACCATACAACTTTTTAAGCAAGTGGCGCAACAAATGTAGAGTTCAGAATCAGTATCTCGATAATAATAAAGGCAAAAAGGCTAATTTTATAAGGATTAAAAAAAAGAAAAAAATGTATTTCTCGCATTTGCATGTGTAATTTAAAAAAAATGTAAAACAATGTAACGCAGTACGTAAGTATTAAGGCTTCGATCATGTTAAGTGTTGAATTTTTATTCCATTTAAGCTGTGTTTTTATTTACCTTTCTTTAAATTATTGTTCAGTATTTAAGATTAAACCCCTTTTAAACGTTGGTTTTGTAGATACGTATGTACATATATGTATGTAGTTGTTTTGGTAGTTTACGCAGAAAGACTTTGTTATTAGAAAACCACAATTCCATTTAAATTTTAAAGGTAGACTAAATCAAAATTACTATTCTCTACTTACACTTCATTTTCGTTTATAATTTGTACATCCTCTTCAATTGGCTCGTCCTTTGGAATTATTAACGGTTCTTCATCTTCAAGTTTCCAAGAATTTAAAGAATCTTCTTCTTTAATTTTACACGCACCTTCCGTTTTATTATTCTGTACCATTCCATTCTCGATATTATTTAAGGGCTCATCATTTTCTTCTTTTGAGCTCAAGCTAGAGCAACTTACATTTTCCTCCAGGATTTGAATATTATTATTTGACGATTCAGTTCTTTTGAAGTTTGCACCTTCACCCTTATGTTTTTTCCTTTCCTCTTCAAGTTCTTGTTCCAATTGATATTTCAGTGATGGTTTAGGTATTTCATTTGGTCTGACACTAAATATTGAACGAGTCATAATTTCATCCATTGCTCCGAAATGCTTCCATGTTACTCCATTAATTGAACCCATATCCATATCTTTTTTCAAACGATTGTAAAAACATTTCAAGTTCTTTATTCGAGTGTTGATTTCTTCCGTTGACCTATTATAACCATATTCGTTCATTTGCTCTGCCAGCTTTGCTATGACGGTGTGCTTCCTATGCGTAGTTATTAGTGTCCTTTGCACTGTGGGATCCCCCCAAAGTGATATGAGCAATTTTGTCTCCTCAGTATCGAAATTAGGATTACGTCCCGGGTCTTTTTTAGATGAGCCAAGCAAAACTCGGTTATTGGATACCCATTTTTCATTTTTACGTTTTACTCTGAACCGTTTCATTAAGATTTGTTTATTTACTTCAAATTAAGGGTGAAAATTAAACACAAACTAGTTAAAAACCAAAAACTATTTGGAAAATCGATATCGAACCGACAGAATACAGTAGGTACTTAGGGAATAATGAATGAATTATTTAGGGGATGAAACTCTGAGTATATTGCTTCTTTAAATTCAAAGTATTACAAGAACAGCTTATTTCGGTTTAAGCAAATTTACAATTTTTTAAATTAAATATATTTATATGTTTAATTATATTTTAGTTCTTAACGCGCCTCTGCGGTCTTCGGAGTTTCAACTGCACACAATTGCAAAAAAAAGCTATCTGCCCGTTTGTCTGGAAAACAAAATATGTTATGCGCATTTTCATCGAATGCACATGCGCGAGTCACAACACTAGTTTGAATGCCACATACCTACTTATTTACTGACAAAACCGAAATGCGCATGTCCTTTGTTAGGTTTATTAAAAATTTCGAACGATTCTACCTACCTATGTATATTGGGTTAGTTCAGGATAGTTAAGTTTTAATGCATCAGTAGAATAAAACATCCCTTAACTTCAACCTCCCAAATGGCGTATGTACATATGTATGTATACGAGTTCCTTGAATATTTGTTTGTATATTAGGAAATGAGCCGTGCGCATAAGAAATGTTCAACCATTTATATTTGGATTTATACAACTTACTTGTATGTATGTACGTTCACGTTGTTAACGTGAATTAGGGCAGGCGCGACTTAAAAACATTATGAAATAAAACATTTTCGGAATTCACTTAGGTACTCATGCAAATAATGTAAATATGTAGGTACACCGAAGATCCTAATCCTACTTACAGTATAAACGCGAATGTTTGTATGTTTTGTTTGCAAAAACTACAAAAACGATTTTAACTTCTTTGCAGCATAACAAAAAGACTATAATTTATATAGAAGAAAAACACTCTATATAAAGAATTAATCCTTTGTACATATAACCTTCTGAAAGACCAAAACCCATTTGTTAACATTATTGGTTTGGAATGTCGATGAAAAGATGTGAATTATAACAACAATATTAGGATTGTTTTCACGCCTATACATTTATATAGAACTAGCTTTTACCCGCGACTTCGTCCGCATTAGATAGTTTTTTTTTTGGATAGTAGTATGAAAAAACCTGAGCTGTACTTTTTTGTACGTAGGTATGTTTGAATTGTGCCGAGATGGGATGAATCCATACTAAGTGTGATTGTCATAGGTTAGGTTAGGTTAGGTGACAAACCGAGTAAATCATTAAGTATTAAAGAAACAATTAAATTTACACGACAAATAAAATATTTGCAGGATTTCTCTGTAATTTGCATGCGTCCGACAACGGTGCGCGTGTGCCCTCACGTGTGTGCCCGTTCGGGTAGACCCACTCAGTGATGTCCTCCCCCCGCGCCGCACTACCGTCGCCGCCACCTGCCTCGTCTACCGCGTGCGATCCCCGCCCGCGCAATCGCCCCGCGCCACAGCCGAAACAGAATTATCAGAAGTAGAAAACAGACCCAGTGAATTATTTGTTGTACCTACATGGCTCGTGTTTGGCGATGAAAGGTTGAGCATAGCAAAGTTTAGGTTTAAAGTTTGCGTCTAACGTTGAAAGCGTGAGGCACGTGGTGCGCGAATGCGTTGTGGGTTGGGAATGCGTTGTTTTCCCGTAATACCAATTTTATCCAAATATTATTCAAATCTTTGGTAATTTAGGAGTGAAAGCGATCAGATTTCCCGGAAAGTAATTTTTCCCATGGGATTGCGTTGTTTTCCCGAGGTCAAAGGAACTCATGTCCTTTCTTAAGTCTTAAACTATACCCTTACCAAATTTCAATTAAATCTGTTCAGTAGTTTAAGCGTAAAAGCGATCGGCCCATCTGAATTTTCCCATGGGAAGGCGTCATTTTCCCGGGGTAAAAAGTAGCCTATGTCCTTTCTCGGGTATCAAAATATCTCCATACTAAATTTCATGCAAATTGGTTCAGTAGTTTAGGCGTGATGCAGTAACAGACAGACAGAGTTACTTTCACATTTATAATATTAAGTATAGATTAACTAATAAGTTTTGCGCGGAAACGGCACACACACATTGAATCAGCTAAAAAATCAGATACTCGCTTTAGCTTGTAGGCAGAGATGGCAGAAATGCGATTTTTTTTGATTTACTATATTTGTTACGTCTGCTACATAAATGAGGTAGTTAATGTAGTTAAATGTAGTTAACGTAGTTAAATGTAGCAGATGTAGCGGTAGACGTCAAAACGTAGTTTGAAATGTATATTCAACCACCAAATTGACAAATTGCATCGAAAAGATAACTGTGAAAGTGTGAAAAACTAACTCACGTCGTCGCTTACTGTTGTGTTTTGTAGTGTTGTGAATACACTATACTCTTAAAATGAAGGACAAAAATAAAACAGATGATTATTAAATTTGCATTTTTCTTTCATAAAACTTCGAATTCCTTGATTTAGTTAATTTACGCAATAGTAGTAGTAGTAGTAAAGTGTTTTTTATTTCCAACTTAATATTTTTATACATTTTTGAGTTAAACTTGAAAGAAAGTTATTTTGAAAGATTTAAAAATCATACTGTTACGGTAAATTTTACCGCAACAAAAACCAGCCTTTGGCTGTTTTCTTTTTCTCGTTGTGGCTGCAAAATATCGGCAAAGTTGAGGGCAACCATGGTCTCATCAACCACAGGTGTACCTAGCCTTTATTTTGCAAAAGCAACAAAGCAGGTGATCGAGTTCGAGAACGGGAACGAGTTCTTTCGACAAGGTCGAAAATGCCGGCGGATGAGCCGAAGAAGTATGAGGTCAGGCGGACCCTTACTTTGACAGCAACAACAACATATTTTTTTTTATTTCAATGTTTCAATTCGTAACGTAAATTTACTAAATTATTAATGTACAAAATGGGTTTTTAACGCCGCGTTTTAAAGTAGCTTAATTTAACATTTGGTACGAAATTCACACCTCGAACCTCGCGCGTTAAATTAATAGTAATAGGAAAATGCCTAGTTTAGACTTCTTCTCGATTTTTGTTTTTCTTTTAACTTTCTCGAAAAATAAGAATAGTTGGGAAGGGGTCTGAACTCACCATTATGTTTCGGCAAGTTTTGGAAACTCATCCAACAACTTGTCGAAACCGTGTTTGTGTGTGTGAAAGCAAAGTTTCGCTGAGAGTCAACAACGGTGGCTTTCCTGATGAGCGTAAAGCTTCCAGGAAGCCGCGATACCGTGACCGACAATCACGAAAACGGATGCTTGTGTTGGATGAATGTGTGTGTGACTGGAATGGTCGAGGGAGGAAGAATTAGTTTGGAATTAACTTGGAGGGCACTCTTGATAGAGCCCTACAAGCGATAAGTGATAGAGAAAAGAAAGTGTTCGAGGAATTGTTTGGAGAGAAATAAGAATCGAGGAGGATATAGAAAAAGTTCGAGGAATTTAAAAAAAAAGAAAAGGAATTGAGATTCGAGGATCGAGGTGTGAGGATCGGGAAAAAGAGGAAAATAGGAGGAAAAAAAGATAAGTTATTTTGTTTCTGTCGTTTATTTGTTCTTTTCGAGTATATATATTTTTCGAGACGCGTCCGGAATTAAGAACCCATTTTCTTTGTTTCATTTGAATTTTCTTTGGTTCTTTGTTTAACTTCAATTTTATTGTAATTTTTTTTAACTTTTATTTTGAAAACATTTTGGGTTTTAGTCCAGGGATCTTCAATCCCACGGTTTCCCAAAGAATAAATATTAAATTTAAAAATCAAACGGTCGTTGTGTTATCTTTTCAATCGCTTCACTCATCATAAGTTTTGGAATTTTCTTTTTATTCGGTTTTGTTAAAAAAATTCCTGGCGCCCATTTTATTGCAACGTATCCCACTGTGGTACTTGCAATAACATATTTCCAAATAGTAACAATTTGATTGATTCTATAAATCAATCAACATTGTTTTAATTCATATAAACAAATTCTTCCAAAAGAACCCAGCCCAGCTGAGCAGCCGTGGGTACAGCTTCGTCAACGAGCTGTATTGTTACACTTTTTGTTTTCTCTTTTGTGTCGCATTCGTACTCGATTGAGTACGAGTTGATAAGTTCGTCGCTACGCAGCCGCCGTCGTCGGTTTAGTTTGTTTTGGTGATAATTTGTCTCAAATAAATAAGTAATATTAAATAATATTATACTGCCCTCGCGATTAGTGTGAAAAAGTGTAACAAATTGGAGCCCAACGTGTGGGGCCAAAGAAATTGGAAGAATTTTCGTGGTTATTCGTATCGTGTTTTTATTTATTGTTTAATTTTAAATAGAACATTTCATTCGTCTTGTTTTTTTTTTAGGTGATTATTGAAGGTGTTTGATTCGAGTTGTTTGAGTTCCAGTGGAAAATTTTTGGTGGTGTTTTACTCGAGGTGTTGTTCCTGAAAGAAACAAATAGTGAAATTTCACCGAGGGAGTTTTTAAAGTGAAAAACAAATCGCAAGTATTTTTTATTGTGAGGTGTAAACTCGTGTTTTTTTTATTATTATTGTTCTTATTTACTGTGTGGTGCCTGTTATTAATAAGATTTGTTTTTCTTTTTTTGTTATTTATTTTTAATAATTTTTTCGGTCGACATTTTGTCTTCCATAATTTTTGTTGTTTTCTCTCTTTTTTGGTGTGATAGAGAATTTTTATCGCTAGCTACTTCGAGTGACTTGTTTATTTGCGTGATAGATTTTTTGTCAAGAGTGTTTTCCTTTTTTTGAGTCTAAATTAATTTTAGAATTTTCAAATAGTTTGAGTGAATTTAGTTAGGGTAGGGGATTGGTGTGAGCATCCAAATTTTTTTTATAAAATTTAAAATTTGATAAAATAATTTTGTGTGTTTTTTTAATTATTTGTTTTTCTTTTAAATTAATAAAAATAAATTAATTTTCAAATTAGGGTTTAGTTTTAGGGTTGCCAAGTAGATATTTTTTTTTAAATTTTTTTTTATAAATACTTTTTTTTTGAAATTTTTTTTTGTGTGTTAGTTAAAATGAATATTGGTAGGTTAGCGCAGGACGAACTGACCTACGAGATGAAGGTCAGGGGATTGAAAGTAGGGACAGTTGAGGAGATGCGGAAGGCATTACGGTCATCGAGATTACTCGTTAAGAGGAACTCGATGGAAGTTAGTTTAGTTTACCCCTTCACGTATGAAGAGGATGTTGAGGCAATAGGAGCTAAAATTGAGGAGATTAAGGTCCTTCTTAAAGTACCTCCGAAGAATCCAAAGTCTTCGGAGTACATTAAGATAGTGACAAAGATTGAGTGGTGTATAGGCAGGTTAGCTAGGACACCTTGTGAGGCCGAAGATGAAGAAGATGAAGTTAGTTCACTTCGGAACAAGGTTTTATGTTTATTAGGAGATCTCACTGGTGATAGTGAGAATAGCGATAGGGAAGAGGAAGTGGAGAAAACAAAGACTCCGATTAAGATTCAAACCCAACTTCAGGCACAAGTTGGTCAGACCCTAGGTGTTGGTTCGCGGTCTGCGTTAGGGACAGAGACGTTGGCTGAGCCAAGAGTTGGTGTCAGTAGTCCTGCAGTAGGGAACATTTCTGTTAGGGTTCCGTCAGAACGTAGGCTTGATAGGGCCGATGGGTTTTCTGAACGAGTGGTCGTTCAGCAAAAACACATTGAACGTATAGGGAAGTGGGGGGTGAAGTTTACTGGTGACTCAGGTGGAGCATCAGTAAATTCATTCCTAGAAAGAGTGGAGGAACTTCGTTTGGCTAACGATGTTCCTGAAAACCACCTTTTTAAATCCGCTTCGGAGCTTTTGGCTGGTAGGGCGCTTATGTGGTTTAGGACGGTTAGGGAAGATTTAGAGGATTGGCAGGAACTCGTCAAGGAACTCAAAGCGGAGTTCCTTCCTGCGAATTACGATGATCTCTTGTTGGAGGAGATTAATCGGCGTTCGCAGGGAAAGGAGGAAACTTTCGGCGCGTATCTTACCACGATGAGGACATTGTTTCGAAGATTGTCGGAACCTTTGTCAGAGGGAAGGATGCTTGCGATATTAAGGAAAAATGTAGATCCATTTTATCAGGTGCAGATAGCTAGTGCCAAACCAAAGACGGTTAAGGAACTTGCTATCTTAGGTAGGGAATTAGATACGCTGAAGGTGAACGTAGACAGTTTTACCCCGCCTTCTAGAGGCAAAAATTTGTTGGAACCGGAGTGCGGTTACCAACCTAGTTCGTCGGGACAACACCGAGTAGCGGCTGTTGCTCCAGTTGTTGATAATCCATTCAGGCAGTCGGTTAGGTGTTACAAATGTAACAAAGAAGGACATTTAGCTTCGAGGTGTACAGTCCAGAAACGTTGCTTCGGCTGTGGAGCGGTAGGAGTTTACCGTAGGGATTGTAGGTGTTCGGGAAATGGGGATCGGGCCCTTGTGTCAGCAGGACAAGGAGTCCGTCGGCGTTAGGGAGGTCGTCTGCTGACGATCAGCGGGTAGGAGTTCATCTGAGTTTCACGTTAGCGGCAAATGATAGGGACACTAGACCATATTTAGGAGTTAGGGTTTATGGAATCAAGTTTTTGGGGTTGCTTGATTCAGGAGCCTCCCGTACCATTGTGGGTGGTGACGGGTGGAAAATTTTGAAAGAGTTAGGGCTTAAGTTAGGAAAGAGTAGTGTTGGGTCAGTAGCGTTAGCAGATGGAGCAGGTGTAGGTGTAGCTGGATCTGTTTCTCTACCAGTAGAGGTTGAGAACAAATCCTTTTTGATAGAATGTTTGGTCATTCCGAACCTTCCACACCAGTTGATCTTGGGTGCCGATTTTTGGGCACTATCGGGCATAGTCCCGGATTTGAGATCAGGGGTGTGGAATTTTTCGAGCCAAGAGAGACTGGCTCGATGACAGACATGGTAGCTATTAAGGAAAAATCGGATTTGAACGATTTTGAAAATAGGGAATTAGAACTAGTGTTAGGAGAACTTTTTAAATCAATGACCGAAGGTTTAGGGTGCACCAACTTAGTTGAGCACAAGATTAGGACGTCTGCAGAACCGATAAAGCAAAGATATTACCCTGTTTCGCCAGCGATTCAGAAACATATCGATCAGGAGCTCCAGGAGATGTTGGAAGCTGGAGTGATCGAGAAGTCGAAGAGTCCTTGGGCATCGCCGATTCTTCTGGTTAAGAAGAAAGATGGCAGTTATCGGTTCTGTGTTGACTATAGGAAATTGAATGAGGTTACTGATAGGGATGCTTATCCACTACCCTTTATTTCGGCGATTTTAGACAAGCTTCGAAACGCGAAGTACTTGTCTTCTTTAGATATTAAATCTGCTTATTGGCAGATTCCAATGGAAAAAGAATCGCGCAAGTACACAACCTTTACTGTGCCAGGGCGTGGCCTGTTTCAATTTTGCAGGATGCCATTCGGCTTGCACAATTCCCCGGCAACTTGGCAAAGGTTTATTGACGACGTTTTAGGTCCTGACTTAGAACCGTTCGTCTTTGTGTACTTGGATGACATTATCATCGTCACCGATTCTTTCGATAGGCACCTAGAAATTTTAAAAGAAGTTTTTAAAAGGTTAGGAGAAGCAGGTTTAAAAGTAGGTAGGGAAAAATGTAATTTTTGTAGGTCTTCTTTAAAATTTCTAGGTTATGTAGTTGATAAGAACGGGCTTCATGTTGACCCGGAAAAAGTGGAAAGCATGATTAGGATTCCTGCACCGAAAAATGTGAAGGAAATTAGGAGTTTTGTAGGGACAATTTCGTGGTACCGTAGGTTTGTACCAAATTTTGCAATTTTAGTTAGGCCTCTTACCGATCTCTTAAAGAAAGGCAAGAAATTTGAGTGGACCCAAGAATGTGAGGAGAGTTTTAGGAAAGCCAAAGAGTGTTTGGTTACGGCACCGATTCTGACATGTCCGGATTTTTCAAGGCCGTTTGTTGTACAAACAGATGCGTCGGACTATGGTATCGGGGCCGTATTATCTCAGGAGTTTGAGGATGGCGAAAAAGCCATTTGTTATTTAAGTCGGTCATTGAATAGGAATGAAAGGAACTACTCTACGACCGAAAAGGAATGTTTAGCGGTCCTTTGGGCGATTGAAAAGTTGCGGCCGTATCTCGAAGGTGTTCGATTTACAGTCGTAACTGATCATCACTCTTTGGTCTGGCTAAGCAACCTTAAGGATCCGCAGGGTAGATTAGGTCGTTGGGCCATTCGGCTCCAACAATTTGATTTCAAAATCATCCACAGAAAGGGCAAAGAACATGTCGTTCCTGATATGTTGTCGCGAGGAGTTCCAGAAGTAGCTGGTGTCTCTGAGGCGGATTCGGACCCTTGGGTGATTAAAATGAAATCACAGGTAGAAAAGAGCCCGTTAGAATACCCATCTTGGAGAGTTGAGAATGGGCGGCTCTATAAGCATGTTAGGTTGCACCATATAGTCGTTCATGATAATGGTGAAGAGTGGAAGTTAGTGTTAGGGAAAAATGATAGGTCGAGAATTCTTAACGAGTGCCATGATGCTCCGCTTTCAGGACACATGGGCGTTAAGAAAACGTTTGCTAGGATAGCAGAAAAATATTACTGGCCCAAAATGAGGAGTGATATTACGAGGTATGTTAGGAGTTGTAAAATTTGCCAAAGTGTGAAACCGGTGAACGAAAAACCAGCTGGTCTAATGACCGAAAGAGTAGGGAATTCCCAACCGTGGGAAATGATTTGCGTGGACTTGGTGGGTCCATTACCTAAATCGTCGCGAGGGTTCGTTTATATTTTAACGGTCGTCGACTATTTTACTAAATTCCCATTGTTGTTCGCGTTACGGTCCGCAACGGCGAAAACGGTATGTCGGGAGTTGGAAGAAAACGTGTTTCTTCTTTTCGGGATTCCTAAGTGGATCGTCTGTGACAACGGTCCCCAGTTCCGTAGCAAGGAACTGAAAACGCTTAGCGAAGCGTACGGGTCACAACTTCGGTTTACGGCGAATTATCATCCGCAAGCGAATCCGGCGGAACGGATTAATCAAATTATAAAGACTACGCTCCGGGCGTATGTTTCGGAAAACCAGCGGAGTTGGGATTCGCAACTGGCAAAAGTGGCCTGTGCAATCCGAACTTCGCAACATGAGGTTTTAGGTGTGTCGCCATACTTCGCAAATTTCGGTAGGAACATGGTAACTAGTGGCCATGAAGTAGGAATTAGGGATAGCGGTAGGGACCAGGATAGAACGGAAATTGATAGGCAGTTTCGGAAACTGAGAGAGGGCATAGCTAGGAAGTTGGAAGCAGCGGGAAAGAAGGCTGCTAAGACTTATAATTTACGTAGGAGGGACGCGCAATATCACACGGGTGATCTCGTTTGGCGTAGGAACTTCGCGCTGTCCGATGCAGCAAATTATTTCGCGGCGAAGTTGGCGACCAAATTTGTAGGACCTTTCAAGGTCAGCAAGAGAGTGTCACCTTGGACATATCTTTTGGTAGATGATCGCGGTAAGGAGCGAGGAACGTGGCATGTTAAGGATTTAAAACCTTTTGTTGATGTTTGAGTCAAGTCCCTTTTGTTGTAGTATTTTTTTTTGATTGTTCATTGTCATTTTTGTTTACTTAACGTGCCATACTAATGTTTTTTTTTCTTTTTCTTTTAAATGTAATGATGGTCCTTTGTTGTTGTTGTCTACCCCTGGCTGAGCCTTAAGAAATGGTTTGCTTTTCTCGAAAAGTAAACACATTTCTTGGGAGGTAAGGGTGGGATTTGTTACGGTAAATTTTACCGCAACAAAAACCAGCCTTTGGCTGTTTTCTTTTTCTCGTTGTGGCTGCAAAATATCGGCAAAGTTGAGGGCAACCATGGTCTCATCAACCACAGGTGTACCTAGCCTTTATTTTGCAAAAGCAACAAAGCAGGTGATCGAGTTCGAGAACGGGAACGAGTTCTTTCGACAAGGTCGAAAATGCCGGCGGATGAGCCGAAGAAGTATGAGGTCAGGCGGACCCTTACTTTGACAGCAACAACAACATATTTTTTTTTATTTCAATGTTTCAATTCGTAACGTAAATTTACTAAATTATTAATGTACAAAATGGGTTTTTAACGCCGCGTTTTAAAGTAGCTTAATTTAACATTTGGTACGAAATTCACACCTCGAACCTCGCGCGTTAAATTAATAGTAATAGGAAAATGCCTAGTTTAGACTTCTTCTCGATTTTTGTTTTTCTTTTAACTTTCTCGAAAAATAAGAATAGTTGGGAAGGGGTCTGAACTCACCATTATGTTTCGGCAAGTTTTGGAAACTCATCCAACAACTTGTCGAAACCGTGTTTGTGTGTGTGAAAGCAAAGTTTCGCTGAGAGTCAACAACGGTGGCTTTCCTGATGAGCGTAAAGCTTCCAGGAAGCCGCGATACCGTGACCGACAATCACGAAAACGGATGCTTGTGTTGGATGAATGTGTGTGTGACTGGAATGGTCGAGGGAGGAAGAATTAGTTTGGAATTAACTTGGAGGGCACTCTTGATAGAGCCCTACAAGCGATAAGTGATAGAGAAAAGAAAGTGTTCGAGGAATTGTTTGGAGAGAAATAAGAATCGAGGAGGATATAGAAAAAGTTCGAGGAATTTAAAAAAAAAGAAAAGGAATTGAGATTCGAGGATCGAGGTGTGAGGATCGGGAAAAAGAGGAAAATAGGAGGAAAAAAAGATAAGTTATTTTGTTTCTGTCGTTTATTTGTTCTTTTCGAGTATATATATTTTTCGAGACGCGTCCGGAATTAAGAACCCATTTTCTTTGTTTCATTTGAATTTTCTTTGGTTCTTTGTTTAACTTCAATTTTATTGTAATTTTTTTTAACTTTTATTTTGAAAACATTTTGGGTTTTAGTCCAGGGATCTTCAATCCCACGGTTTCCCAAAGAATAAATATTAAATTTAAAAATCAAACGGTCGTTGTGTTATCTTTTCAATCGCTTCACTCATCATAAGTTTTGGAATTTTCTTTTTATTCGGTTTTGTTAAAAAAATTCCTGGCGCCCATTTTATTGCAACGTATCCCACTGTGGTACTTGCAATAACATATTTCCAAATAGTAACAATTTGATTGATTCTATAAATCAATCAACATTGTTTTAATTCATATAAACAAATTCTTCCAAAAGAACCCAGCCCAGCTGAGCAGCCGTGGGTACAGCTTCGTCAACGAGCTGTATTGTTACACTTTTTGTTTTCTCTTTTGTGTCGCATTCGTACTCGATTGAGTACGAGTTGATAAGTTCGTCGCTACGCAGCCGCCGTCGTCGGTTTAGTTTGTTTTGGTGATAATTTGTCTCAAATAAATAAGTAATATTAAATAATATTATACTGCCCTCGCGATTAGTGTGAAAAAGTGTAACAATACGACAATGACATAAAGAGTCGTCTGTCGGGTAATTGAAAAAATACAAATAATTTTACATTTAAGTTCATTTTTTTTTTTTTAAAAGATACAATTTTTGATTTTAAATAAATTTAAAGAGAAATCCTAAATTTTAAAGTTTTAAAGTAATGTGTACACGTTCATAGTTCACACTATTTTCAAATATACTCTGTTAAGATTTGTTTTCTATACTTTATAGCCACGTTAATATAACTCGAGAGTCTGTTCCAATCAGCCCTGCAATTTCCGTTAAGGACAGCAATAATTTCAGCTTCATTTAGAGTTGCCTTTTCAAAATGTCTTATCCTGAATTCTCTTAGTACGGGACACCTGCCTAGGAAATGTTGTATATCTTCTTCTTCTCTCATGTTGCATAGGCTACATAATGTTGATGCGTTGCTTCCACGCCTATTTCCGTTGAGTGAGATAAGATCGCATCTAGCTTAGAAAATCCATGATATTTTGTAAGGCTCCAAGTCATCTGTTATGTATTGCGGTCCTATTGAATAATCCAACATCTTAAAAATTCTTGTGTTGCTTCCCCTCGCTCTCTGTTCTGCTTCTTGATTTGCCTGCGATTTCAGTTGATCAAGAATTTGTGAGTTATTGAAAACCCAATCTCTTTCATTTACGCAATATATTTGGTTCTTATGTATAGTTCAGTGTTTTTCACTCGTTAGTCGTTACTTATTCACTCGTTTTTTTTTTTTTTTAATTCTTTTTGAAATTTAACGTTTTTTGTGAAGGAAGCACACGTAACAAATGTAGGGTAGTAAATGAAACAAATCAAACGTCTAGTTTATCCAATTAACTACACGTAGTTTACCGAGTAGATTACCTGACGTAATCTACTAATGAGGGACTGTTTTGTTAACAACAAAATATAAAATTTGGGTAAAGGAGAGATTTAGCTAACGGAACTTTCATGGCAAATCGTTAATTGAGTCAAGAATATGCGAAAATAAATCGGGTCATTAGATTAGAAGCACATGAAATAAATGGAAATAAAATGCAAGTATTTGTATTTTGTAATGTTTTTTAGTATTCATTAGGTTTTTAATAATGTGTGCTACCACCAGCCTTCAAAATAACTTCAAAAATTCTACCTTTTAAGGATTTATACAGAGATTCCAAGTAGACCAAAGAAATCTCAGTACAGGCCAATTTGATACCATGAATTAGCGCTTCCTTGTCACCGTATTGCTTTCCTCCCTTATGTACCTTACGTGTAAGCTAGCCCCACACATTTTCAAATATGTTAAGGTCCCAGGAATATGGTGGCCAAGGCAGCAAGTGGAAGTTTTGTGACGGTGAAAAACCACTACTCTTTCCTCAGGTGATGGAAATAATAATTATAACCATCTGGCCCATCTAGGTTAAATTTTTCGTCGGAAAAAAATAACCTTCCGCCAATCATTTACGGTCATTCCATTTTGCACATGACAGCTCATGTGATCTTTCTCGAAACACAAGCGTTGCTTGTTTCTTGCGTCATTAAGTGGTGGTTTTTTCTTAAACTTCAGGTGCTTTAAGTGTTAAGCATGGCGAATCGTGTATTTAACAGTGGATAAGCTGGCCTTAACATTAGCTTTTTCCCTAGTTTTAGCTGCCGATAAAGCTGAATTTGACGCTATTCTAAGGATACTTCGCGTTTCGCGAAGTCTTAAGGCAGATGAAGTGTTTTTTTTTCTTATAATTTTTCGAATAAGACGATGTTTTTTTAAATAATTGCTGACACAATGATCACTTCGATTTTTTGTTCGGGCTAGCAAAGCATTAAAGACCTTTAGAGCAATAAACATCTATTCTTGCCCTTTCCTCCACTGTCAAACATTTTTTGTTGCCCATTTCTGTTAACACTCAAACAAGAACAATTCATTTATAAATTTTACCGTTTTCCGAAAAAAAATGTACGCACTTCACAAAACAACGTCGATTTATTCACTGCTTCTAATCTAATGACCCGATTTATTTTCGCATATTCTTGACTCAATTAACGATTTGCCATGAAAGTTCCGTTAACTAAATCTCTCCTTTAGCCAAATTTTATATTTTGTTGTTAACAAAATAGTCCCTCATTTACCATAGTTGTTTTTTTCTAATCCATCAAGTAACGGGAGAAATGACGATTTTACTTCTCAAAAATGCCTGCTTCTAACCTTATGACCGGCAGTGTATGTACATATGTTTACAAAATTAATAAAAAAACGCTCTAAGGATTTTCAAATACAAATTTTGAAAAATTAAGGTTTTTTAGAGAAATCAAATCGCAGGTACATTTTTTAATATCTAAATACAGGAAATATTTTTTAACAGACTCTTTGAATATACATGAGAAAGTTCGTGCGACCCAGCCGTGCATTTTATTTTTTATTTCAAAGTATTCATTAATTTCTATGGAAATGATAATGCCCATTAATTTGTTTCTTTAAAAATATTGGCGCCATGATCAGGTTATTTTTAATTGCAGAAATAATTTCAAACAAATCATTTGCGGACGGTGAGTAAAGTGAGAGTAGTAATAAAAATATGTTTGGGCGCTAGAGATAATTAAATTCCTAAGCTAAATAAAATAAAAATAAATTAGGTGGCGCAACAGTCTTTAGAGAACCAGGGCCTAGTGACTTACAATGTGAGTAATGTTTTCAGAAATGGAGGGAACCTACAGTTTTAAGCCCAATTGGAACGGCTAATTTGAGAAAGCACTTATCGTTACAAGGATTAATCTTGGAGGATTTGTCAATTCTTTGCAAGAGGTAGTACCTGTGGCACTGGCAGGGATTGAACCCAAGTCCTTTGGTGTGATATTCCTACGCACTAACCATCAGCCACGGGTACTACAAAAAACAAAAATTCACAAACTATTATTTAAAAATTGATTTCTTGGGGTCCTTTAAATGAGTACCATATGTATAAATTTTGTCGTGTATTGTCCTTAACTTAAATTATTTTAAGAACGTAAATAATCATTCTTTTACCAAAAACTTCATGCAAATACCTGCCTATCATACACTTTTATTATTTGCAAACCAACAATAACCTTTTAGTAAATACCCGTTTAGCCTAAAGAATTACCAGTGATAACCCTATAAATTTTGTTTGTCTACTAAAATTTGATAAGTATTTTAATTTAAAGTGGGTAGTGCTTTTTGTTTATTTTATATAAAAAAATTAAAAGAAAAATACTGATGAACAAATTTACCTACGGTTATTGAAGAAAGTTGGAAACTTACTTAAAGAGATATTAATGAAAGTAGAGTGGGTCGTTTAAAATAAAAATCAATTAGCAAAACTCAAAACAAACCGTCAAAATGTTCAAAAGAACCACGATTCAGCAATGGACTGTAAAAAAAGACCATCTAAAAGAAACATAATTTATTTCAATTTTGTCTCTTTATTTTGTTAAATGCGCATGTTTGAAAATGTGTTTATGTTATATATAAACATATATACATAATGTCATTTCAAGTGTAATTGTGATCTGTATTGAAGGATAATTTGTGTTTCTATTATAGTTTTCATAAAATGTTTTTTCTTTTTCATAAATCTGGATTTGTTTTCTAAGCTTAAGCAAGAACTTATCAAAATAATATTACAAATTAATCGAATATTGGAAATAATTCATTTTGATCTATTGCAAATAAGAATGCAAAAGAAAAACACATTTAAATTTATAGTTGATAGAATATTTACCTTTTTTAAAATACACATTAGAAAATTTTAATTCATAAGATTCATTTTACCTTAAATTACCTTTATATCTTTACAGTTCAGTATATTCCCTGTTGACATTTGAAATAAAATACATGGATCCTTCGGTTGAAATTGAATCTTCCCAAAAAAAGGACATGGACTATTGGATAACAAATTTTCTATTGCCAATATTGAGTAACGTTAAGAAGTAAGTAAATTGCGTGTATCTATGCATATTTAAGATGGCTTTTTATACCATATTTAGTAGCTTTAAATCTTTGTGCTAAAATAAAACTGTTTTGTTTAATTATTTCAACAAAAATTTGCATATCATAGATAATTGTTTTAACAATAAAGAAGTTAGTAGTTCTCCTACTTTTGAATAGAGTGGATAAGTCCAAAGCTAATTCGATTTATATCAATATGCAATATAATATGACTTATAAATATATACATGATAACGTTGGCGCAAATTTTTAAACAACCTATTGTTAAGGGTTTAACATAAGTATTTAGCAATTTACTAAGGGAGTCCAAAATTTTAAACTTTTCCTTTCGTTTTGCTAACTAGTAAATTGCTTATTACCTTTTATTAAAAAACGAGCATCCAAATATGTCTAAAATGTGACAGTGTTTTAAAATAAACAAAGCAAATACGCTTAAACTTTGCAGCTCAGTAATTTGGTAAAAAAAGGCTTTAACATTTTACTAAATCGTTTAACATTTTACGCCATTATATTCATGTTACAAAAAAGTGACCACGATTTCATAACAGATTCGAGTTGCTACACTTGTTAGATCATAGTTGATCGTCACATTGTTACTGACAACAATGAAATCCCAAATTATCCTTAAAATATCTGACTTAATGAACACAGAATATTCTTATACACGGTTCTTTGTAAGAATATGTCCAAGTATCATTTTTTAACTTTTGGTGCATTTAAGTTCTTTGAGCTCATACGAACCAATGTTTGTATTCTGTTAAGAGTAACTTATAGATGAAATTTTTAATAAACTAGTAACATATTTGATCGAGACTTTATTATATTTTAATAGTTAAGTGCTTATGTTCGATATCTAAAATATTTTTTTTTCTTCTATAAACTTTTAGGTAAACACTCAGTGATAGATGGTGTTGTTACTTCTAAGTAGATGTAATGCCCTTACGTACTTACTATTGAATCAGATGGAAGGAAATTATAATATTCTTAAATTACTTTTATTAAAATGAATATAAATAATGAAATTTTTTTTCAGTCAACAATGGAAAATAATTACATTTTTACTAAAGATAGTAGCATTACAATAACAATATAAAATTGTAACTATATTAATTTAAGATAATTACTTGGCCATAGTTTGATAGATCCGTACGAAACACTGAAACTCTTAAGAATTCTTTTTTGCTTTTCAATTTGTCTATTTACTCGTATGCCTAGAATAATTAAAGACTTGTTTTTATTGCATGTTCATCTATCACCAGCAAATTGTAAAATTCCCAGATTGGAAAATGGTAGAGTAATATATAATGAATCGAACGGTGGCCAGTTGTTATCAAAGAAAGAAGTTGAATCCAATCAATATGTAACTGTAGAATGTGAGCGTGGGTTTAATATTCAGGTACGTTCCTATGTATTTAATTTAATAATTCCTTTTGAATAATTCGGCTGAGCCATTTGCCTCGGAGCGAAATAGACTCGATCCTGTGTGAAACAAATTGTATTGGCTGCATTCAATCTCGTGTTGGGTAGAGTATCCTGGATAGGAGAATTTTAAGGTACATTATTGCAAGTAAGATACCTAAATTGAGATAACTGGCAAAAAATAAAAACAACTTTCAGCTGCTTACAAAAAGTAGAAACACATTAAGATTTCGAGGTCTTATAATTTTAATAATTCCCCAAAATTTTACCAAATAACATACAAATTTGAGGTCGATCTTTGGGTTCCTTCAAATTCAAACATATGTTGAATCAGCTGTTCTGTCACATACCTTTGGATTCCTTTTTTGACATCCCAGCTATTCTCTTACATGTAAAACACTAACAAAAAGGTATCCGGATACCCTCTCTGTCTGAGATTGAAAGCAGCTATTGTATGCCTCCTTTTCTTCGTATCCGGAATATCCAAAAGTATTTTCCATCCCTTGTCATTTAAATTAAATCATTTCTCTTTAGTAAAAAAGATACAAGCATAAAAGATTCACAAATTTTAATGTTAACTATAGAAACCCATTTTTTCTTCTCTTTAATTAATATTTCTTATTTTATATTGAAAGGGACCTTCACTTTTGCATTGTTTTAGAGGAAAATGGTCTGTCAGTAACTTTCCAATTTGTATTTCCGCGCCATGTGTACTGCCGTACTCTGATGTCATATTTTATGAGGTAAGTTAAATGCATAAAACACAAATCTGTCACAAAAAGTATAATTTTGATTTCTCTTTAAAGGGAGGTTATCGTGCCGGTTTGACAATAGCTCACGAGAGTGAAATAACCGCTCATTGCATATCAAAGGTAAACAAAACAATTTTGGTAACATGCTATCGAGGAAAAACTTGGCCCACAACTTTTAATTGTTCAAATCGTCTAAGAAAATCATCTGATCAATATCCAAGCATAGATAAATCGATTGAAAGTTCAGAAAAATCCAAACTACCTTTGGATAATTTAAGCAAAACTAGCTTGATCAAAAATGATATTGTTGCGGACGTTCCTAGAAAAGCAAGATATTGTGGGCCTCCAAATAAAGTAGAAGGAGCACTTGTTTATAAGTAAAAATATTATAAATAGAATAAAATATCTGAGTATTCCCCTAAAACTGTTTTAAGGAATAATGAAGACCCCGAAAACGATGAAGGATATCCCAACGGTACGGAAATATTTTTTAACTGCATTGCTAGTGTTTCGAATGAAAGAAATACTTGGAAAATAATTTGCGAAAATGGAAATTGGATTGGACGTTCTTACAGCTGTGGTAAGTTATAAACTTTGATCTTATGAATTTGTATACCTTTTACATTTTGGTACAAAAGAAGTTGTATGCTCAAAAAAACTTTTCTTATCACTTACAGTTTTTATATTGACAAAAAGATTAAGATGAATAATATATATAATTTTTAATTTCATAAATAGCAAATGGAACATGCCTCTTTCATAATAATGAACGGAACGTTGTAAGTTTTTATAATGATTTGGAAATAAGAGAAGACATAGTTGAGTTTCCACCTGGTGCAACAATAATATCAAGGTTGTCTTACTATCGTTTAAACTCAAGCTAATAAAATTTTATTTATTTTCATTTATTTTAACTTAGATGTGCTGACATCGGAAAATATGCAATGGTGGGAAATAAGGAAAGAACTTGTATACATTCTGAATGGACAACAAATCAGCCAACATGCTTTGGATTAAACCAGGAAAACGATTATGCAAGTATGGGTGATTTTTATAATCAAAATTTTGTATGCATTTAGTAATTTAAGGATTATATAACTTTTTAAATAAATAAACTCTCATATCTACGCTATTTAAATCTTAATATTGTTTAGTGGAAAAACCCCCAACTATACTGTTCCGCCACCAAAACGGACCAATTGCACAAAGTAACGATGGAAAACTTATAGTTTATCCTGGAACTACCTTACACATGGAGTGCCTTTGGATGAGGAGGTTTGGAAATCCTAAATGGAATGTAAGCAATTCATTTAGGTAAATAATCAACATTTTTCAAAAATAATACTAGATATTTTTTCTTTATGCAAGTAAATAAATAATAAATTCCGTGTTTAATACAATCACTGTAAAAAAATATCTGACTGGGCGTGGAGACATTGTGTTCCTTTTTTAAAACAAATCTCAACCACATATTTGCACTATTTGACAAAGTAAAAAAAACTTTCTTTTTTCGACATTTCTGTGTTCAACTCAGAGTTTTAAAAGAATGCATTCCGAAAAGTCTCACTCATTCAACTGATTCTTCGGGAATGCAATAGAATTTATCATCTCATTCTTTTAACTTCAGAAATCCATTTCCATTCTATTTTAAAGTCTGAAATAATGTAATCATCAAAAGCAGTTATAAGAATTTAAATAAAAACAATGCATTCTGTTTTTACAGAAAAGTATTTTACATACCTTGCATTCTCAAAGTATTTTAAATGCATTCCAATTGAAGACTTTTCACTGCTTATAAAAGCCTTTCGACTACTGTGATGCCGAGGTTGGAAGTTATAAATTTGAACAGTTATTGTCAATCTCCACTTTAAATCAAAATTTTGCCAAAACAGAAGTAGATATTTAAAACAATTGTTAAAATCTATAACTTTCAATCGCGGCTTCACAGAAGTCGAATGACTTTCATGAGCAGTCTTTAATTAGTAATAAGACTTCAAAGTAATAAAAAGACTTCAATGCATTGAAAAGACTTTAAGAATGCAAAGAATGTAAAAGACTTTTGAAAGACTTCAAAGACTGGAAGCAGTCCAAAAAGAATGCATTCTTTTGATTTTAATTCATTCGTCATCGTAACATTTCAAAACACTACAAATCAGAGATATTGATGATATTTATTTATAAAATTTCGTATTACGAGTATATAAGTTTATTTTTATGTTAGAAGCTTTTAAAACACTCTTTGATATAAGATGTTCTTATAGAATCTTTTGATTTTAATTTATTCGACAAATTGAACATTAAGGGCTTTCAAATTATGAATAGATCTTAGAGTGTAACCCAATGGAACGCAACTCATAACTTATGATCTTTTTTCTTTGGGGTAGAACTTCTAAAATAAACCCCATTGTATTTTTGAAAATAAACTGACCCTGCCTTTGCGTCCCAGGTCAAATCGAGTTATCCGTATATTTTTACTCAAAATTGTCAAATTTCTTTTTTATATTTTGAAGTTAAAAAGTTATAACGACGCTCGGCTTTTCACGGAGTTTAAATAAATTTCTTTCATGTTTTAGGACTTATCCAGAAGGATGGGTTACGGATGCTGATGAAGGTCGTGATTCTAGCTTGGAGTACAGGCTGAGTATCATAGAAGCAACAGAAGGAGATTCTGGAATTTTTACATGCCAAACTCCAGCTCGACATGAGCATTCGATTGAAGTGGTAGTCAAAATAATATCATGCCCTGCTATTCCTGTACGACGCGGATTGATTATAAATATTAATGATACGAAAATGGGTTCAAGAGTAAATCTATCATGCGCAAATGGAAACTCCCTGATTGGAGCTTCAGAAATAATTTGTCTTCCTAGCGGTAACTGGAGTGCTCCACTGCCTGTTTGTGAGAGCATTGAATGTGGAGATATTAACATGCATATAGAAAATAAAAGTACTCCACGTGTTGCAGTTTTATCCAGAGAAGTTGGAGGAAGAGCTTCATTTTCTTGTTCATCAGGGTATGGACTACGAGGCCCAATTGAATCTGTTTGCTTGCCTACGGGCGAATGGGCGCTTCCTTTTCCAACATGTGTCGAAGTTCAATGTGACGATCCCGGTGCTCCAGAAAATGGTTATGCCCAAGGTTCAGCACCTTATAGAGCAGGTGACGTAGTACAGCTTAATTGTAATCCAGAGTTCATGATGCAAGGACAACCAATAATTGCATGTCAGGACAGTGGAAGATGGTCTGGTGGTCTACCAAAATGTGTCCAGGCATGTTCGTATCCTGGTACTGTCATAAGTGGACGAATGTCTTCAGTTAAATTCTACTATACCATTGGGGAAAGTATAACATTTTCTTGTGACGTGGGATTAGAGCTTCGAGGAGCAACCATGGTTAAGTGTTTAAAGAATGGAAAATGGTCTAATGCAATACCAACGTGTATTAGTTTGGAAACTGTTAATAAAAGCCGAATGCTTTCCAAGGATTAGTGATGATATAACCACACGTTTTAAGTCTTATAACTTTTGAGGTTTTGTGAAAAAAAGTTAGGTAATCGTACTAAAGAAGCAAATTTTATTCCTTTTTAATAAGAAAGGAAAATCACAATGTGCTTTAAAGCAAAAGATGATAGAATTATTAGGAATAGGGAACATAGTTTTTGAATATTATAATATCGATTCAACAAATATGTATGTAAGAATAAGACTCTGATTTAATAAGAATAGCTGTTATACCTGAATTAATAGTCAAGTCTTCTTCATTGAAACAACTGTATGTAGTTTTATAAAGTGACTGTTGTGTTATTAAAATAAAGTATTGCCGGATTCTGTTTTTTGGTTGAAATGGCAGTTATATTTTTGGTTGGAATCTTTCAGTTCGATAACTGTAATTTTTGGTATATATTTATAGTAAATTACTTCATTTTGTTTCAGCGAATTGATTCTACAACACTGTCAAAATTCTTTAATTAGTTTTCAACTGCAGTAAAATGTTAAATCAAAGTTTATGGTTCCTTTAATTTAAACTGTTCCTTTCTTTAAAACCGATGTTATAGTCGTTAACACTGTAAGAATTCAATTATTTATTTGTCATCTTTTTGGAATATTAAAGAAAAAATCTGATTAAAAATATTGACAACAAACATTATTAAAACATGCAGTGTCAATGTCAATACTTAGTCTGTTAAATAACTCTTCCAAGTTGGATGATATCACATGTGATAAGTTAACAATCCCTTAAAACTATATCAGTTTATGTTTCAATTATTATATATTTAATTTTAATGTTAAGCTACAATGTTAAAACCCGACATTTTCTTATGGTGTTGTATCTTAGAACAAACCGTCGGCGATGTACAATAATACCTTTATTGAATTGAAATATCTTTACAAATTATTATAAACTGTTAAAAAATATTGTAAAATTGATACAAATTTGTGTGTTACTTCCATATCATATGATATTTATTTAATCTTTATAATGAAGCGTTACTTAACTTAATAAAAATCAAATGTAAAGATGAGTGTGTTTTAACTAGACCATAGCTTCGAGGCTAAGAAATTTTCAAACGTTATTGTTACAATTACTTAATGTGGCAAAAATGTACATACTTATTGCAATTTGTTTTATAACTTGTTTTGAAAAACCTTACTTCAAGCTTAAGAACATTGTTTCCATGTATATTAATATTTACCTTAAAAGAGACAGAAGTGATAGGCTAGTAGAAAATACTCTCGAATCCCAGGAGCAGTACACGGTGTGCACGGATGATAAGGTGTGATCTCTATTCATGACCATCAACTCGCCTTCGATCTCAGCTGCTTAAAATTTAAAGAATCAGCCGGAGAAGAATTATGCACAAGGATACGCCTACAAGGTTCCATTGCTAATTTAGGTGAGTGATCATTAACCGCTTAATTATCGCTTCACAGCTTAGTCCTTACATCAGCGTGAATTGGACAATGGTTTTGGATGAAATGTCATCATTTTTGACGAGGCGTAGGAAATAATGTTCCACGTAGTTCATTTTCATACCAAATTGTGTTATCAGCCGTATTGGTGATGTCAAATGGTCGCCTCGGAGCTATGTATGTGATTTGACACCATTGGACGTTTTTTTGTGTGGGGAGCCGTGAATGACCAAGTTTGATCTTTAGTTTATGGGATATTTGTATTCACTTTTTTGTCATGTTTAATGTTCAAATTATTGCAATAATTTTTGTGCATTTCAAAACATTTTTATAAATTTTTCAAAATGTTTGTATGTATCAATTTTTAACTTGTATATACACATTTCGTATCATACAAATTTTTTAATTTAACACCAACTTTATTTCATTTCTTTAATTTGCGCATTATTTTGTTTAGTTAATAACACATATGTAGGGTAGGTACATGCATATATATACCTATAGTCTACTATATAAGAAAACCTAGCAAAAGAAAATTTCCCAAAGAGCATATAATGCCCATCTAAGCGGAAAGTATTTATTTTTAGATAACGGTACTTACTCGTCCGTAATGTTAATGAGTGTTGTGTCAACTACTGTAAGTTTTAGTGAAACAATTGTTTCTTTTAGAGAACAAATATTTTGTCCATAGAGGCTGTAAAATGGACTTCAACTGTGTAGCTCCAAGAGCCACTAAGCTTGCACTAAGCTTACTTGATATTACTCGTAACAAATATTTTATTGACTTCAGTTGCTCATGAACGAAATATGTATATTTAAAATGTTCATATAAAGTAAGATCTTTTTCTGTTGTCCATGTACTTATATGTATTTTCGTATTTTGAGTTTATATTTGAAATTTCTGGCTTTGTGTTTTCAAATGAACGTGGAATTGCTTCATTTTGAAATCTAGTTATACATTTTTACAACTCTCTTCTTGATCCGATTTTTGATATTCGAACTCCATACATAATTATTCAAATCTCGAAATATGTTTAGGTGAAAAATAGTTAATATATTCGTGTTTTTATAAACGTAAAAAATCGGCGTTAGTACAATCCATCTTTCTGCTTTGTTGCGTTAGTTAGCACACCAATTCGGCAGAACTTGTGTAGGCCTTCTTAAGTGCAATTTAAAGTAGTCACTAAATGTTCATAAACATCAGACAAAAATCAGATATAGCCGCTACCGCGAGAGATGTTGAAACAATGAAACAACCAAAAAACCAAAACATTATTTAAAAAAATAATTTCTGAATTAGAAACGATACAACAATAATCAATTTTCGGTGCCGTAGAATAAGACCAACTTTCAAAGCTTGGCCTTATTGCACTTTACAAAAGTGAAATAAGGCCAATTTTCAAGAATTGGTCATGTTGCACTCTGAATTAAGACCAACTTACTTTTACGGTGGAGTATGTTTGGGGGGCATGATGTCCCCTGGCTTTATTACACTTTACAAAAGTGGCTTTATTTCATTGCATATAAATGTTCTTATTTTCAAAGATCCAGAATGATATTTTTTTTCTTTTTTCCAGCATCGAATACTCTTTTCATGAGAATTTATTTTCAACAAAAAGTTTAATTTTAGCCAAATCCACCCTGCAGGTTATACTGCCCTTCAAAAAATGTAAGCGTAAATAAGAATCAAGTCAAAAAATGACCAATAAAAACTTATACATATATTTTTAACTTCCCATAGGAAGTTATTGTAATGGGTCCGATTTGTCAAATTGAAAATTTTGAAATTTCTCGACGTTTCAAGGTCCCTAGAGTCGAAATAAAAGATTTTTAGAAAGATGTCTGTGCGTGCGTGTGTACGTACGTCCGTACGTCCGTACGTTCGCGACGTTTTTTTCGTCGTCCATAGCTCAAGAACCAGAAGAGATATCGACTTAAAATAAATTTTGTTATACAGATAATAAGGCAGAAAGATGCAGAAAGGGCTCTCAAGAAAATTGCGTGGGTGGTTTTTTTACCATAGCAGTTTAAAAAAAAGGTGAAAATTTTGGTTAACCCTAAATATCTCATGAACCAATGACGCTAGAGACTTGAATTAAATTTTATGTTATATATTGTAACGTGATACAAAACAATTATATTTTTGAAAAAAAATTCAATTAACGGTTTTTTTTATAAATCAAAAAAACTGAAAAAAAAAATTTGTCACTTCGAAAATTTTACGACTAAAATATGATTTCATCTCCAAAACAATTTTGTGCAACGAAGAATAATGTTTTTGACATCTGATAAAATTTTGAGAAAAATCGAATTGACAGTTTTTTTACAAAAAATAATAACCTAAAAAAAATAAAAAAAAAAGTTGGTAAAAATTGAGTTTTGACTCCAATATCTTTTCAAGACTTTGAGATATTGGCTTTAAACTACTTTTATCTTTCAAAAAATATTGTTTTCAACATTCAGTAAAATTTTGAAAAAAATCGAATTGACAGTTTTTTTACAAAAAATAAAAACCTAAACAAAAAAATTAATAAAAGTTGGTAAAAATTGATTTTCGGCTCAAATAGCTTTTCAAAAATTAAAAATATTGGCTTCAAACTTATTTTATTTCACAGAAAATATTGTTTTTTATATTCAATAATTTTTTTATAAAAATCCAACAGTCCGTTTTTTCATAAAAAAAATAAAATCTACAAAAAATAGAACGCAAATTTGGTAAGAATTGATACATTTAGACAAACTTTTAAGCAAGACAAATCGATAGACGGGATGGGAAGTTATCAGTGTGGGTCGCATCCCAGCCTCTTTTTAACACTTTATATTTTACTTTTATTTCTCTCGCTTTATGCAGTCAAAAAAAAAAATATGGACGCACAATCTGCCTGACGGCGGCGGCGCTATTGTCATTTATGTACGTCTTTTGTGAACATATTTTCTGCAATAATTCGTCTGCGTTTGTTCCATCTCAAATCTGACTTTTTGAACATGTCTTACGCAATTCTATAAGTTGGGCAGACGTTTATGAAAGGAACCTATTTAATTTTCCAACTTAAACAGCATTTGTCTGCTTCTTCCGCAGCATTTTCAAGTAGTGCAAAAGGAACATAACTCTTAAAGTTGTAGTCCACCCAAGTGAAGAAATTTCTTTTTTTTTTCTTATAAGAAGTAAAAATTCGAGAAATAATTATTCGAAACATCGCATCCGTACATCACTTTTCTAATCATATAACAATGACTTCCATTTAACCATTTAACTTATTATATTTGAATCAATTTGTTTGCAAGTTTGGTAGTAAAATATCTGATTTCTTCGATTTACCATATTTTCATGTTTTTGCATTTTTCAACTAATCATTGCACCAGCTTTTGATTAATATGTCCTTTATCAATTTTGTATTAACTTTTTACAAATTTTCGTTTTTCAATTTTGCATTAATTTTTGTTTTTAATTTATATTTCATCTTCTTTGGAAATTATTTTATAATTAATTTTTATTTGCAAAGCCAACTGATGGCAAATTCAAAGCTTTAAACAATATAAAGTTTTAATTATTTATTATTATATTACGTATTTCATTATTTGTGTACAAACTATTTGCGGAATTGAATTAGATTTTAAAAAACCTTAAGATTGACTTCGCGTCAGCTTTTGATAATCCACTTTCGGCTTCCGGGCGATACAAAATATTGTATCTGGCACTCATAAATAAAAATACAAAATTTAACATTGTGAATAAAACTCCTTAGATCAACTCCATACAATCAAAGCTGTGCGTATAGATAAAATGAGGCGCAATATTTTTAACAGCCGGTGATTTTTCGTGCAAAGAAAAAACTTCAATCTATAAAACGTTCTCGCGAGAAAATTATATGTATTTCAAAAATCTGCATTCTGCTTTATTGTGTGGCAAACAAAAAACAACAAACAAATGTTTATACTTTCGAACTTGAGTAAATTTATTGAAAATTAACTAAGCTGCGAACGCTAGAATTAAAGCACGATAGTATCTGAATATGTAGTAGAAGGTGAATAGATAATTCTGAATCACAAGTCAACATAATACTGTGCAAGTAATAAAGTATGCCCAAGCACGTTGTACACCAATCTATGAGCTAATAGTTCACGGAGACCAAACGCGATCTCAGAACATGCAATGCAAAAAAACAACCCACCAAAGCGGACCCCGCTTGACAAGTCCATGTGGCTAGCTGTCTTTCTTGCTGATTCTATCCAGTTTGAGTGCGTCATTTGTATCAATAGGGTGTTTTTACGAGTTCACCAAAACCGGATTTGTTTATAAGAAGTTATTTGTTATGTTTTATTATTTTGCAATTCATTGCGTGAATGCATCTTAAAAGAAAATAAAGAGGAAACAAAATATCTTACAACAACGTTGGTGCTGGTATCGTATTGCATTAGAACGTTTTCTAACATAAACAATTCAAGACGAATATATTGCTCGATTGCTGTAGCCTTTACGAAAAGAGTTTTAATAGAATATAACACTCGGATTATTTAACTTCACACATTAAATGAAATTGGTTGGTATATATTTGTATTAATTCTATTGTTTTCTTGAACGATGCTAGTGTAATGTAAGTAAGATAAGAAATGGGAAATATGTTTGCTTGAAAAGATTGCGGGCATAGTGCAATATACACATTCTGAAGCGCATATGTATGTACATACATATATCTTCGATACCACCGAGAAGTATGCTGCAAGTTTTTTTTTTTTAAATAATAATGTCTCGATAAAAATTTTAAGTTTATGATAACACAAGAGGTGGGCAAAAAAAACTGCTAGAAGGGGGTTATCAAAAGAGTTTGAAAAAAAAACACAATGACAAAATATCGATTACTCAAATTACCTATTTAAAAAAAAAAATCCTAAAAACTATGTATGCACATCATAAAAAAAAAGAAAATAACCTTTCAAGATTGTCAAATTGAATTTTTACGTTTCTCGTATTTTCAAAATACCTAGAATTTAAAATTATCGTTTTTATAGAAATGCGTGAGTTTGGAATATCTTATTTCAACGACCATATCTCGAGAACGAGTAGGGATATCGGCTTCAAATGAATTTCGTTTTGCAGATACACATACAACAATTTCGTTTGGTCTCAAATACCTTATAAACAAAGAATGCTATCGGCTGAAATTTAACTTTTTTCTAAATATTAGGCGCCGTTCATAGCTATCAGTAAAATCCATCAGTAAAATGTTTGTTTTACATATATTTTTGAACATATTTTAGCTTTATTTTCAGAAAAAAAGTAAATGCAATATGATGAATTTTAATACCAAGTATTTTTTTTTATTAAAAAGAAAAAATGTGTTTTAAGCTAAATTAATTTTGTAAACCCATTTTAAACATTTTGATGATGAAATTTTATTTTTATTGAACAGCTTACTACCAAATGTCAAAAAATGCCATTTCGTTTTATTGTTGGCTTTCCAATTTTGTATTGTTCCGATCACATCATTAGACAAATTTCTGATGAAAATCAACAGTAAAAAAGAGGTGCAAAGCTCCAGGTTACTTAATACACAATGACCTAAATTTACTGATTGCTATAAACGTTCATCAGTAAAAAATTTCAGATTCTTGTTGTTTCAATTTTTACTGATGGATTTTACTGATACCTATAACCGACCTCTAACAACGTTATACAAAATTAATAAAAATAACTAAAAATCTTTTTATGATCAAAAACATTGAACAAAAATATATTTCAGCTCGAAAATGTTTAGAAAAAAAATGAAAACACCTTAAAATATGTCAATCCTATTTTTATAATATGCGCTTGAAAATCGAAAAGAGGAAGGATGTTTTTGACACCTGCCAAAAGTTTTAGCTAAATCCAATTGACAGTTTTTTTATTCTTAACAAAGACATTAAAGTACATACCTACATTATCACCAAATGTTAGTAAAAATTCTTTACAGACTTGAATATTTTGAGAACAGATAAAGCAATTAACTTTAAACCTATTACACATTGTACGAAAAATCTGTTGAACATCTCGATTTGTAAGAAAATCCAATTGACAATTAAAGATAAATTGAAAAAATTTACAAAATATGTATATATATCTCGGGAGCGGGTCGAAATGCTGTATTTTAAAATACTATTCAGTCAAATTCTGTATAATACTCTATGGCCATAATACTGTAATATTCAGCAATTCAAAATACTGTTCATTTAAAATACTGTATTTTAAAATGCTGTATTTCAAAATACTGTATGCACAAAATACTGTAACTCAAAACGTGGAAGCTTTGACAGATCAATTAGTTTGGTGCAATTGTTCAATTGTTCAATTGTTCAATTCATCTAAAAATGTGAGATGGATACAAACAATTAAGAAGAAGAAAATTAGGAAAATAAAATAAAAAGAAGATACTAATTATTTTGTTTTTATTAATTCAAAGATTTATGAATTATCATATGCACACATGTTATTGTTTTATGGAGATATTTTAAAACATTATGCCAATGAAAAACTATTAGTATGTATTCCTTAAAACAGTTTTCTGTTTTCAAAATTCAGTATTTCAAAATGCTGTACTAAAGTGCGCACATTTTAACATTAACAAAACGATTTCTATTTTTTAGTCTATATTTATAACATTTTGAAGTACAGAATTTTGAGTTATAATATTTCAATCATAAAGTATTTTGTACATACAGTATTTTGAGATGCAGTTCTTAAAATACAGTATGTATTTTGAAACCAACCCTTATATCTTGACGAAAACAACTCCCATTATTGATTACATACTTATCGAAATTCTTTAAAAAGATGTTTGGCTTTTTTTTAAAGTAGTATAGCACATAAGTTTTTAATCCTTTGTTCCCGATGTTGTCAATTACATTTTGCAAAAATGGATTTGTTTTTTGTAATGAAAAAGTTTTTTAAAACGAAAATTAATTTAAAATACAACAAAAAAAAAGCATTAAACGCAAAATATTGTTAAATCGAAAATATAGCTAATGGTGACGTAAGTTTTCGAAAAGTAAAGTCAGCACTTAGAGCGTCTCTTTATAATCTAAATAGGATAACAGCGTTATAGGAAAAAGATCTAAGGATTCCAGAACGAAAGAAAGAACTTTCTTTACTTCTTGATAAAAAACATATTTGGAATAAAGAACTATCGATACAATATTACTTCACCACTTTCTAACATTAAAAGCATATACCAAATACTAATACGCGTTATTGACAAATTGAGACCATACAATCAAAATTAAACTTTCTTTACTTCTTCTATTAATGTCCGCCAATAGAAAACATAAGTCACTTAGCATGCGAGATGCCAAAAGTTGGTACGAAATTGACAGCACGATTTTTTTATGAATGTCACGCATAATAAATAACAATTCGCTGCTGCAAGCGAAGCGGCATTCGATTAGGTGTTTACGATTAGTCTGGTCTGGTTTAGGCTGAACGTCAACCTGAAAACTATGCAGGTTTAGTCATTGAGAGTGATGACTTTCTAAGGGTTGCCATAACGACTAATGCTTGCAACAATTTCGAAATATAATAATAATTTTATAAAATTGAAGGTTTTTCATACAATTTCATAATCACCCTATCATCAAAGCTTTCTGCAAGCAAAACTTATTTGTGCTTGCGACATACATACATATGTATATGAACAATATGGCAAATTTCGAACTCGAGATTGATTAAACATGACATTACGATATGGTGCAGTTGAAAAAAGTGGGTCGCCTAATTCCGTCTGTCTGTCCTCTTCCCTACAGTCCAAACCATTGTGTCGATTGACTTCAAATTTGGAAATTAAGGTTTTTAGCTGATTCGCCCATAGATTTTTTTTTAATTTTCATTAATTTTTTTCTTAATTTGGCTTCTTTCAATACAAATATTTGTGTATTGCTCCAGAAGAATACCCCCATAGAACCGATATTTTGTTTTTAAGTTTTCTCAAGAACTAATCAACCGCCTTTAATATTTTGTCTGCAAAAGCTCTTATACAGCCTCAACAATATTTGATGATCAAAAATGTCATTGTTTTTTAGTTTTGATTTATACAAAAATTTTAAAATTTATTTTCCGAAATTCGATATCTTGAAAATGGTTCATCATTTTTTTACAAAATTGAAATTTAAAACGTATATTAATAAGCTTTAAATAGCTGAATACCAAAAATATATTATTAACTAAAATTGGATACATGATCTGATCATGTTTCACATCTGCGACATAATCTTCTTATATAAAACCCTTTGATAATCCCATTAAATTTTGTACACTGCTTTTATTTTTTGAATTCGAAGAACAAGACAATTAACTTATCCTTATGAAAAACTTCGATTTGCGACACCAAAGTAGGTTTTGTTTTGTCTGTTTGACTTCAAAGATGCATATCGTCTGTGGAATTCAGTTACTACTCATATGCAAGTGATTATTTTCTTATTTGATTAAAGCAACTTTTTGTTTCTTCACTTTCTTTATACATATGCATGTTTCCATACTTTCACTTAACCGTTTTCACCTTAAATTGTATTTATAATTAGTAGCAAGGGCGGATCCAGACTTTTAATCAGGAGGGGTCACACACTTAGATGAGTTTTTACTCACTCACCGCTTAAAAATGTTCTTTAATGTTTTATAAAGGAAGCTAACAAAATTTAAGTAACATAATGTGTATCTTAACCTTACATTTACAGATTTCAATTGCTAAAGTGGCAACTTTAGTTATCAAATTATTTTAGAACACTGTTGCCCAGCAAGGTATAGTCTAACTATTTAATTTGGATGACTCCCCACATATGAAAGCATTCCAAGATTCCAACAGTTTTCTAAATATGCCATATTTAAGAGCTAAGACACAATAGTTTAGAGGGTTTTTGGTGCATTTCACTCAGAAATGTAAGAAATTGTTTTGAAACGTAGCTTTTTTTTCCAAAAATAAAACACTCTTTTCTTGTTTCCATTTCTATTAATGCGAAGAACGCTTAAAAATTCAAGAATAACGAGTCTATTATTACTATCGCTATCAGTCTGCTTACTCGTAGGTTGAAACTGATGCTAGAAGACAAATTCTAAGAAATTACTGTTTTGCGTGAATCTTTTAAAAATATTTTGATCTTAAAGAAGTCAACGAAACTTAAGAGTTGAAGAGAGAAAAATGTTTGGTTGTTGAATTTAAGGAAATAGTTGTTTTAGTACATGATTTCTCTAAAAAATTAATTTAAAACAAATTAAGGTAAATTAATAAGTTGGGAAGAAATTTTAGTGTGGCACTCACAAATTACACGTTTCAGAATCTCTTTTCACTTCAAATCTCAAGAGATGCAAAGCTTTTATATAAATAGATATAAAAGGTTTATTATGTTTTTCAAATTTCCATTAGTTTAACAAAAGTGTCACTTTTGCTGTTTTTGGGACATTTATATTATTGAAATTCGTGTTTAAATCTCAGTTCTGAACCATCCAAAGCAAATTCACTTCAAAAGTAGATTTATTTAATTTTTTAAGATCTAGAGTTATCAACAGAAAATCAATTTTGAAAGAAATTAAATGCACGACTGGATCGCTAGATCTTGCTAATTTCTTCAAAAAAGTCAGTTTAAAAATCATTTAAAATTTTAAATTTTGTCTTAAAAATAAAAAAACAGCACTAAATAAAGTGCTTATAAATATACATTCTACATTTAAATTTCGTTAAAAAATGTTGACCCCTTTCTCAGATATCTAGTTTTGTAAAAAAAAGTTAATATTTTTTTAAAAATAAAAAAAATTACATTTTTGATCATCAAAAATCATCATCATTTTAATCATTTGATCATCGACAAGAACTTGCACAAAAAGAGAAGATTATTGAAATCGGTCCATTAGTTTTTGAGAAAACTTAAAAACAAAATAAAGGTTTTATGAGGGGACCCTTCTGGAGCAATACCAAACTTGTAGAAAGAAAGAAAGTCTTAAAAAAATCACATATTTTAACCAAACAATTTGTATGGGGACTGCTGTTATTTTTCTATTAACAAAATAAAAAAAACGCCTTGCGCTAATCGGCTTAATCAATCAACACCATTGTTTGGACTGTAGGGGCCAGGAAAGACAGACAGGCGGACGGTAGTAATGTCATGTTTGATTAAAAGCTCTAGTTCGAAATTTTGTACTAATGCAAAACTTGCTGTTGAGAGAAAGCAAGCGTTTTTGTTTCTGTTTTATAAATCCAATGCAAGATACGATCTTGATAGATTGCCTTACTAATTGTAGATTTGAATAAAGACATAGTCTTTACTTGTTCACAGTTTTATTAAGAAGAAGGAATTATATTAGGTTATGTTTTGACAACCAGAAGGGTTTTTCTTAAAAAAAGCTCTGACACTTCATGAAATTTACTTTGTAAACAATTAAAACAAAACATAGACTAATTTACTGGGTGCTTTAATTCAATTCAATTTTATAGGAAGTGTTTAGCGATGTTAAAAATTAAGTTTAATAAAGAAAAATTTAAATTAAAGTAAGCATCTGACATAAGTATATAAAGAAAAGGTATATTCAAGTCTCATCACTTGCTATATAGTTCCTATATGTCGCAAGTAAAAATTACTTCAATGTTCACTATTTATGGGTGTCAAAAAAAATTTAATAATTTAAAGGCAACTTAATATAAAATTGACGATCTCTTATTCAAGGTTTCTTCTTAAGAACCTGAATATTTGCTCTTTTTCTTAAAAACAAATGACTAAAGTTTTTTTAAATTCTAAATTGAGTGAAAACAAAAACTTGAGTTGTTTCTTACAGCAAAGCTCTTTTTGGTGAATGTCGTTAAGTTACTAACAAATCTTTAAATTAAATCTTTACCTATACAACTTGACTGTATAAGCTTTATGGCTCATTTGACCCCCCCTGGATCGTCCATTGGTCAAAAGTTGATGAATTTGTGCTGTGTTTTTAGAATAAGGCTGAATATCCGATTCATATTATGTTTTTGGTCGAGTCCTCAATTAAAAGTATTACTTTTAGCAACAAAGTTTAAGGAAGTAAAATACAAATTTTGTTTTCATATACAAAAAATAAATAATTCAAATATAATGGGGGTCATGTCCATTAACGCAATACGATTTGTTTTGAATTAAAGGGAATTCCTTCGAAAAAACAAACAAATTATCTCCCAGGTGGGGGGGTCATGACCCCTACGACCCCACCCTGGATCCGCCATTGATTAGTAGTTTATTTATAGAAACTCTATTCCAAACTAAATTGTTTTCTAAGTTCATTTCTACATTTCAAACCACATAGAAATTTAATAATGCAATAATAGAATATTTTTAGAAAATATATAAACATGGATGGTTTCGCAAAAATTCACAAATAAGAATGCATAATGTAAAATTTTGTAGACGCTGACAGTTTCATAAAGTGTAAAAGTTACATATGCATTTAAACCCGTTAAACTTTTTACTTATCGTGCGCTTTAATTAAGTTTTACATACTCGTATTTTTCACATCAAATTGTGAGAGGACATTCAAGATAGTAGCGTTTATAATGACCAGAACTATTGAGTCTGCACAAATAGAAAAGCTATTTAAATTATGCCAAGAAATAATACCCAATCTGAAATAGTCAATATATGACCAGATAAGAGTGTAGATAAATCTTTTTATATGTAGATGACAAGACAACCTTTTTGACATAATGTGCACCCGAAAAAGTATTTAAAAATACTAAACTTTTATGGACATTGTTGCTTTTTTATCTCGATAATAATCTTTAGGCTAAATCTACTAAACACCGATTTCTTGAATCTTTTCAATAGTTCCTAAGATTTAAATTGCATCCATCATAATGATATTCTATGTATGTACATATACATATGTACATACGTTTGCAGGACATTAATATCTGAATGAATGGTTCAGGTTTTTAAGAAACAGTGAAAACAATGAATTCGAAACCATTCCACACGAATATGTGCACATACATACATTTATCAAAAAATAATAATTTAAAATAGCACCAATCTTAAAACGAAGTTCAATAGACAACGAAACCACAATCTTTATTTCCACAAAAAGGAGAATATTTAAAACAAATTCTAAATCCAACAAAAACTGACAAATGTTTTTAGTTTTGTTTCTAAAATTCCTAGAACTCAAAAATAATTTCAAACCGAGTTCTACAGATATGATTAGATGCACAGAAATGTTCGAGTTCTAAATATTTTAAAATTGAGTTCCAAAGATGAACCGAGAATTACTCGTCAAGAAACTGGCAGTTAGTTTTTTTTATTTTTTACTTTTCTTTACTATATTTTAATTATTATTACCTATACAAAACTTGGTTTGTAATTTATCAAACTATACACTACGAATGTATATATATAATGCGGTCAATTGCTTGAGGAAGATTTAAGCTCTAAGACTCGGTTTATTGAAAAATCAGAACTCAATTGAATTCTGATTGATTTTAGTTCAAGAAAAGACTTCGATTTATTAGACTCTCGAATTAAATAATGTTTTTACTCCTTCCATTCCTGATTTTTAGATTAAATTTGGTTTTTGAAAAAATTCCAGTTCAAAGATGATTTTAGTGTGTAATAATATAACATTTCGCAAAAAAAAAATAGGAATAATATAATTAAAAATGTGGGAAGAAGGAGAGACCCATATTATAAGCGATTATTGTAGACGGTTTTTCAAACGTAGTAATACCCATGGAAATTAAAATGCAATTTAAAATGGTCAATATTGTGCTGGGCTACCAGCTATGAAGAAAATGCTGAATTACTTGCCGACACTTTTGCTGCAAAACCATCTCATTTCACCTCATTTCAATTTTAGTGATTGAAAACATGGTAAATGACAGTGTTAAAATTAATTCAATCAAAAAACAATCAGTTTTCCTGTGAGTAAAATCATCTCCACTGAGGATATTGAATTTATTGAATACAATCTTCAAAACAAAAATTTAATTGGTATTGATAATATTAAAAATGAAGTAACAAAGCAGCTTCCAAAGAGAGTTTGTCCGTTTATTGCCTTCATAGTAAACTCTTGTTCAAAGTTACAATAAGAAATTAGGTGGCGCAACAGTCCATGAAGAACCAGGGCCTAGTGACTTACAACTCTCAACCATTCCTGTGTGCGAGTAATGTTGTCAGAGATGGAAGGGACCTACAGTTTATATGCCGAATCCGAACGGCTAATTTGAGAAAGCACTTTTCATGACAAGAATTACTCTTGAAGGATTTGTCAATTCCTCGCAAGAGGCAGTACCCGTGAAAAAAGTTAGGTGGCACAGGCAGGGATTGAACCCAAGGTTAGCTTCGATAGCTAAAGACCTATGAGCAAAATGTTTGAGAAAATTATACTTTTAGTTCGTGACGAGGAAAAAACTATTCCCCCTAAGCAGTTTTGATTTCGCAATGGACACAATACGTCCCATCAAATAGCAAGAATATGTCAACATGGCCTTGTGTTACTTGATGTGGAAAAGTCTGAAAGTCTTTGACTCCGTGTGGCATAATGCATTCATTTACAAATTAATCAAAACCGTTTTTCCGGATTAGCTGATCAAGACAAATTAAAGTTATGTTAAATGGATTCAGTTAGTTTTTTAAGAATTTTGCCTCGGGAGTTCTTCAATTTTCCGATTTTCCAAGACTTCAAAATTGTGAATTTGGAATATACGCAGATGATATTGCTGTATACACTTCAGGTGAATACTTTTCTTTTATTTTTAATGATATACCAAATGCTCTTAATCTTAATTTCGAATACTGTAAACACTGGAAAGTCAATATAAATTTAGGAAAAATCAGGCTATCTTTTCACAAGAAATAGAAAAGACTGCTTTTTACCCAGCTCAAATCTGAAGTTTAAAAACTGTAATATTCCTTGGGTTGGTTCTGTCAAGTATTTAAGCTGTTTATTTAGACAAGAGACTGTTATTTAAGGAACATACTCGTACATAAAACACTTTAAATAAGATAAATCCAGCAATTAGATTATTGTAGCCCTTAATAAATTGAAATTCTCTTCTCAGCAACCATAACAACCTCACTATTTTCAAAGTTGTTTTTCAAGCTTTTATTTTGTATTGATATTCCGCCTGGGGAAAATGCGCTTAAATGCATATTAAAAAATTGCAAACATCTCAAAATAAGATCCTTAAAATGATTCTTAGTGTTCCGTACTTCTACTCAACACTCTATTCTTCTTACTCTATAAAGTACATTAATTCATATATACATATATTTACGTTAATTTTTGTAGTGGACTCAATACCTTCTTATTTATTTGTTTATTATTTCAATTGTTAAGATAGATAGATAGATATATAATTTTATTTTCAAAAAGATTTTACAAAAAATGAGTATTGCTGGTTTAAAATTAGTATTGAAAATAACTTTAAGTTGCCTGTCAGGTTAAAAAGGAAATTTAAAAAATATATAAGCTTAGTAAGTAGATTAAGTTACATACATATGTTATGAAAATTCATTTATAATAAGATTGCGATATTTAATTGACGCTTTTAAAAAGTAATATAAGTTTGAGTAGCAGTAGTCATTAAGAATGTTGAGAAGTTGAGAATGAGAAAGCATGCCGCTGCCAAGAAATTTTCTTCTGTACGTTTTGAATACTGGGCAGACTCCAATAAAGTGCATGGTATTTTCCGATTCATCCATATCACATAGTGTACATATTCCATCTGTATCTCCTTGGAAGGCTCTTCCATTGATATTAAGGAGCCCGCAGCGAGCTTTAAAAATTATGGAAATCATATCACGTGAATTGGAGTCATCAAAGTAGTTCGGTATGCCAGAGTACATCAAGTTGCAATATTTATCGTGAAATTGAGACTGTGTCGCACTAACTGTAAATTCAGTCCAGTGTTTTTCTTTCATTTTCAGTAAGAGAATGTTATGCAAGCTGGGCCATTCAAGTAGATTCATGTCAAAAGAAAAATCCAACGAACATCCATGGAGAAGATCCAACCATTCCTTAGCCCAGAAGATTTTCTTGTTTATAATGGCTTTCGATAAAATGTTGGGTAATCTATTAGTAGGAAGATTTAGATTTCGTCTTATGAAAGAAAAATGTAGCTGGAGGGACGTTAGAAAACCCTTCGGTAAACCTGTTTCAATGTGCAGAGCATAGTTAGGCGTATTATCGGGCAGTAAAGCATCTTTTCATGAAGAAACTCTGCAATTTATTGACTTGGTTGTATTCGCGGTATCCCCAAACATGAGCACAGTAGACGGCATTGTATGTTTTGAACTTTGTTGAGTGTTGGACGGTATTGTCTCGCAGCATTCTCGACCACGTTGCATTGATGGAATTTTTAGATGCTCCCAATCTGTTTGTTAGATGCTCATTCCAAGACATGTTGTAATTAAACACTACGCCAAGATATTTGTATTGATTAGACACCTTTATTTCTGAATTATTGTAAAACCATTTTTCGCACGCTGCTCTTCTTCCACCATTGCGAAATATTACTATTTCCGACTTATCAAGATTTATTTCAAGATTCCATTGAATGCAGTAAGACTTAAAACCCTCAATTAGCTGTTGTAAGTTGGAAGGATTATCTGACAATAGTACAATATCGTCCCCATATAAGAGGGCGTTAATTTGAAGATCGTCTAAAACAATACCGATTGGAAGTTCCGCATGAAGATCATTTACAAACAGAACGAAAAGAAGAGAGCTTAGCACACACCCTTGACGAACACCTTTCTTCGTGGGGAAGAAGTCTGACAAACACGAACCATCCCAAACAGCTGCTGCAGTATCCTTATAAAGAGATTTTATAGTATCCAGTATCTTCGAAGATATTCCCAGAGTCGATAGCTTATAAATAAGAGCATTCCTGTCAATGCTATCAAAAGCAGCCTTAAAATCGACGAAAAAAGCGTAGAGTTTCTTCTTTTGGTAGAGTAACTTGGTCCACAGTAGAAAAGTTGGTTCTTTATGCAGCTTGAAATTCATTGATGATGTTGTTTTTTTTTCTAACCAAGCTGACAGTCTGTTCAAGAGAACTGTAGTAAATAGCTTATAGAGCGTATCGAGAAATGAAAGTCCTCTATAGTTTGACACAACATTTGTATCTCCTTTCTTGAACAGTGGGTATAAAATGGATTTTCTGAAAGATGACGGTAGCGTTGCAGTTTCAAGAATCTCAGTGAATAACTTCTGTATTTCTTCAATAACAGATGGACATGCATTTTTATAAAATTCATACGGTATTCCATCAAAACCGGGAGCTTTCAAATCTTTTGATGAAGATATAGCAGAATATATCTCGTGCAGCTCAATGGGGTAATCTAACTCTGGAACATGTCGCTGAGGAAGAGCATATGAGATACTAGTTGAATCATTTGATTGCGAGAGTAAGCTTTCAAAATGTATTTTAAATTCATTTACTTTTATTGGTTTTAATCGACTGCCCGCGTATTTGCTTAGCAATCTTCCACCACTCTCGGGCTCAATGAGCAGATTCAAGACTCCTAGTAAGGCTAACGAAATAAGCTTGTTTTTTAGTTTTACATAAAATCCTATATTTTTTGTTGGCATCATAGTAGTTTCTAGGACATGTTTCCAGGTTTAGTTTTCTGAAGGATTTAAGGTGTTTAAGAACATTTTTCCTGGCCATAAAACAAGCTAAATCAAACCAAGGTTTTTTTTGGCTCAAACTTAACATTTTGTTGCATGGGAGCTCCGTTTGCTTCATAAATACAGCTTTTGATTGCTCTGCATCGTCCTTCCATTGAATCTGTTGGTATTATGATGGAGGGTACAAGTGACTCCAGTTTATTTTTATAAGCAACACCTCTTTGGTCATACCATTTTTTTTCTAGAGATACCTCTTTGGTTGGTATTTTCTGCTGTTACTGAAGATTTTAGGGAGCAAATTAATGGCATGTGATCTGAGAAGGTTACACAATCTACACTAAAATCATCAACCAAATTAGTGATTGCGTACGACGGGCAACAGTAGTCAATCACTGAAGAACCTCTACTACTTACAAAAGTATATTCACCATTTTTGTCACTAAACCCTCTGCCATTAAGAACAAATGCACCAATACGAGTATCATCAAGAAATTCAATAAATTTGGTGCAGTTACTGTCACCGGTAGAATCTTTGAATATCTTCTTTCTATAATCGACGATGTAGGAATCAAGTTGCAGTCCACTATTCCTCTTGTGCCTGTTCTCACATTGAAATCCCCTCCGAGAATGAAATTGGTGGATGCGAACTCAGAAAAGAAGTTTTTAAGAAGTGTAAAGTCTCTATTTCAATGACTACAATTCAAGTAAAAAGGTATTAAATTTAGTTGTTCTCCGGCGAAACATCCTTGCAGCATAATCATATCATTCGTTGTTACAAACTTTAGTTGATAGATGGGTTCAATACTTTTACTTTTCTTATAATCAAACAGGCATCCACCACTGGCTCTTCCAAATTTGAGCGTTTTTGTAGCAGATATCCATTTAAGTTTATAACCTACGAAGTATTTCTCATAATTTTTAAAATTCTCAGATTAAACAAAAGTTTCGAATAAAAAGAAAATTTGAAATTTACAAATATATTAAAAAAAATTACATAAAAAAGATTTGTTTACAAGATCAGCTATATTGTAGAACAAAACCTGACAGGCAATGCGTCGCTAATTATTAATATTGTTTTGTTGAATTTTAGATACTGCCACATTGACAGGATAGTCTAGGTTGGTTTTGCTTAAAAGATTAACCAAGAACGCCTTATCGGCTTCGTTAAATAAAGTGATAATACCATCCTTGTTGCATTTATATTGACGTCCCCAACTGATAGTGTCCAATGCTTAATCTCTAGTTTCAGCCGGGTATCCATAATTTCATCAGCACTCTCTTCAACTGACACAGATGGAAACTTTCAGGTCGTTCATTCAATGTAAGGTCTTTGTTAACTGATATTTTTTTGTTTTTTAAACGGCTCAAAAACATACGACGAATGATGTTGGTTAGAAGGTCCGATTTTTTAGCATTATTGATAGTAATAGCGACTTCAAGTGTGGTGTTACATACTTGCTGAAATTGCTTTTGTGCTTCTTCTATAGTCTTAGCATTTAAACCTCTGATAATTACATATATTCTGCCGTTTGGTGACCTTCTCGGCCTCTTCCAATCTTCTTTCAAACCTGGATTCACTTATTTTCATCTTTTCTATTTCCTCTTTTAATACTTTGTTTTCCTCTTCAAGTTCTGCCACACGCATAATAACACCGCTAATATCATTCTTTGTGGCAATATCTTTAAGTTTTTCATCTAAAAGTGCATCCATTTTCGAAATAATTGAATTCATTAATAATTCGTTAGCCATATTGGTATTTGTACAATTTTTCTTAAACGACAAGGAATCAAATTCTGGCGACGTCTATCGTAACGATCTTTTTGAATTTGAATTTTCATTCATGAGTATGGTTGGTGAATTTACTAAATATCAAGAGGTTGTGGGATAAGATACTGGAATAATTTCTGTGCTTTATTGTGAATTGAGTGATTTGTCAAATAAATAGCTATGGCGCCCAATACACGATACAATTATTGTACCAATTATCGTACAAAAGTTGAATCGCATGCGATGATTGTATCGTGTGTGTAAAACAAAGTATCCGCTGTACTGAAATCGCATGGTCGAATGCTATCGAGCGAAAACGAGAGGTTGTATATGGCTGCTTTGATGTGAATCGTTTTGACAGATGATGAAATCGTGAGCTAGTCGTATGGTGTGTGTGCTCACTTTCGATATCGCTACCGATATCGGTACAACTCAAGTCGGTACGATAGATTGTATCGTGTATTGGGCGCTTATGAGTTGCCTTGGTTATCCATTTTGGTGAGAGTTAAAAATTTACTCAACGTTACAGTTCTACTGAGCATGCGCAGACAAAATTGCAAGCGTGAGAGATGCCTTTGTTTTTTCGATTGCGGTGTATTATACTATATGTATTTTATTGTTATCAATGTAGTAAAAATGTTCTACTCACAAGTATGTTAAGACTCAAGCAGAAATAAAGAAAGCACTCAATTCAAATTTGTATATACTTTGAGTTCAACAATTAAACACATTATTGCAATTCTATGCACTAAGATTTAGTTTTGTAATATTTTTTTTAAACACAATGGCTGCCACCTTCAAATTACAATCACTTGGCACAGACTTTATTTTTTTCACAAATCCTTAACGACTTTAAATTCAAAATCTTCTAAGAGCAAAATTTAACACATCCACTCACTAAGCTAGAATTGCCAAGCCATTTCAATTGTTAATATGAGTATATTATTTTTATTTACGTATGTGCTTGTTTTTAAATTTGTTTATTATTTTCCCATAGGAAGTTATTGTAATCGGTCCGATTAGTCGATTTGAAATTTTTGACATTTCTCGAAGTTTCAAGGTCCATAGAGTCTAAATAAAAGATTTTTAGAGAAATGTAGAGGCATCGACTGTCACCTGGAATATTTAACGAACAAAAAATGATTGTATCTCCAAAACAATTGTATGCAGCAAAGAATAATGTTTTTGACATCTGTCAAAATTTTAAGAAAAATCAAATTGACAGTTTTCTTACAAAAAATAAAATCCTAAAAAAACATTACTGAAAGTTCGTAAAATTTCGAAAAGAGAGATATTTCTTTTTAATAATTTAAGCTTGGCTTGAAACAAATTTCATTAATTTTGTTTTCAAAAATTAGAAAAATTCTGAGAGAAATCGAATTGACAGTTGTTGCGGCTAAGCAGTAAAAATTCCAAATTTATATTAATTACATCAAATGAAATTAAAATTTTAATTATAGTATAGTTACGTTTAAGTCCTTTTGCTTAGAGCACAGATTTTAAAAGAAATATTTGAAGGTTAAGTTTTAATGTGAATTAAAATACTTTATAAATATTGATAGCATTACAAATATAATATGTTCGACGCTTTCTTTTTAAGTTCGAATTTAACGTAGGGTAAGACGGACGTCTCGTTCGGATTACCAATTCCTAGCTGACCCACTTCGATAACTGCTAATTTGGTGGCCGGGCGCGTGTAGACACCATCTTTTGTCTTAATAACAGCCGACCGTACTTGGCCATCTAAGCTTGGTAAAGTTTTTACTACTTTACCTTTCGGCCAGGTATTTCTGGGAATATTTTCATCTACAATAATCACTATATCCCCCACTGCTAAAGGTTTTGCCTCAACGAACCACTTGGACCTCATAGTCAACGTAGGTAGTTACTCCCTTACCCATCGTTTCCAGAAGTGGTTTCCGAAGATTTCACATGCAATCCAGTTCTTCCTCAAAGCTCCAGCACTGTCATCTATTTCACAGAAGTGTTTAATTCCATTAGACGAGCCAAGAAGGAAATGATTTGGTGTTAAAGCCTCTTCAGTCTCGGTATCGCCTGGGACATAGGTCAAAGGCCTAGAATTGATAATGTGTTCGACTTCGGCCATCATACTTAGGAGTAGGTAGCTCATCTTTGGGGTTTCGAGTAGTTGTTATTTTCCCCAAGGCTTCTTTAACTGAGCAAACCAGGCGCTCCCAGCTCCCTCCCATATGAGGAGAAGATTGTGGGATGAATTTTCAGTTTATGCCCTTATTCATAACTTTCTCCGATAGATCGTTACTATTCGATAGGCTAGCAACTGCATTCTTAAATTCTTGGTTTGCCCCCTTAAAATTAGTGCCGTTGTCACTCTATAGCTCAACAGGTTTGCCTCTTCTGGAACAAAAGCGTATAATCGCAAGGATACAAGAGTCGCTAGACAGGCTATGTGCGACTTCTATATGGATGGCTCTGATAGTTAAACAGGTAAATAGAAACCCCCAACGTCTCCCCACGACGACAAACATAGGCCCGAAGGCCATCAATGGAGGTTCAGGTTTTGCTTTACAAATTTGGCACACCTGACAGGCGACTTCGACTTTTTCCAACGTGGCTCTAAGTGATGGTATGAAGAATATTTGACGGATTTCGTTGACAACAGTTCAGAAAATCTATGCTGAAATCTTTCGTGGTAGTCTTGAATTATGAGAAGGGTAATCCGGTGATTATTAGGCAGGATGATAGGTCTTTTGCAAGCATTGTTGACGTGTTCTGCTGCGTCTGTACGACCTTTAGTTCTAATTACGTTGTTTGAGTCCATATATGGGCTGGTCTTATATAAGGGGCTTGATTTTTCCAGCGTTATGTTTTTTGCGTTACCATACTTGTTTTTCTTGAGTACAGACCACTCCTTTGAAAACGAGAGATTGACAGAATCCGTAAAGGAAATTTTCTGCAGCAACGATTTCTGTTGGGGTTAAAGAGACATCCTCCAATAGTTCCTTGCCCCATCTTGCGAGGTTAATAAAACGGAGCACATATGCCATTGATCTTTTAAGTCGCTTACATTTAGAAAATCTCTCACAGTCAATAATGTTTGATGGATCGGCGAGTTGATGAATAAGTACCCTAACCTCTTCATTTGTGGAGAACTTTTCAATTGCTCTTGGCCAATTATCTTCTGGTAGGCGTAGGAATAGAGATTCCTTGTACCAACGACTATCGGACTGAAGATCAAGTTTGGTATTCCATTTTGTGGTCTCATCGGCAACATTTTCACCGGTTGGGATCCATTGCCATTCTTTGGGATTAGATTCTTCTAGGATCTCATCCAACTCTAAAAGCTACAAATTGTTTGAATCGCCTACAGTCGTTCTTTATCCAGCTAAGAGCGGTTTTCGAATCTGACCAAAACTAACTTTTATGTATTTCCACCGTGTGTCCTCTTTTGATCGATTTGGCCAACCTCACTCCAAGTACGGCAGCTTCTAGTTCTAGATGTGGAACTGATATAAGTTTCAAGGGAGAGACTTTTGTTCTGGAGGCTACTAAGCTACATTCGATTTGTTCCCCTTTTACGACACGCAAATAGGCAACTGCAGCATACGCAGACATGCTAGCATCTACAAAGGTGTGAAGCTCGACGTGGCATTTGTCGTAGGAACTTATTTCGAATAGGTAGGGCCTCCTGATTTGTAGCATGCCTATTTTCGGTAAGAGTTGAAGCCACTGACCCCAGCTTTGGAAATGCTCAGATCTTATTTGTTCGTCCCATTCTACATTACTCCGCCATATTTCCTGAAGCAAGATTTTCAGAAGTATCAGGAAATTTGAAATCAGCCCCAGGGGATCGAAGATACTCATGAGCGTCCTTAAAATTTCTCTTTTCGTGGGTGCTTGTTGATCTTTCCAGACTTCATCACTTACTTTATGTAGGCTGCAGCTAAATGAAAACAAATCTTCGGATGGGGACCACCACATTCCTTAAATTTTTTCAGACTTGTTAAGTCCTTTTCGACTTTCGAAAATTTTATCGAATTTTGCTGACCTATCGCCAAGCTTCTCGAGGATGTTATTTGAATTGCTTATAAAATTCCGGATTTGGAATCCACCGCTTTCGTGTATGCTAATAACTTCTTTAGCCAATAACACTGCCTCTTCTTCCGTGTCCAAACTATCAAGATAATCATCCACATAATGATTTTTTATAATCGCTTTCACTGCTCTATTCATTCTATTTTTTTCTATTGCATTCTTATTTTGGATGTACTGAGCGCAGTATGGCGAGCACGTAGAGCCAAAAGTCATCACTCGCATCAGATAATCTTCGATTCGACCAGTGTCTTTGTTTCTCCAGAGAAAGCGTTGGGCAGAGCAGGTAATGTATCGGGACCGGTAAGGAGCTTTGAGTTGAGAGATATTCCAGAATGGGTTGCGTCTGCATCCCACACTAGACGAATTTTAGCTGGTTTATTAGGATTGACTACCGGAAGTATTGGTAGATACCAGATTCTAGATAAGCTTGTGTCGAGCAGTTCGTTCTTTGTAATCTTACGGGAATATCCCTTCTCTACATAATAGGCGATTTGTTTATTCAGCTTGTTTTCGAGTAAAGGATTTCTTTTAAGTTGCTTTTCAAGACATATGTATAAGCCTACGTTCAGCTAGTGACCTGTTGTTGGGTAAAATAGTATTCTCATCCTTCCAAAGTAAACCAACGGGCGGCGTATCTTTTCCCATTGTTGAATGTACTTCCATCCAAAATAGCTTGGGCCTGCTTATCATTTGAATTCATTAGAAATTTATTTTCTTCCGCTATTTTCGACTCAATGAGAGAGACAGACGAACCATCATCTAAAAACGCGTAAGTATGTACTTGGTTTTCATTGTTGTTAAGGGTAAAATCTTGAAAAGTATTGGATTCTCTTTCGCAGCATGAGCGTTGCATTTTTGATGCATTTTAATGCAACATGTGGTGGTGCTTGTATGTACAACCATTTACTCCACAATTTTTTTCAGATGTGCATCTGCGTCTATTATGATTTACCAGACATGTACGACAAAGGAAGTTTCGATTAACTACGTTCCACTTTTCTTTCAGAGCGAGTGCCTTAAATTTGATGCATTGCTCTACAAGCTGGTAGCTGCCATTACAGACGACACACCTTTTATCAGGTTTATTTGTATCCGAAGTAACTGGATGTTGATGCACATTTAGTATCGGGATGTTATGTGATTTCTTTCTTTCGTTTTTGTGGTCAGATGTTTTTGAAAAGCTTATCTCTGTCACCTGACATGCACCTTCAGCAACCTTGTACAACCAGTTACTAAACGTGGAAAGATTTACCGGTACTTCTGTTCCCACTTTGTACATTCCCCAGTTTAACTTTGTTTGATAAGGCAACTTCTAAATTAACTCTTGAAGTAAGTATGAGCTATTGAGATGCGAGTGTAGACCACTGGTTTCCATGGTAGCCACAATATTACGGACGGACAATGCAAAGTTAATTAGAGAACCCAGTTCTTCATTTTTTGGCGAAGGTTCAGATCTGATCTTTGTTACCAGTGAATTTATAATTGCTTCTGGGCGGCCAAATAGCATGCGCAAAGTCGAAATGATGTTAGATAGCTGGTGAGGATACAATAACTGAGCTCGTACAGACTCTAATGCCTTACCCTTCAAACTCCTCTGCAGACGAATAAGATTTTCGTCATTCGAAAGTCGGCATACGCGAGTTGAGTTTTGAAAACAGCTTATGGACAACGGCCATTCTTCAGGTCGACCAGAGAAACTTGGAAGTTCCTTGTGCATTATATGCCTTGATGCAATTTGTTGACTGTTGAGATTCGGAGCATTGTTTGGTCGATCATAGTAATAGTCAGTACCTAGAGCATCTCAAGTTGAATGTGTGTTGTATTCTTGGTTAAACGTATTAGAAGGTGGAAACTGCATATTCTGTCTTCGAGCCCCTTGACTTCGATTTGCTGGCATTGCGTGCTTATTAGTTCCAATCCAGGTGTCATTTGGAGGAATATTACCGTTCTGAAAAATAGTTGTACTTTGAGGGATGTGTTTCGGAGTAGGTGATATAACCTAATCTGTAACAACTGCTTTGTGTACCGACTGCTCGCTTTCCCAATCGTGAAGACGTGAATTGCTCTGATCGATGTCGTCGTTTTCATCATCTGACAGTTGCTCGAGAAGTGCATATTTAGCATCGAGATGATGATGACTCTTGGTCACGCTGCTTCTTTAAAAGTCTTTCTTCTTCTAGTCTCTTTAAACTCAACTTAACCCAGTTTGTTGAACCTACCGATCTTGATTTATTTCTCACAGAAATTTGTCCATCGTGAAAAGAAGATTTTTGTTGTACATGACTACTTGTCAAAGCTCTCTCATTTTTCTTTTCGGAAGTAAGTGTCTTGTCACCCTTTTGCGCAAAGGTTACACCTGGACCTGACACAGATGGTTCTTTCGATAAATCGACAGCGACCTTGGAACACTTTGGACATAACCAATCTTTTTTGGAGATAGATGAGGTAACTTTGACACAGGTATAATGATGCAAGTCGTCGCATTTGTCGCACATAACGATGTACGAGTCATCGACCTTGTTGCATGATTTGCAGTTGAACTCACCTATGTCGCCGCCGAGAGGTGCATTATTGTGCTGAGATGAGGGTATGTGGAGTTGGAGAGCTGTATTTATATTTGGTGATGGAGTTGCAGGGCGACTTTTTCGATTATTTGGGTCGTCAGTCTTAAATGAATGTGACTTAGGCCTCTTTCACACGAGACGGTTTCGTCCGTACGATTAAAATCCGTACGGTTTTTATCCGTGAGCCATGGATAGTAAACTAATAAAATTAACTAAAGCTTTCACACTGGACGGAGACGGGTTTTTTCCGTACGGACGATTTAAAACATCCGTCTCAATGGCTGAGATATACTTCGGCCGTGTACGGTTTTTTCCGTACGGAGAAAATCGTCATGTGTGAAAGAGGCCGTAGGGTATATAGTGATATATATATGTATATAATAAATCGTATATGAATAAAAAATAGTCTTCAGAAAACCTTACCTTAAGTCGTCGTGAATTGATAATGTAGGATTTGTAATACTTAACACGAGGAACAGCGGCACAGGCGTGTCGTCCTCAGGAGGTGCAGCAGTCAACAGGTGGTGCGTTTCGTTTTAATTTTTCGAGTGCAGTAATAAGTTGAAAATATGTTGTTTGTTATGCTAAATTAAATTTCTGAAAAATATATTAATTACATTAAATGAAATTAAAATTTCAATTATATTTTAGTTACGTTTAAGTCCTTTTGCTTAGAGCGTAGATTTTAAAAGAAATATTTGAAGGTTAAGTTTTAATGTGAATTAAAATACTTTATAAATAGTGCTAACATTACAAATATAATATGTTCGACTCTTTCTTTTTAAGTTCGAATTTAACGTGGGACATTGCCAGGTGCAGCAACAACAGTTTTTTTTAAATTGATTTTCAGTTAGATATTAATTTCATTTCACCCTAAAAAAATTGGTCAATTTTTTAAAATCCAGTCAGTTTTTTTCATAAAAATTAAAATCTATAAAAAATAATACCCAAATTGGTAAAAATTGATGTTCGATTCTCGATATCTCGTGAATAAATGAAGCTATTGACTTTAAATTTTTTCTTAGAAAAATGCAATCTATAAATGTTTATATAACAAATCCAAACTTTTAACAAATGCGACTAAAATTGGTAAAGATCAGTTTTCGACTAAAAATCTCGTTAACGAAAATAGATTTTGAAATCAAACTATTTCATCATATGCAAAATAGTTTTTGTAATTTTTAGTTAATTTTTTAGAAAAATTCTACTGACAACTTTTTCAACAAAAAACGAAAACCTACCAAAAACAACAAAAAAAGGATAAGAAATGGGTTTCGATTTAAGTATTAGGAAAAGAAAGAAATATATTGATTTCAAATTACTTATCTCACACAAAATATTATTATGAATATTTTGTTAAAGTTTTAAGCGAGACAAATCGACAGACGGTATGGGAAGTTATCAGTGTGGGTTGCATCCCAGCCTCTTTTTTTTATTTATTTATTTATTCCCATCAAGCAGATATACATTTTAAATAAAAAAATATATAATCTTAAATACTACTGATTAAATTATAAGCAACATGCGATACCTTACAAGTTTGTATAAAAACCTAAAAATAACTAAATACTTACAAATAATAAAACACCTAACCACCAGAGTTTAAAAAAGTTAATAAATTAATAATAAGACTTTTAAAGGTATCGCGACTAATATTGCTATGGAAGTCAATATGATTAGCAACTGAGTTGGCCTCTCTAAGGCACCTTGTTATTGGCTCATTAAGAACATAATTTACCCTATGAAAAGGTTAAAAAAATATACTATGTACTCGAAGATCTCTTGTTGGAGCATATATTCTTATAAGGGACAAAAGAAAAGGACAATTTATTTGATTTTTAATAATGTCTCTTATATAAATTATTTCAAAATATTTTCTCCGAGTTTCTAAAGACTGGAGACCAATTAAATTACATCTAGTAATATAAGGAGGCATTCGTATGTTCCAATAAAGTCTATAAATGACCAACCTGATAAAACGCTTTCGGATTCTTTCAATTCTATTTGAGTGGATAGCATAGTAGGGGTTCCATATTACACAACAGTATTCAAGGACCGGCCTTACAAAGGAAAAAATAATAGTCTGAGTGTATAAGGGTCTGAAAGTTCTTTAGAGTTACGTGAAACGAAACCGAGTAAGGAATTTCCTTTCGCAACAATAAAATCAATATGAAGGCAAAACGTTAGCTTAGGATCAAAGATGACATCTAGGTCTTTTTTGTCTGTAACCTTTTGCAGTGGAATATCATCAATGTTATAAACATAGTTTATAGGTGAAAAATTTCGGCGAAAAGATAGGAAATCACATTTGGCAACATTTAGAAATAACTGATTTGAGTTACACCAATCGGCTAAATTAATTAGGTCATTCTGAAGGAGATGGCAGTCATCGAAGGATTTAATGCATCGAAATATTTTTATATCATCGGCGAACATAAGGCAATGAGAAGATTTGATACAATCGGGAATATCATTAATAAGGAGCAGAAAAAGAAGTGGACCTAAATGACTTCCTTGAGGTACTCCAGAAGTCACAATTATGGGATCAGATATTATGTTATTAATACGCACATATTGGGTGCACCCCTCTATATAAGATGCAAACCATCTCAATATCTTTGAGTGAAAACCAAGGGCGAAAAGCTTCTTTATTAAGACTGTGTGATTTGTCAATAGGACAACTGCGTTAGTCAATATAACAATTCTCGATAGTCAATTTTGGTAGTCAATATGACAACCACGGTAGTCAATACGACAACTGCGGTAGTCAATAGGACAACTACGGTAGTCAATATGACAATTTTTGTTGAAAACCGAAATCTAATTTGAATACAGGGTAGTCCATATAACAATTCTCAATAGTCAATTTTGGTAGTCAATAAGACAATTGCGGTAGTCAATATGACAACTGCGGTAGTCAATAGGACAACTGTGGTAGTGAATATAACAATTCTCGATAGTCAATTATGGTAGTCAATATGGCAACCACGGTAGTCAATATGACAACTGCGGTAGTCAATAAGACAATTGCGGTAGTCAATATGACAACTGCGGTAGTCAATAGGACAACTGCGGTAGTCAATATAACAATTCTCGATAGTCAATTTTGGTAGTCAATATGACAACCACGGTAGTCAATATGACAACTGCGGTAGTCAATAGGACAACTGGGGTAGTCAATATGACAATTTTTTGTTGAAAACTGGGTAGTCAATGTAACAATCCTCGATAGTCAATTTCGGTAGTCAATATGACAACCAAATTGTCATACTGACTACCGAAGTTGTTCTATTATCTACTTCTGTTGTCATATTGACTACCCAAAATTGACAATCAAAAATTGTTCTATTGACTATCCAGTAGTCAATTTCAAAAAATTAGGTTGTCATATTGACTATTTTGGTAGTCAGTGCGACAATTTGCCCAAATTTCAGGTTGACTATCGACGATTGTTAATATGACAACTTTTTTTTTTTCTGTGTAAGGCACCTTTGTTATTGGCTCATTAAGACCATAATTTACCCTATGAAAAGGTTCAAAAAATATACTATGTACTCGAAGATCTCTTGTTGGAGCATATATTCTTATAAGGGACAAAAGAAAAGGACAATTTATTTGATTTTTAATAATGTCTCTAATATAAATTATTTCAAAATATTTTCTCCGAGTTTCTAAAGACTGGAGACCAATTAAATTACATCTAGTAAGATAATGAGGCATTCGTATGTTCCAATAAAGTCTATAAATGACCAACCTGGTAAAACGCTTTCAGATTCTTTCAATTTTATTTGAGTGGATAGCATAGTAGGGGTTCCATATTACACAACAGTATTCAAGGACCGGCCTTACATAGGAAAAAAATAATACTCTGAGTGTATAAGGGTCTGAAAATTCTTTAGAGTTACGTGAAACGAAACCGAGTAAGGAATTTCCTTCCGCAACAATAAAATCAATATGAAGGCAAAACGTTAGCTTAGGATCAAAGATGACACCTAGGTCTTTTTTGTCTGTAACCTTTTGCAGTGGAATATCATCAATGTTATAAACATAGTTTATAGGTGAAACATTTCGGCGAAAAGATAGGAGATCACATTTGGCAACATTTAGAAATAACTGATTTGAGTTACACCAATCGGCTAAATTAATTAGGTCATTCTGAAGGAGATGGCAGTCATAGACGGATTTAATGCATCGAAATATTTTTATATCATCGGCGAACATAAGGCAATGAGAAGATTTGATACAATCGGGAATATCATTAATAAGGAGCAGAAAAAGAATTGGACCTAAATGACTTCCTTGAGGTACTCCAGAAGTCACAATTATGGGATCAAATATTATGTTATTAATACGCACATATTGGGTGCGCCCCTCTATATAAGATTCAAACCATCTCAATATATTTGAGTGAAAACCAAGGGCGAAAAGCATCTTTATTAAGACTGTGTGATTTACCCTATCGAACGCCCTTGAAAAATCTGTATATATTACATCACTTTGATAACCATTTTCAAAGTTTTTTATTATATCATTTGTTAAGATTGCTAAGTTTGTAGTAGTTGACCTTCCAGAAACAAAACCATGCTGAGCAGGGGAAATAAGCTCCGGAACAATGAAGGATAACTTTTCGTAAACTATTTTTTCAAATAATTTAGGGATCGTTCAAAGTTTGCTTATTGGACGATAATTAGAAACACTTTGCTTAGGCCCTGATTTATGAATCGGAACAATATACGATACCTTCCAGTCATCTAAAAAAAGTCCCATATTTAAATATGCATTAAAGAGTCGAATTAACGGATCAGTGAGGGAGGATATACAAGATTTTAAAATTAAAGGAGGAATACCATCAGGACCTGGTTGTTTATCCTGGTTTAATTCAGATATAGCTTTTCGGCATCAGTTGAGTTTAAATATAAGGAACCGACATTGATCTGATTTCCAGGTGCCTTAGTTGAAAAATTATTGGGCAAATTAGATGGAGAATAAACCGATTGAAAACAATTTGAAAACATGTTGCAGATCGTCATAAGGTCACTTGATGTAGGTCCTGAATAATGCATGCAATTTGGACTACCATTAGAACATTTCTTACTATTAACGAAATTAAAAAAACATTTACTATTTTGCTTCAAATTTGATTCTGTGCGATACAGGTAATCCTTATATAAAAACTTATTTATTATTTAACATCAAATTCTTTATGAAGTCGTTTGTAATTATTTAGCAAAGTATTATTGCCTTTAGACTTTCGGAAATGTTTATATGCTTTATTTTTTTTGTTGCAGTTAAGTTACTTAATCTTTTATTGAACCAGACTGGTCTGGAATTATTATGAATAACTACTTTTGGAATGTAAAGGTTCATTGCCTCAGTTAACGAACATTGCATATGATTATAAGCATCACATAAATCATAGATCATAGTTATCAATTATATAGCTCCAAGGAAAGATATTCATATAATTATTAATTGAGTTAAAATCACAATTTTTATAATCATATTTAGGCAATTCATTAATAAAAGGTTTAAAATATTCATAGGATTCAAATTTTATACATAAAGCTTAATGATGAATAGTGTTAGGAAAAATTGGACAAATATTTTTATTTATATCAGTGCAAAATTCTCTATCGACAAAAACAAGGTCAAGAGTACGATTTAAATCGTTACAGAATTTATTTATTTGAATGAAGTCATATTCAGCAAACGAATCAATTACTAAACATTCATGAACATTACTAACATTAAAAGGTATAAGGCACAACTCATCAGGATCTAGGATCCAATTTACATGGCAAAGGTTAAAATCACCTAGTACGATACAGTTCTGATTATAGCTTGTAGCACTTAAAACAAATCGAACATTTTCTATATGTAAATTATATAAATCAACATAACTACCTGGTGGTATATAACTTAGTATACCTAATTAAAACATCTGTCGAGTTGTTTAAGGTGACACGTACAGCTAATTGATCTACGTCGATTTCTGATGAGAGAGACTTTAATTAAATTTCATGACAAGAAAACGATGAACGAACAGCTATTAAGATACCTCCTCCTCTTGTCAATTCAAATTTAGCAAGACTTTTGTCTTTTCGGAAAACGCAGTATAAATTTTCATTGACAATTTCGGAGTTTAATTGATTATCAGTTAGCCACGTTTCAATTAAAGCGAATAAATCATAATATGACGTTGAAGAATTGAAATACAGTTGACTAGTTTTAGTATGAAGACCACCAATATTTTGGTAGTACAGAAGAAAGTCTTTTTTAACACAAGAAGGCGGAGAATTTTGGCATGATATTAAGCTATTTATTGGTATGTTATTTTCTCCACTTATGTTTTGTCTGAGTGAAGTCGTGCTTTTTTTATTATTGAATTTGTTTATCTGTTCATTTTTCATTGTTCATTGTTCATTGTTCATTGTTCATTGTTCATTGTTCATTGTTCATTGTTCATTGTTCATTGTTCATTGTTCATTGTTCATTGTTCATTGTTCATTGTTCATTGTTCATTGTTCATTGTTCATTGTTCATTGTTCATTGTTCATTGTTCATTGTTCATTGTTCATTGTTCATTGTTCATTGTTCATTGTTCATTGTTCATTGTTCATTGTTCATTGTTCATTGTTCATTGTTCATTGTTCATTGTTCATTGTTCATTGTTCATTGTTCATTGTTCATTGTTCATTGTTCATTGTTCATTGTTCATTGTTCATTGTTCATTGTTCATTGTTCATTGTTCATTGTTCATTGTTAATTGTTCATTGTTCATTGTGCATTGTTCATTGTTCATTGTTCATTGTTCATTGTTCATTGTTCATTGTTCATTGTTCATTGTTCATTGTTCATTGTTCATTGTTCATTGTTCATTGTTCATTGTTCATTGTTCATTGTTCATTGTTCATTGTTCATTGTTCATTGTTCATTGTTTATTGTTCATTGTTCATTGTTCATTGTTCATTGTTCATTGTTCATTGTTCATTGTTCATTGTTCATTGTTCATTGTTCATTGTTCATTGTTCATTGTTCATTGTTCATTGTTCATTGTTCATTGTTCATTGTTCATTGTTCATTGTTCATTGTTCATTGTTCATTGTTCATTGTTCATTGTTCATTGTTCATTGTTCATTGTTCATTGTTCATTTGTTTATTTAAACACTAATTTCTTTATTTAATCAATAATAATTTGTTCATTTCAATTACTTGTTCGTTTATTCGAAATTTATTTTATTATTTATTTATACATACATATGTACCTGTATGTACATATGTACTTACTTAAAATACTAACTGTTATAAAATTTAACGTATTTATTTACATATACATATGAAGGATTTTTTTTTGAAATTTAAAAAATTTGTAATTTTATATGGAAATAATAAATATCTATCTTTCTCCCTCTAAAATTCTTTTGGCAATATGACTAGGTTATAAAAGACAAGTCAATATTGCAAATTTATAGAAAAGAACATGTGCACCTGAAGAATTATTTAAATATTATTATATTATTAATTGCTATAAAATATATTTATTTCTATAATTACGAAAAATTGCTTCTAAAGAAAAAAGTAAATTACCTCAAACAAAAGTGTCAAAAATAGTGTTTTCGGTACAGTTTGGATATATGTACATATTTGCTTAAAAGAAATCTTTGTTCTTCAAGTGGCATTTGGCACCCTATAGGAATTATTTTATTTCAACAATGTTATATTATTATCCACAAATACACAATAAAGAGCATGCGTGTTCAAATGAAAACATTCTGTTTCATAGATAAAAGTTTGATTGCAGCCACTTCCATTCCACAAAAGAGGCGAATGGCATGGCGTTATGGCAAAGGCGAAGGCGACTCCAAATAGATACTCACAACAAACCTCTATCAAAACAACCAATACATTTAATTGATATAAATGTTCTTTAATTAAGGGGAGAATTATTTTGTATGGGAACTCTTTTGCATTAAAATATTTTATTTTTATTTCTCTGCGGTAATTTAGAAGCGAATGAAAGTGTTATCGTCTTTAGCATGAAATGGCTTCGAAATATGAAAAAAGATGTATTCAATTGTAGGTTTTTAATTGAATTGCTTCACTAAAATGTTAAAAAATTCTGTAGAGAAACGACTGAGCATATTTTTTGGGGGTTTTCAATGCAAAATGTATGCGCACACATATTTGTGTGAAAGCATATCTATCTTTCACACAGTTTTGTCTTTTGTGTGAACGTATTACTTTTAATCATCTTTCATGTGTAAGTCGTAATGAAATATATTCAGGCCAATTTCACAGAGTATGTTTTTTTCTTTCAGATTTCTATTAATTTCTTCTTTTTAGAAGTAATTCAGACTGGGTTTCGCCGCGTTATTGCTGGATACATTCTTATTTAATTTTATTTACATTTTATAGACATATTTTATTCGTATAAATTAATTCCGCCTAGCATTTGTTTGAAACTGACATTTTCGCTTAGTGTTTACATATTTCTCTGATTGTTTTTGGGATACGATTATTCCTTTGAGTTTTTTAAGAACGACGGCATACGAGTATCTGCATAGGTTGACATAGAACAGAAGTGAATAAAGGGAAGACATTGTGAACTGCTCCATACCGAACTACATTCGTTTTATCTAAATACCTCTCTTTTAATGCTCGTGATTTCTTAGATATGATATTATTTCGACATTAAGAAGAAAAACATTGAGGTAAGCTTATAATAAACTTTAAACCTGTTGCACCTATTTGTGGAAGATACATTTATTCATTTATTAAGGTCTCATAATGTTTAAATGTTTTGAAGTAAAATTTTTAAATTGCACAAGTCTAATAGGGTGCATTGATAATTTTTGTGTGGATTATATAGCACTTTTTTACTGGTCAAAAAAGTATGTAGCAGGTGTATTTTGGGTGCTTGTATCGATTTTGATATAATGTGGATTAACGCTTGCGCTTCAAAATACTGGGGGGTTTCCTAAATTGAAGGTGCAATTTAAAAAGTTTATTCACGTGACACAGTGGTGTCGCACTCCACTCTTGATTTTATTCGAATTCGTTACAAAATACATATTTTCGTAAAAGTAAAACCATAATATATAAGTTAATACGAATATAATACCACTTATTCATAGATAATCAAAATTATAATGTTAAGATTTTTTAGATCCCCCTGTTAATCAGCAATATTTTAAATGTTCCAGTCGGTTGGTTTCTTTAATTAATTTTAACATAACAAGGCCAGTAAGAAAAGCTGAAGTTTTAAGATGTTGGTTTTTGTTTTTTTTTTTTGTATTATATGCACACAAAATGAGTTATAAATACCCTTACAATATTAAACACAGTGGGAGCAATTAGGGAAGTAGGACAGGGTTAAAAATAAACATCGATGCATATGTATTTTGAATGTCTGCACACTGTAAGTGGTTGGAAATGTTGGTAATGCATTCCGCATTCTTATAGTGCGGCTAAAGAAAGAATATCTGTACTAAACAGTACGTCCAAAATTGGGTTGAAGGGTTAATTGATGAGCATAGATGTATAAGGGTATTAAGGTTGAATTGTTCAAGTGGCTATTTCACTGGAGCATTCTGATGAAAATATGGGTAAAATAATGACAGGCAAGAAACATTGCGTTGCTGTTTGAGAGTTGCAAATGATTAATTTAGGAAACGGTATCCAATGCCAATCGCTTATAGAGCTCTCTTTTTGGAGTTCTGTCTAAAAACTACAGGGGTCAGTTTTAAGTATATATAGGCTGTACAGCCAGATCAACCACAGCATTTTTGGCTATTTCAATAATGTGATGACAACTATGTATCGCTTTACTGACAGTACACAGTATGGATTTTTCGAAGCATAAATTCTAAACGATTGATAATTCTCCATTTGAAAATGCTGTCAATATCAGATTTAATGAGTTTATCTAAAGCTGCCCTTGGCACTTCCCAAAGACAAGGACTTGAATGTAAAAATGAATGTGGATTTTGTTTACTACAGTTTGGTGTATTAGTAAGTTCTGTGTAATCCTGCAACCTTCCTTAGGTAGACTTAAGAAAGAGTTTATTCGAATGACATTACACATCATTAAGACGAATCGGTCTTGTGGATTGCCATAATTATTGCAGTGATACCAGTCACAAATTGTAATACTCGTAGGTAATCCCATTTTGTTCGTCCTTATAACTTTTCCATTAGCGGTATGCTGTTGAAGGTGAGGAAAATTTATCAATACCGGTATTACGGGGAGATTTTAACAGAATCAGTAGCGAATCTAATATTTACATTATACGCCATTTAAAAAATCTCCCATAAAAACTGTTTAAAAGAACATGCATTTCATTCCGAAATACATCACAAACGAAACGAGTTGCGTGGCTTCGTCGTCGGTGCGTGGCGCACAGTTTAGTGCCTACCCTCATTCAATGTTGCTATAATGTAGGGTTACCTTAGTTAATTTTGAAATTTATTACTGTTTTTTTCCATGCGTTTCTTTTGATCAGTTTTTGATTAGCGATTTTAAAAAGTACTCATAATGATGTAGGCTGTAAAGTTGTTAGTGTATGGCATCATTGAGACAGCTTTATGACAGATTTACATGTACTGCTTCCATTTGCAATTATAATATGAAGAAAAAGAGGCTGGGATGCCCACACTGAAAACTTCCCATCCCGTCTGTCGATTTGTCTTGCTTCAAAGTTTGTAGGTTTTCGTGTTGGGTTAAAAAAGTTGTCAGTTGAATTATTCTTAAAAATTTTAAAATTACCAACAATATTTTTCATATAAAGAAATAGTTTAGTTTGAAAATCTAGTTTTGTTAAATAGATTTTTAGTGAAAAACAAATTTTTACCAATTTTAGTAGCATTTCTTAAATTTTTACTAATTAGATGAATTAAATTAATTTGAGAGATATCAAGAACCGAACATCAATTTTTACCAAATTTGCGTACTATTCCTTGTAGATTTTATTTTTTTATGAAAAAATGGACTGTTGGATTTTTATAAAAAACCACTGAATATCGAAAACAATATTTTCTGTGAAATAAAAAAAGTTTGAAGACAATATTTTTAATTTTTGAAAAGCTATTTGAGTCGAAAGTAAATTTTTACCAAGTTTTAGTATTGTTTTTTTGTTAGGTTTTTATTTTTTTGTAAAAAAACTGTCAATTAGATTTTTATCAAAATTTTACTGAATGTTGAAAACAATTTTTTTTAAAAGATAAAAGCCAATATCTCAAAGTTTTGAAAAGATATTTGCGTCGAAAATCAATTTTTACCAACTTTTGTTAAATTTTCTTTTAAGTTTTTATTTTTTGTAAAAAAAACTGTCAATTCGATTTTTCTCAAAATTTTACTGCATGTTGACAACATTATTTTTCAAAAGATAAAAGTAGTTAAAACCCAATATCTCAAATTTTTAAAAAGATATTTGAGTCGAAAATCAATTTTTACCAACTTTTATTAATTTTTTTGTTTAGGTTTTTATTTTTTGTAAAAAAACTGTCAATTCGATTTTTCTCAAAATTTTTCCGAATGTTGAAAACAATAATTCTTATAAGTTAAAATTCGTTGGAAGCCATAATCTCAAAATTTTTGAAAAGATATTTGAGTCGAAAATCAATTTTTACCAACTTTTGTTAAATTTTCTTTTAAGATTTTATTTTTTGTAAGAAAACTATCAATTCGATTTTTTTCAAAATTTTACTGAATGTTGACAACAATATTTTTTGAAAGATAAAAGTAGTTTTAAGCCAATATCTCAAAGTTTTGAAAAGATATTTGAGTCGAAATTCAATTTTTACCAACTTTTGTTAAATTTTTTTTTAAGTTTTTATTTTTTGTAAAAAAAACTGTCAATTCGATTTTTCTCAAAATTTTACTGCATGTTGACAACATTATTTTTCAAAAGATAAAAGTAGTTAAAACCCAATATCTCAAATTTTTAAAAAGATATTTGAGTCGAAAATCAATTTTTACCAACTTTTATTAATTTTTTTGTTTAGGTTTTTATTTTTCTCAAAATTTTTCCGAATGTTGAAAACAATAATTCTTATAAGTTAAAATTCGTTGGAAGCCATAATCTCAAAATTTTTGAAAAGATATTTGAGTCGAAAATCAATTTTTACCAACTTTTGTTAAATTTTCTTTTAAGATTTTATTTTTTGTAAGAAAACTATTAATTCGATTTTTTTCAAAATTTTACTGAATGTTGACAACAATATTTGTTGAAAGATTAAAGTAGTTTTAAGCCAATATCTCAAAGTTTTGAAAAGATATTTGAGTCGAAATTCAATTTTTACCAACTTTGAGTAATGTTTTTTTTAGGTTTTTATTTTCTATAAAAAAACTATCAATTCGATTTTTCTCAAAATTTTACCAGATGTCAAAAACATTATTCTTCGTTGCACAAAATTGTTTTGGAGATAAAATCATTTTGTATTCGTAAAGTTTTCGAGGTGACAAATTTTTTTTTCAGTTTTTTTGATTTATAAAAAAAACTGTTAACTGGATTTTTTTTTCAAAAAATATACTTGTTTGGTATCACGTTACAATATATTATATAAAATTTAATTCAAGTCTCTAGCATTTTTGGTTCGTAAGATATTAAGGGTTAATCAAAATTTTCACCTTTTTTTTAAACTGCTATGGTAAAAAAACCACCCACGCAATTTTCTTGAGAGCCCTTTCTGCATCTTTCTGCCTTATTATCTGTATAACAAAATTTATTTGAAGTCGATACCTCTTCTGGTTCTTGAGCTATGGACAACGAAAAAAACGTCGCGAACGTACGGACATACGGACGTACGTACACACGCACGCACAGACATCTTTCTAAAAATCTTTTATTTCGACTCTAGGGACCTTGAAACGTCGAGAAATGTCAAAATTTTCAATTTGACAAATCGGACCCATTACAATAACTTCCTATGGGAAGTTAAAAATAGAGCGGGATAGATGCATGCGACTTCACGAAAAATGGCATGTTCGTCTTCATATTGCATTATGGCACTTGCTATAATCTGCATTTATGAAGATTTCTTAATTTTTGGTTACTATTTCTATCCAACTTATGTTATTTCAATATTTTGCCTTCTTTTTTTGTGCAGATTTGAGAGTGTAGAAAAGTGTGAGTCCACCATGAGTACGAATAACGTAAAAATGCCAATAGGAGACAAATATTATGAATTCTCCTACTTAGTCTTTTTATCTGATAGGTTTTAGGTCTTTATTTGTAGTATCTTGGGGTGATATTTTGACACTCCTATTAATTTTTAAGTAAATACTGATAGCTACAGTTGTAATAGTAATTTGTGAATTAGTCCAAAAGATCTGAGAAAAAAGTCAAAATCAAAAGTCAAATCAAACTTAGGGCTAGTTTAAATCAATTCAAGTCATTCGTGTTGAGTTTTCAAAGTGGTGTGACCTGTGTGAAGATTGTCCATTTGGAACCTTTAAGAAAAGAAAACATTTTCAGACAAAAATAGAGAGTAAAAAAGAGAAATAAGAAAAATATTATTTTTATTTATAAAGTAAACAAAATAAGAACCCATTCTATTTCACAAAAAAGAAACCAGCATCTTACTTGCGTAGTGGGATCTCTTTTCATTTCATTAGATAATTGAAAGAAAATTTAAGAAATGTGTGACTATATGAAAGAATAAAAAATAGATCTTATCGATAAAAATGATTTTTACTATAAAAATAAAAAAAAGTTTTTGGACACACGTCTTTTTTTATGGTCGTTTACTTTCAATCAAAGATCAGCTGCATTTTGTATCTGTGGAGGAGGGCCAAGTCACAGCAAAACTCGCCAAGTTAAAGTCTGCGAAAAATCCGTGTCTCATACCTCAAGCAAAATCTAAATGACAGCGGTTATGTTCTGAACGTCCTGAGCTGAAAAAGAGAGCACAGAAACAAGCGCCTTGCTCTGAGCGGCTATCAACTGTTAAAGTGTTGAAGTCGCTACTGGAAAACCCGCTTAGTTAGTTAGTAGTTTTTTACTTCGTCAAATCAAGTCCTTTATTTCGTGGATTCAAATTAGTAGTCCTGGGAGTTGACTCTACTTGTCAAATTTAGTTGTCATTTGAAGTGTTATAATTATAATATTAATTTAATGTTTGCTATTATCGATAATGGATCGAACAACGCGTTAATTACTAACTGCAAAAGACAATTGCTACAATTATAAAGAAATTTGGAGAGAATGGAAACTGATGTTGTAAGGCCTATTTATCATCATAATGCACTCCCCAGGCAGATATTTGAATCATATAGTTTTTCACTCTTAATTGTCCACATTAGAACTTTATATTAAAATACAATTTTTAAACAAAATGTTTGATTCTATTCGATATAAAATTAAAAACAAATATTACAGTATGATATATGACCAACTTGCTTCTCCTCTCTCGCCGCTTTTTTAATGCGTCTGGACATAAAGCTAAAGAGCTGCTTTGACACGTCGATTCCAATTATAACATTTCATGAATTAATAATTTCAAGGTTCTGGTTATAGTTATGTATATTAGCTATTATTCCAGAACTATTTGTATTTTTTTTAGGTTAATTCGTTTACTGCTTTTGCACTAAAACTCTTTTTATCGTTTTCTCACGGTTCGCTTTAAATTTAATGGTTATGAAAATAATTATGATTAAATTAATAAATAAATAATTTTAAAATCAATTTATGGCTATCGTAAATGTTTTTATAAGTTATAAATTAATTTATGTCATTATTAACAAATTAACACAATTCTATTACCAACTGGACCTCTAGAAATTAACTTACAATTAGTTGTTGGATGGTTAACGCAAGTGTATTTGAAATCAGGCCGCGTAATAAAATGTATGTCTTTACTTTTAAATATTATTTAGTTTCGTATTTTTATGCATTTAATTGAATATTATTTTTTTACGAGTTGTATGAGTATAATTTCTAAAACACACACTTAATAAAAACAAAAAATTTCTCCCTTGATTTGCTTAACATTTCTCGGGCAATATTTTTAAATTATCTTTTGAATTAATCAATCCTTCAATTTGTGATGAACGGTAAAGTTATAAGACTTTTAATGAATAATATCTACGTAGAACAACTTGTGCATTATCAAAAAGAATTATCTTAATTGCCGACAGCAATTAAAAAGGATGAATTAGTGGCACGATTGTATTTATGTGTGTTTAAAATTATTTATAATAATTTATGTTCAACAAAAAATAAATTCTGGTCTATGATTATTTTCAATGTTCACTTTTAAATGAGCTAATAATGTATTCAATATCTGCATTAGAATTTATTCTGTAAAAGTAAAGGAGGTTAAGGCACATACCTTTTGAGAACTTGTTTGATTTAGTAGTATCGTGAGCTATATTCTTCAAATATTGAAGAAACAGAATGACATCAATGGTATGGGAGCTTACATCATTTTTTAAATTACATTTAAAATTTAAAAAGAGTGTGGATCGCATCACACTGTTAACTCCCCCTCCCGTCTGTCGATTAAAACGATATCTAATATTAATTTTTACCAATTTTATAAATTTCAATTTTTATAAAATAAAACTAACTGTTGGATTTTTACAAAAATTTTACTGAATATCGGAAACAAAAAGGATAAAATTAGATTTGAAGTCAATATCTTTAATTTTTGAAAAGATATTTGAGTCGAAAATCATTTTTTACCAAGTTTTAGTAATGTTTTTTTTTAGGTTTTCATTTTTTGTAAGAAAACAATCAATTCAATTTTTCTCAAAATTTTACCAGATGCCAAAAACATTGTTCTTCGTTGCATAAAATAATTCGGAGATAAAATCATTTTTTGTTCGTTAAATATTTGAGGTGACAATTATTTTTTTTTTTCAGTTTTTATATATATTTTGGGTTTTGAAATTGCTATAGCAAAAAAACACCCACTCAATTTTTTGAGAGCCCTTTCTGCATCTTTATGTGTTATTATATGTTTGTACAACAAAATTTATTTGAAGTCGATATCTTTACTGGTTCTTGAGATATGGACGACGAAAAAAGCTTCCCGAATGTATGTACGTATACACACGCACACAGACATCTCTCTAAAAACCTTTTATTTAGATTCTAGAGACCTTCAAACGTCCAGAAATGTCAACATTTTCAGTTCGACAAATTGAACTTACAATAACTCCCTATGGGAATTTAATACAAAATTAGTTTTGATAATTTTGAAATTTTTCATCGAGTTTTTAGGATAGGATTACAAATTTATATCAAATATTTGAAGCCAATTTAGTCCTTAATTTCACAATTTCAAAATAATTGTTCTTTTCAGTTTTTTTTTTTTTTAATTAAAATTTGGAAATTGTATGCGAATTTTTGCAAACATTTAACATAAATAAATTAAATTGAAATCTAGGATTAAAAAGAAGGTATTTAGCATTTTTTTCAAGTAAAACGCTTTTTTAACCCCACTTGCTAAAAATAAATTATGTATTAAATAAATTAAGTAGATATTAGATAAATAAATAAATAAATCAGCAAACCAATCAAAAACAAAAAAAGTATAATATTAATAAATTAATGCAATCCCTTTGCCGATAAAACGTTGATTTTCAGATAAAACTTTTATTTTCAGATTTTCTATAGCATATACTGTTGTTATTTTATAACAATTAATTTTATAATTAATGAATTCCCGTGGCGTGATGGTTAGTGCGTTGGACTGTCATGCAAGAGGTATTGGGTTCAATACCTGCCTGTGCCATCAAAAGTTTTTTCACGGGTACTGCCTCTTGCGAGGAATTGACAAACCCTCCAAGAGTAATTCTTGTCATGAAGAGTGCTTTCTCAAATTAGCCGTTCGGATTCGGCTTAAAACTGTAGGTCCCCTCCATCCCTGACAAAATTACTCGCACACAGGAATGGTTGAGAGTTGTAAGTCACTAGGCCCTAGTTCTCAACGGACTGTTGCGCCACCCAATTTATTTTATTTATTTATAATGAATTCAAAAAATTCTAATATATTTTAAAAAAATAATCTTCATACGGCTTTAGAAAGCCTAAAATCGACTTATAACAATTTGTTACAAATTTGAATTTAAAAAAATCATTTCATTTCAATCATTTTGAAATATGTTTCATAAATTTAAATCGATTTTTGTGTTCTAACTATAACAGTTAAGCTGTGCGTTGATTTTTTAATGGAATTATGGGTTTTTCAATAATGGCGGGTAGATTTTGAAATGGAATAAAACAAGCTGTGTGTGAGGTATTAACATTTTTTTTTTTATTTGAAAGGCGCATGTATGACATCATTTAAATGCCCGCCTCGGCTTCTTACGATGGCACGGATCCGAGTGGTCCAATTTTCAATGACTCTTCCGCATAGATCCGGCTGAATTTGAGCGATAGGCTGTGTTATGTTTATTTGCATAGACCAGCTGCTTCCACAGGAAAAATTGTACCGGGTTCAAATCGCATGACCTTGGTGGCCAATTCACATCATCCCTGCGAGAGATAACCTTACCCTAAAATCGTTCATGCAAGCAAAAGGTCAATCGTAGCGTTTGCTGGAACCACATGTCGTCTATGTCCATATCGTTCAATTTGGGCCATAAGAAATTAGTTATCATCGTTATGTAGCGCTCGCTGTTGACGGGACCGCCTCACTAGGGTCGCGTTGTTTTCAAAAAAGTACGGACCAATTAAGCCGCCCGGCCCAAAATTCACACCAAACACTAACTTTTTGAGGATGTATCATCACCTGGTGAACACCGCGTGGGTTGGTGTCGTCCCATATACGTCCCATTTTGATAATAAAGTTTTATCATTTGAACGTGCTGTTCAATCGTGTAACTTGCCATTATGATTTGGCATAAACAACTGAATAATAAACAAAAGATTTGACAGATGTCACCAAAACAAAATGGCCGCCACGGGGCGCCGAAATCTACCCGCGCCAATCTACCCTTTATAATAATAAATTACTAAGGTGAAAGAAAAATTCTGAACATACGACCAAGGGTACGAAATGAAGATATTCGAAATAGAACCAGAATTATTGGCGTCATAAATACAACAAGAAGGCTGAAATGGAGCGTGGCAAAACAAAAATTACAACAAAATGGAGACCAGGGAACAATAGACCATCAGGACGAGCCAATAAAAGATGGAGTGAGGATCTATCACAAATAACCACAAATTGGTACAACGAATCTAAAAACAGAGACACATTTACAGCCTTGGGGGAGGCTTATTTTATTTTATTTTATTATTTTTATTTTAAATTAATTTTAATTTCAAATTTATGTTCCATTTAAAACTAATAATTTCGAACTTTAAAATAAAAAAATATTTATATGTATGTATTAAATGTTAAATTGTTATAATTTTTTTGCATCTAAAATATTTCAGAACACGAATATGAATTATTAAATTAACTTAAATGTAATTAAATACTTAAGGCAATAAAAGCTTGTAATAATAATAAGGCGTTTTAATACTACAATATCAACTAAGGGAATTAGTCTATTGTTTGTCTATTAATTAAAAAACTTCGTCACTTAGGATCGAACGGTAAAAAGCTGATAAAGGGATTTCAATTCAACGCTTCTTTATTTTTTTTTTTTAAACAACACACACAATTATTTAATTAAAAAACTGAAAGCATTATACTCTAATATAGTTTTGGTATTTATTTTATTTAATTTAAGAAACGGATATAATATGCCTGAAAGATTTAAAGTGACGAGGGCCACTGGAGATGACAGTAAGCTTAACCATGACATTGAAGAAGAAGCCGTAACAGGAGGACTATTGTCATATACTCAAGGTAAGTACATATTTGAAATATGCCTAGAAAGATTTCGAAGGTGATAATGTATGGGTATTTAAGTGAATATGCCTACAAACATTTAAAGAAGGTGGTGTTTCTCATCCGGTACCTCTCTTTAATTAAGATTTTTAATATTAGAACCTATTTTCCCGAGCATAACCAACACATAAAATTCCTATCCAAAATATTACTTTATTACAATTTTGGGTAAATGTAAGTATGTACTTCACTTAAACGTTTTCAACCATTTTTTTCAAATGTATGGATTGCAAAAAGTTTCATTATTTTTTTAAATATCCTATAGTTTTCGAAAAGCTATATGATGTAGGTCTTATTTTAAAGGTGTTTTAGTGCAAAAAAAATGTTTGAGGTACAATAGAAAGAGTTCAAGTCTTTCTTGCCCCATCTTGATGAAAAAATAAAGTTTGAACCGTTGTAACTTATTGCCTGCAAGTTGTTGTCAGATAATTTTGTAAAAAAAGCAAACTTCTTAGGAGTTATTGAACAAAATAGAAACAAAATATTAAGTTCAAGGTGGTGGTGTTACCCCCTGGCGATACCACTCTGAAACTAGGTTTTATAATAGAGAATATATTTTTACAGATATAAAACAATAAAATATGACTTTATTACATTTTTTACTACAAAAATGTACTACACCCCAATATTTGTTAGCAATTTTGCTCCAAATCTTTCAACCTGACGAAACTTGTGTAGAATTTGATAACCTACAGAGCTATCCATTTTGCGGTTTCAAAAGTAAACTTAAATAAAACACATATAAAATATTTTTTTCATGATATTTATTTTTTATTATAAAGTTTGAACGTTGACATTATGTGTGAAATACTACATCATTTAAATGACCACCACGCGAACTGTTGCAAGCATCGATTCTTTTGAGGTAATTCTCGACCACTTTTGACACATATTGGGCAGTATCTCAGCCATAACTTGACGAATGTTGGTTTTTAAGTGGTGTCAAATCGTTTGATCTTGGTGGCCAGTTGATATCGCCACGACGAGAAATAACGCGGCCAGAAAATGTCTCTTGCAATAAAGCCATATTTGCTCGAGTTGTGTGGCATGGCATGTGAAACCACATATTCTCCAAGTCCTATTCTTCAATAGCAGGCAATAAAGTTGGTTATCATATGACCATAACGCTCCGAATTGGCGGTGACAGTCTTTTCATCGTCCTTTTCATAGAAGTAAGGTCCAATCGCACCTCCGGACCAAAGAGCGCACCAAAAGGTGATTTTTTGTGGATGCAATATGCTCTCTTCAATTACTTGAGGATTCTCAAAACCCGAAATACAACAATTTTATTTATTAACATACCCACCGAGTGAGAAATGTGCTTCGTCGCTGAAGAAAATTTAGTTGGGAAAATTGCCGTCCACCGCCAGTATCTACGACTTTGTGAATGGTCAGCTGGCTTCAGTTGCTGTGTGAGCTGGACTTTATACGGATGTAGGTGTAGATCAAAATGCAAAGTACGCCATAATGTGCCGTAAGACAATCCTAGTTCCTGAGAACATTCGGGTCTTCGGCAACACTTTCACTTACAGCAACGATATTTTCAGTGGTATGAGCGAAACGATGATGCACAGGCCTTACAATATCTGTAACCATACAGTCTCCTTTTTCACAATTTTGCCAATTGCTTGCTTAGTTGGACGATTATGTAAACCATAATCTCTTTTTAAAGCACAGTATGTGGCTGTGGCAGAATCACCATTTTTGTAGTAGGTTTTAACAATTTGTATGCGTTGTGCGATAGTTAAGCGATCCATTTTTGTAAATGTCAGACTTTCAACTGAAAAAAAAATTGGTTTAATAACTTAGTTTGACAGGTGTCGAATTCTAGCCCTATACTTTTGAAACCGCAAAATGGATAACCCGTTACAAATTGAACCGGCAACCTATAGTTTTTGAGTAGTTTCCCTTTTCTCCATACAAGGTTTTTGCTCCGATCTAAAGTAAGAGGACTTATTAGGGAGTATTTAGGACCTATAAATTTATCTCTCTTCTAAGATTCAGCTTTTTCTGATTTTTTTTTTCAAAATAAGGCCAATTTTGTAATATTCCTGGACAATAATGAAACTTAAATTCATATTTGTCATGAGAGTGCAATCAATTGCCACTTCAAATTGTAATCGTTTTATTGCTATTCTTGTTTTACATTATCTACAATTCTACTGAGTACTGAAATCTATGGGACTTATATTTAAATTTTAATACTGTTAGATCTTTATCAACTTATAGGTGATCCATCATGGTACTGAACAAGTGGAACATACAATATTTTGTACCCATTGTTTGTTGACGTCAATATTAATAGTCATTTGGCAAATTAAAACCAAAAGTCAAAACTTCTATTTAAATAATTACCCATGTTCGATAAGATTTCTATATTTCTTGCATTTATATACATATATAATACGTGTAGAACTGTAGATGTACATATGTTATATGTACATATATGTGAACTAATAAAAAAAAGTATTTTTGTAAGGTTTTGCACGTATCCGGAAAACCTTTAGCTTATTTTTATTTTTTTGGTTAATATCTGAAAAAAAAAACATTAGGTGGCGCAACAGCCCGTACAGAACTAGGGCCTAGTGACTTACAACTCTCAACCATTCCTGTTTGCGAGTACTGTTGTTAAGTAAACACTTTTTATGACAAGAATTACTCTTGGAGAACTTGTCAATTAATAAAATAGATTCTCTATAAAAATAAAAAAGACAAATTTAAAAAAAAAAAAAAAATGTTTTATGTATTGCTATCAAAAGCTATGAATATTGATCAAAAAAGTAGATGTATTGAACAAAGGATTGACAGTAATATGTAGAGAAAATCGGGCACTCTCCGCAAATTACACTGGTCTACAAAATTACGGTTTTTTTCTGTCCTGGGCCCTATTTCATAAAACTATTAGTCTAATAATTATTAGCGAATTTATTAATAATTATTAGTTTATTAGCAAAAACGTGTTTCATAAAACTTTTTCCGCACTAATAAATTATTTCTCCAGCGCCAATAATATTAGTGGGAAATTATTACTGTAGGAAGATGAAATTTCATATCGACAATTTTATTAGTAAATTTTTCTGCCGGACTAATAAATTAATATTTTATTTTTATTAGTCTACGAACGTAGGTAGAAATACTCTAATAAAAAAATATAGTAGACAAAAACGGTCAATAGCTGAAAACGCTGTCAAAAAAAAATTGCAATAAATTAGTTAAAATTTAACATTTAAATGTTTTCTAATAGTGAAGACGAATGGGAGGAGTACGAACTCATAAGAGCTCGCCGTGTTCGCTTTTTCAAGCCAAGAGTCAATTTAATGAAAAATTGAATATTTGTTGCAAAAAATTGGTCCATATCTTGATACTCCAACAAGGCGGAATTTCGCTTTGTCACCTAAGCAAAGATTACTAACAGCACTTCATTGGCTAGGAAATGGAGGCCAATACCATGGAACAGCAGATATGCACGGCATTTCGAAAGCCACTGTTTGCCGTGTTATAAAGGAGGTTGTAAGGGTAATAAATGAACACGTTTTCCCTACACTAATAAAATATTTGTTTAGGTATGGGATATATTAGTAGAAAAAGATTTGTCTATGAAACTCAAATTTACTAATCAAATATTTATTAGAACTAATATTCTTGAAATTATTAGTATTAGACTAATAGTTTTATGAAATAGGGCCCTGCAAACAAAACAATATTTTTTAAAGGACTAAGATGTCCTTAATTCTAATCTCGACTTAAAATTGTTTGTTCACATCAGTTTTTTTAAAATATGTCCCTTTAAAACTGTTAAAATCAACTAAAAACTGTTTTTTTTTAAGGCTGAGGTAAAACTCAAAACATCTCTTAACAATAAATTGTATGATGATTTTTCAAAGTACAAATCTTTCTCTCCTAGATACAATTCAATTATTTTAGTATCTTACTTAGTTTCTGAAAATTCTCATTAGTTAAGAGTCTTTATTTGACTATATATGAAGTTTTGAGAAAACCTTGAATTTTATACTTTCACCGTTTTGAAAAATAGGTTTTTGGCTTAATTTTGAATGCTGATTTCGGATTTAAACTTTAATTTTAACTATTTGCTCAGCTCTTGAAAAATATCCGTTTTTAAAATTAATTTTATATTTTTTAAGAAAAGAAAATGTATATGTAATGTATGAGCATATCATACATTATTTTTTAGATTAGATTGTAACCTTGTTGAGTAATGACCTGTTTTCTGAATATATGTACAAACATACATATAACAATTTGACGACGAGGATTATTAAAGAAAAAAAATATTATTCGTTTTTTTTTCTTTTCGAACTCCATTCATTCATCTTTTTAAAAAATGGCGACTGACCCGAAGATTTTAGAACTTCTCGAATTGCAAAGCAAACTTTTGCAATCAATCGTCAAGGAAAAGGAAGAACGCCGAGGTCAAGAATTTGTAATGGACTCATTGGCAAACAACATTCAAGATTTTGTCTATGATCCAGCAAATGGACTGACTTTTGAATTTTGGTACGATCGTTTTGAAGACATATTTATTGTTGAAGGGGCATCCCTTGATGATTCAGCAAAGGTTCGTCTTCTCATGAGAAAAATGAACTCAATTGCTCATGAGAAATATACCAACTTAATTTTACCAAAAAAAGTTAAGGATATTGATTTTGAGGACTCAGTCCAAAAAACTCAAAGGTACCTATATTTGGTCGTAAGGGTACTTTATTCAATGTTCGTTTCAGCTGTCTTCAAACATTCAAACGGAAGATAGATGATTTCGTTACCTACGCATCATTGGTTAACAAAAATTGTGAAGATTCCAGATTGAATGATCTTTCCATCAATCAATTCAAATGTATGTTATTTGTTACTGGAATACAAGCTGCAGAAGATTCTTAAATTCAAACAAGATTATTAGCATCGCTTGAAGATGAAGAAAAAGCAAAAACCATAACTCTAGACAAATTAATTTCTGAAGCTCATCGATACATCAATCTCAAAAAGGATACAGCGATGATTGAACAAACCCCACAATCATCTTCAGTTGTCAATACAATATCATCATGTAAAAAAAATCAATCAACATGAGCGCAGTGGATCGTTCCAACAAAGATTTGATACAACCAAAACACCGAGAACACCATGCTGGCAGTGCAGTGTGGAGTTATGGTTGTGCATTTTCTCGTGACTGTACTTATTCGTAGCATAAATGTTCTTAATGTAAAAAGGTAGGACACAAAGAGGGTTAGTACTCCTGTTTCACCAAAGCGAATTCAAACCAAGAAGGTGTTCAACAAAAGAAGTCCAATTTTAAAGGAAATAGAAAATAGTTTTTCAAGAGACGATCTTTTCAGAGCAATGCAATTTAAATTGCTGTGAATTGTATTGAGCATTCAAACAAGCGCAAATATATAACAGTTCTTATCAATGATGTACCTAATGCTGAACACATTAAGCATAAACCTATATCCATATCAGCATCATTAGTCAATCAGTGTGGAACAAATTAGGTAATCCAGGATCATGGTTAAGGCAAAAAGCCAAGAGTGCAACACTTGCATTCGTGCATTTCGTCTTCGTTCTTGAGAGGTAAGTCAGGGAAAGTTTTTCGTAACTGACATTGAACTGAAGTTTTTCGGGATTGATTTATGTCACAGTTTCAATCTTTGGGATAAACCTCTTAGCAATGTGTGTTGCCAGATTAGTCACACTCCACACAATCGTGATGCAGCCATTGCAAGTATTCGCCAAGAGTACAAGGTTTTATTCAGTGATGAACCAGCATGCGTCAAAGTCAGCGCACAGCTTCATACCAAGCCAGGGGCGGCAATTTCTTTCTTTAGAGCAAGGAGAACTGTGGAATATTCTGTCATACCATTGATTGAAAAAGAACTGAAGCATCTTGAAGATCTTGACATCATAACACCAGTTAACTTTTCGGAATGGGCAGCACCAATTGTAGTAGTAAAATAACAAAACGGTAACATCAGAATTTGCGGAGATTACTCTTATGGTCTTAACGATGTTCTAGAACCACATCAGTATCCTCTTCCAGGTCCAGACGACATATTTGCAAAACTCAGCAACAAATATATTTTCAGGCATATCGATTTACCTGACGCTTATTTCCAAATTCTAGTTTCAGCTGAGTCAAGAAAATTTCTGACTAGCATCCGGAGTCAAGTCAGCACCAGGTGCATTCCAGCAGTTTATTGATACTTTACTTTCAGGGTTGAAAGATGTTACAGCTTACTTGGATGACATAATCATAAGTAGCTCCAGCTGGGAATAACATCTGCAAAGCCTTCACGAAGTACTGAAGTTCCTTTTTGATTATGTTTTTGGAGTAAAGATTCAGTCGTGTCTATTGTGCTAATCAGTTCACACATCGCTATTAATTCTCTCTAAAATGTCTAAATTTTGCTCTAAATGTGATCAAGTCATCAAACGATCCAAAGACATAAAGTATATAAAGTGTGACTATTTTTGTGGTCGCTTTTTTCATCAAACTTGTGTCGCAGTTAGTGATGATGATTTTATTACAATTAATGAAAAAAGATTATTTTGGAAGTGTGATTCTTGCTTCAACATAAGTTTCTCCGATTTCATAAAAAATTTCAATGATCTTGTTTCAAGTGTAAGAGATCTTAAAAATTTTCATTTTTAAACTCACATCAATCGAACTCACCACCTCGGAAAACAGCCAAAAATCAGGCATCATCTTGTCTAAGAGATCCAAAAAGTATGAATAATATTGTTCCCTGTAGCATTAATGAACCGCTTCTGAATGACCTAATCTGTAATTTGCCACAAACATTGCCAAAACCCATAAACAATGAATCAGCAATAAATCTAGATAACAATGATAAAGAAAATAATGAAAACAATCATAACCTAAATCTAGTTCAAAATGATAATAACCAAAAAACTGCAAGAACTAAGAGAAGGGTAGATATAATCGGGACCGATTCCACCTCCTCTCTTACTTCCATACACCATACCAAAAACTAAATGGCTCCATATTTCACGTTTTTCTAATAAAACCACTTCCGAGGATATTGTCAAATACATATCTGAAAAAACAAGCATTTCTTCCGAACTATTTAAATGTTACATGCTCATAAAAAAAGATACAGAAGTTTCCGATTTAAGCTTTGTAACGTTTAAATTAAGTGTACCAGTAGACAGTTTGACAACAATCTTGGATGCATCAGTGTGGCCGCAGCATGTTCATGTAAAAGATTTTTTCTCTCTGAACAGAAAAGAAAAACGGCAGTAATACCACCCCCGCCTCCACCTGTGCAGCAATAACCATAGTAACAACAGCTCCATCACCATCGCTCTCCATCATCACATCTATAATTCGTACCTCTAAATTATCACTGCTCTGTGACAACAGCTCTCATCATGATGACTCTTCACCCAACTGTCAACTTTCTTCTTCGTCCACACCGCCACTCAAAGTTAATTGTTTTCCTTCTCATTCTTCGAATTCAGCAATTGCTCCGCCATTCCTCGATAACTCTTCGTCATCGACAACAGCTTAACGCAACTCCGATCTTTTCTTGGCACTGTCAACTACTACGATAAATTTGGAAGGAAATGCGCCAAATCCGTTCACCTCTAATAAACTTTTGCAAGCCGAAGTAGAATTCAAGTGGTCAAATTAATGTCAGCAATCATTTGACAAATTCAAGGAAATACTTTCATCAGACTTACTTCTTACTCATTACAACCCAGATTTACCAATTAAAGTCGCAGCTGATGTCCAGGTGAAGGCATTGGAGCCCCACATTTTTCCAGATGGAACGGAAAAAGTAATGATGCATGCAGCAAGAGCCTTGACTTCATCTTAAAAGAAGTAAGTACAGTCAAATTGAAAAAGATGCTCTGTCTCATCTTTGCCGTGACCAAATTTCATAGAATGATTTATGGACGCAGATTTCATTTGTAGACTGACCATAAACCGAGTGCGTGAAGTTAGCCCCCCTTTTTTCGATTTTCCAATTTTGGAAAGTTGTTCCAAAGTTTTTTTCAAAAATACCCAAAAATGGGGGTTTTAGACCCTAAAAACTGTTTTTGACCTAGCCCCCCTTTTTCGAAAATCGGTTTTTTGAAAATTGTTCCAGGTTGTTCTAGTTGTTCTGAACATTGTTCCAAATTTTTGGACCTCTATGATCAAAATTTTAAAAGATATGGGCAAAATTTGAAAAAAATCTAGCCCCCCCTTTTTCGAAATTTCAACTTTTATATTTTTTTAGATACTAAAAAGTGTTCTAACCATTGTTCCAAAAAATAAGAGTCGTGAAATGTATATTTTAAAAGATATGGCCCCGACTTTTTTTTCAAAAATGCAAAATACGTCTCCCCAGTTTTGTTTTTTAAGCATACATTTTAATAAAACGTGATTAAACAAATATACAGCAACCAAAACTTGGCTTATAACCTATTATTTACGCTGATGATCGATCCTAAAAAAAAAATCTCGATGTCTTTAAATTTTGTAAAAATTATTTTAGCTCCCCCTTTTCAAAAATCAAAAATTCAAAAAATGTTCCAAGTCAAACCATACTTTCCCCAGTTCGTGTCCAAATTTCGTCCAAAACCATAAGCAAATAAAGCTAAAAGCGCACAAAAACGAAAAAAATAATATTTCCCCTAGCTAGTGCCCCCCCTTGAAAAAATTTAAAATTTTAATCCAAAGCTGTATTCTTTCAGCAAAGACCAAAAGGTATTTAAGATTCTGACACTATGAAACCCCCCTTTACAACCACCCATATTTAAAAAATATTTTTATTTGCATAATCACTCAGATCAAATTGTTCCAAAGTTTGATTCAAATATGTTCAAAAATAAAGATATTAAGCCCAAATGAAACTTAACAGTGTACCATTCTGTTAACCATATTCTGGCCCCCCTTTTCCGAAATTCAAAATTTCAAAACTTGTTCCCAATTGTTCCGGGGCTCCTCTAAATTGTTCCAGAGATTCGTTTCTTAAAATTGGTTTTTAGTAGGAAAATTTACAAAAAATGCTCCCCCGCCCCCCCCCCTTTGCCAAAATCGAAAATCTAAAACTTGTTCCTCATCCGAGAACATTCAAATCAAATTGTTCCAAAGGTTCATTCAATAATGAAGAGTTTAAGCTGAAAAAATGTTAACAGAAAAATCTTGTTACTTGCTTTGATATTTTATTAACTCCCCATAGGTAGTTATTGTAATTAAAGATTTTAAAAGAGATGTGTGTGACGTTCGTCGTTCGTACGTCCTTACGTCTGTACGTCCGTACATTCGTGAAGTTTTTTCGTCTTCCATAGTTTAAAAAACAGTAGAGATGTCGACTTCAAATAAATTTTGTTATACAGATAATAATGCAGAAAGGGCTCTAAAAAATTGCGTGGGTGGTTTTTTTTAGCATAGCAATTTAAAAAAAAGGTAGGTGAACATTTTGGTTTACCCAAAATATCTCGCGAACCAATAACGCTAGCGAGTTGAATTCAATTTTATATTATATACTACGACGTAATACAGAACTAGTATATTTTAAGCAAAAATTCCAACTAACGGGTTTTTTTATAAATCAAAAAAACTAGAACAAATATTTGTCACCTCGAACATTTTACGAACAAAAAATGATTTTATCTCCAAAACAATTTTGTGCAACGAAAAATAACGTTCAAACCATGTGGTCAAGTTTTGAGAAAAATCGAGTAAATCGTTTAAAAAAAATAATAAAAACCTAAAAACAGCAATACTAAAACTTGTTAAAAATTTACTTTCGGCTCAAATATCTTTTTAATAATTTCAGATTATGGCTTTCAAATAAATTTTATCTTATAAGAAATATTGTTTTCAACATTCGGAAAAATTTTGAGAAAAATCGAATTGAATATAAAAATATTACTGAATGTCAAAAACAATATTTTCGGTGAGATAAAATAACTTTAAAGCCAATATTTTTAATTTTTGAAAAGATATTTGAGTCGAAAATCAATGTTTAAAAACTTTTAGTGATGTTTTTTTGTTTTGCAAAATAACTGTCAATTCGATTTCCCTCAAAATCTTACCATCTGTCAATAATGTTATTCTTTATTGCATACAATTATATTTTAAGTAGAATAATTTTTTGTTCGTAAAATATTCGAGGTGACAAACATTTTTTAGAGTTTTTTCTTTTTATAAAAAAACGTTGATTGATTTTTTTCAAAATCAGTTTGGTATCACGTCACATTTTATGATATGAAATTTAATTGAAGTCGCTAGCCTTATTGGTTTGTGAGATATTTTTCGCTTGTTTTTAAATTGCTATAGTAAAAATAGCACCCACTCAATTGTTTTGAAAGTCCTTTTTTGGGTTATTATCTGTTTAACAAAATTTATTTTAAGTGGATATCTCCACTGATTCTCGAGATATTAAGCTTCCCGAACGTACGGACATAAGAACGTACAAACGTACGTACATACGCATTACGCACACTCAAAAATCTCTCTAAAAATCTTTGATTTAAATTCTAGGGACCTTGAAACGTCGAGAAATGTCAATATTTGTAATACGACAAATTGGACTGATTATAATAACTTCCTATTGGAAGGTAAAAATCAAATTACAACACAAAACTATAGTATTGTCGACATCAGGTTGAATTTTACACTACAAAACTCATTCAAAAAATATTTGATATCTGTTTAACAAAATGATTATCCTTACATACATACATACATATTAAATTGGTTCTCAATTTCTAGGAATAAAAATCTTTTGGAAAAGGTACATGCACAAAAATAACATGCCCAAAAATACACTCTCATCTCTCCCTTTCATACCTTTCAGCATCGACCTATATTTTTAAGATGTACAATTCATTGTTCAAACCAAAGTTTAATAGGTATACTCACACTCCATGTGCATAAGTACCTAGATATTATATGGCTCGAACAAGCTTAAACAGCTTTTTGGGCCTATAACCACAATTCCAGGATAATATGAAGTTGAACAGGCACAACAACCCTCTCCTACTTTTTTTGTTTGTATTTCTTTCTCCTCAAATTTTACATGACCTACAGCATCTCAAAGTAAAAATTGTGCTACTTTTGCGTATATCAACTTATGTCTACTATAATGTTATGCATATGGTAAGCAAAACCATAAGTAGGTACACAAATGATACAAATTTGTATGATTTAAGCTGCTACTAGTTCTGTTCAGGTATCTTGTGCAATATTTGTATATCTACTTTTTCTTCTACAATAATTCATCGTATCAATGCATTTTAATATATTGTTCAATGGATAAAGAAAAATTTGAAATCGGTACAACGAATCTCAAAGTTTTAAAGACATACCGTTAGATGTACCAAATTGAAAAATTGAAACATCCTTAAAGCGAACGAACATCTTTCAACATTATACAAAAGTCTTTAAGAACTTTCACTACTACAAACTGAAAACTGTAACTAAACCTGGAATTTCGTTCTCACAGGACAGCAATAACTTTGCGACACTCTAGGAGCTTTTGATTTTACTATCTTATTTTCTCAGGGCTTTTTGCAACAGGGAGTGGCAAACCCATAGTAGGGCTTGAATACTATACTCTATATAAGGTGATGCTAGGCTAGGAGTAGTAAAATTTTAATTTTAAAGAGAATTTCGTATGCTTTTACGCAAGTGCCGAACCGTATATGGGTTAAAGAGAAGAATTTTGTTCCGTTGAGAAAATATTTGTATTCTTAAAAACTCTTTGGTTATGCTAGTGCTTTTTTTGTGCAAGGTAGAAATAGTCGTACTTTATCCCGATGTTTGTAAATACTTAAAATAATTTTCTTAGATTTTTCTTTTCGAAACCTAAAAAATAATTTGTTTAGTTCGTTGTGATACACGTTAAAAAAAATAACGTTTGCTGTGCCATAATAAATATTTTAAATAAAAAAATTTAAAATGTGATAAGAAACTATCTGTATGTACCTATATTTAAACGAAAACGACCTTTCCCAATGGTGATGGTATTATAGAAGATGAAAGATTTTTATTTAAGATTAATTTATTTTATAAAGAAAATTCAGCTTAAGCATCCTTTATTAGGTTAATGATTTATATCTTTGTTTTTTTTCTTTTAAATTTATTCATAAATATTTTAACACAAACTATAAAGGATGCTTAAACATTCTGTTTGGCCCGGAGTTTGAACTTTCGATTAAATATGTTCAATTTGTAATACATATGTAGAAAAATTATATTTATTGTCACGAGCTATTTAAGATGAATGTGATAATCATAAATCTTAAATTCAAACATGATCTGTGTTTATCATTTATCCTTATTTTATCCTGGGTGTTTGTATGAAATTCTCAAATTAAAACCACCTTTCTCAATACAATATCTCATTTAAATTTCAAAGAAATAATTAAGTTCAACGTTTATGAAAAATCGATTACAGGCAGATGCTTCCCAGGAGCTCTACAATTAATTTTATATCAAATAGCAAGGTTATTTTACCGACTTTAATTGAATTCATATAATACGAAGATTTTTTACTCCTTTTAATATTTAAATTGATTGTGGGCTTATTGGAAAAATGGTGTAAAATAAAATATTATCCATCATGAGTTTTCCAAAAAAAAATATGTATTCGTTTAAAAAATACACAAAAAGACATATATCTCAGTTAAAGGATACAAAAATTATATGTATTTTTGAATCTCCCATATATATATATACAAAATTATATACATATTAAATACAAATCCTTACCCGGGTAGGCACTTCGTTTTTTTTCTGTAACTGTGTAAAAAATCTTAACCTACATCGGTTTCTGTGAATGAGAATCTCAGATCTAAAAACCTAGCTGTCATTATGTTGTACTTATTTTCATTACGATGTGTATATCACTAAGGACTTTCAATTCCTAAGTGCACGTGCCATATACTTTCCTTCAATCTCTGAACTTAATTGGTCAATAAGGACAAATTGTCCTGGTGAAGAACTAATAAAATAATCAAACCTATTTATTCTTTTTTGTTCATTAGGCATCCTTCTGCTTTTAAGTTTTGTGATTGATCCTTGTTATAAAAGATAATTTTATTTTAAAGGGTTAAAAGCGCGATGTTTATTTTTATGTTTTACTTATCAACATTTATGTTGGATTAAACTTGAAGTGTAAAATGTATATACTGTGATATTTTAAAACATCAATTAATTGATGTTATACTTGGAGCCTTAGCCAGGATCTATGTAGGTATATACAAAAAACCTTAAATTTGTATGCTGCATAATATTGCAGAGACACGAATTTATATATTATGGGTTATATTTGTTTTTACACCACAGCCACAGCACGTATTTAAGAAAATTCAATTTAAAAAACTTCCAAGAAAATACGTTTAATTGAAATACTCGTAGATGGGGTAAGAAACCTCTATCGTTGATAAGGTTAAAATTTTTGGTAGTGCCTTTTTGGCTACGTTTAGATACTCGTGTTCGTAAATTTTATAAGTTAACCTTTTTGGAAAAAAAGTTTTTATTTATGTTAAAATAAAATATTTTAAAAAACCTTATATAAACTTTAAACAAAAAAAATCCTTTTTTAACTATATTTAAATCTTTTTTCTAAGTTGAAAATTTGTTTTAAATTAATTTATAAATCCACGTTTAGTTTATCATTTTTGTATTTGTAAATGTCTACGTTTTTGAAACCGTAAAAACAGGATAGGAATTCCATTTAATTTCAATTTACAATAAATTTGTCTCAAAAAGAAATGAGTCTGACTTTTAAAGTCTTTAAAAAAGACATAGGTACACAGAATAGAAATAAATTATATAACTGTTCAAAGGACAAAAATCACTTAAACTCCCTAAGGGCTGAAAAAGGTGTATTTCATTATCTAATTCAAAAACAGCAATCAGTTTAAAGAGACAGTGGGTATTAAAACTTATATTTATTTTGAAATAAAAACATTTCCCATTGTGAAGAGTGAATATGTGTTATTTTTATTTCAAAAGTTATTTCTAACTTGTGATTTATCTAGCACGAAATTTAACTTTAGTATTATAAAACAAATTCTGATTCCTTTAAAGAAGCTTCCCATGCCATAAAATATTGATAGCTAAAAACTTGACATTTATTATAATACAAATTTAAGAAGAAATACAAATATTTGTAAATATGTAGTTTCATTTTAACAGGAATTTTTAACAAAATTAGTATTCAAAAAGTGTTTCTGTTTTTAAATTTGATACAAGCAAATGTAACAATAGGTCACTCAATACTTTTTCCTATAGGAAAGTGTTTAATGCGAAATAAATGTTTCTCTTTATGCATATTTTATTTTCATTATAGTTCTCAAAATAATAGTGTTCAAAGTTAATAGATGATCAAAAATAATAAGCAATTAATGTCGTATAATTAAGAACTTTTCCTTAAATTTTCTTTTAAAACAATTGGAGTGAGAAAAATTAAAAAAATAAAAAAAACATTTTTAAGTGCTAGATTAAATAAGAAAAACGGTTTAAATTAACGCACAAAATCTGTGAAGATTAAAAACTCACTTGAAAAATGAGTTCGGATGCTACAGAATTAGCAAACGGGAACGGCATGGAGGAGGGAAATAAGGAAGGCGAAAGCCAAGAAAAAAGTGAAGGTAAGTTTTTGAAATTAGTTTAAATCTGGATTTTTGAGGAAATTGTGTTCTCAACTTTGTACCTTGTTTTCCCTTCTGTATAAAATTGTTATTCTGGAATTAAAATGTATACCTACTTATGCATTTATATTTTCGACACTTAATATTCACAAGTTATATATTTCTTATTAACTATAGTTTATTAGTAAGCATAGTGGCGGTACACATTTCCACCAAAGCATCTTTATATTTATAAAGTTTTAAATATTTACTATTAAAGAATTGGGTATTGTTTTCACACCGGTGTTAGCCCAGGAAAATTATATTTTTACTTCGGAAAAAATTCAGTACAGCTGAAATTTGGTAGGAAGCTTAATTTGTACGTCCTTAAAACTCCCTAAAAAGTTCTCCCAATTTATATTTTTTTAGGGGGGTTAAAGGGATTCAAATGTACTCTTTTGCTAATCACTCCGAAACTATAATTTTCTGTTGAAAAACATGGGCGTAAATATTTTAGCACATGTGATATTATTTCAAAAAAATGTTCGCATAGGTGATAGATTTGGAGAAAAATATTTTTTTTTTTTTGGGTGTGGATTTTTGTTGTTGTAATACCACTAGGTATACCGCACCATCGTTTGCATTTTGTTTAATAACTACCAAGAAGTTTATTTTTTCATATTTTGACAGCAAAATTACTTTCCAGAATTAAGATTTCAAGACATTTCTTAGCTTATACATAATTAAAATATCAATACGAAAGATTTTATCAATGTCATCATAAAATTTGGATAAAATCGTAGAATTTTTGTACGCAAACACAGAACTTATAAAATGTATGTCAATTAAATTTCAGAAGTATGTACATTGTACATAGGTGTATACATATATACATTTTTCGATTCTACTAAAATGAACAAAATGGAGGTCTCTTCCAAAAATTATAGTTTTTTTTTTAGTTTTAAAACTAAATTGGCTAGTGATGTTGAACGAAAAATCTGAGCTACTCAAAATCAAATACCTATGTATGTACATACATACATATATGTACATATGTCGCCTAGTTCGATTTTTCTTGACCGAAATCTTATGTTTTTGTTACCTTACCTAGTTCGTTTTAAATTTAAGCACATATAACTCAAAAGGTTATACAGACAGAACTGCATTCCAAAGCTGATTGATATCCAATTTAATATAAGTTAGTTTATAATCGCAACTTTTCGATTTGAAACTTGTTTACTTCCATAAATAATAATATTAATTAAATTCACATTAAAGAATCAAAAAACGCAAGTTTGTGCAACCTAGAAACATACCCGTATTCCGTTTTTATTACATAGTTATGGTACACTAGGTTAAGTATTGTGATTATGAAATCTAAGGCAATATTTTTATAGGAAACAATATATTGATTTACTTCTGTGATGAATTTGAATGACTTAATATTTAATCCAAGACATACATTATAATTTTAAGCATTTTACATTCCTAGATAGAAAATTCAAAACTTGTACTTTATATACACTTTAATGAAATACAAATATGTATATTCATACAAGTTCAAAAAACTATTATTATGTTTAATAATAAAATTTAAAAAATATATTTTGGTTGTTTTTGTTTTTACAGAAGAGAGAGAAACTCACAGTTTGGAAGAAACCAAAGACAGGCTAGATGCTAATTTGTACTTATACGATGATGAACTTGAGACCAGACCACATGTGTCCGCATTCATTTCTTCATTGGCGAATTATGAAAACACAATACCTGCTGCTACAGACCCCGACGCAAAGCAAGCTCCACCAGTTGCACGAATGGGTAAGTTTGAGCTGTATTAATTTTTATTTTGAAGGTATGTTTTTTTTAAAAACACTGAAAGCATGCCAATGGGTTTATTTTGATTATTTTATTTTATAAAATGACTTGTTTTCACAACAATACGGGTCGGTGAAAAATTGACATAAAACATTATTTTTTGGTTAATTGTGGCAGTGAGAATTTTGCGTATTAACATACACCTTTTTATATAAAAAAAAATTTACACGCAAATAAAATGTCAGGCTTCATTTTTAAAAGTTTAAGTTACAAAAATTGTTTCCTAATTACAACAATTACGAGTACTTTTGAATTTTAAAACTATCAATGCCTTTAGACGGTGGAACACGAACGAACTTAAGTTAAAACTCTTTTAAAACCAAACATTTATATTCTACGGACCTTGAATCGTCGAAAAATCTCAAAATATTCAACTTGACAAATCACACCTTCCACACATCCTTTGTTCAGTTATATTTAAAAATCCAGGTGGAGTTATGTTTTAAAATTTTAAAAATTCCTACGGAAAAATAACTTTCAAAACATAAATTCTTCCCAAGAAAAATTCGCTTGGTTTTTGAACTTGTCATAGTTTATATTATTATGTTATATTGGGAAAATTATCAAAATTTACACCCTAATCCATGTTCCTTGAGTTTTTCAGTTCTGGAATTAAGTATAGCTCCCATTTAATCCCTTTTATATGGTAGTTTTATATGTTTTATTTAATTTTATAACTTTCGATGTTAAATTATACATTTTCTCTTCATCTTTATATTGGTCCATCCTGTACCAAGCACGTGATTATTGGGTTCAGCATAAGAACTTTCAAGTTCCCTAGATATCCAGGCCCGAAAAATTAACCTGCTGAATCTCTTTTTGTTACACCTGTTAGCAACTCGAATTATTCTCTTTTAGGCTACCGGAGCTACATATCAAAATTCTGGTCCGGTATTTTAACAACAAAAATAAAATAAGCTAGGAACAACTTCAGTATAGAAGATTATATTTTTCAGCTTTTTTCTACAGCATCAAATAAACTTCGAGTTCAAAAAGAGAACTCTCATTTATGTAAGCTCTTAATTTTTGATAATATATTATGTAAGAGAGAAGCCTTTGGTGACTTTTTGCCCTAATACAGAATTCTTTGTGTTAAGATATTTATGGACTTTTGTTATGTAGGTACATACATACATACATATACGATATATATGAACATAAGTAAATAATTTTGGTTGAATGTAAAAAAAATTGAGCACAGTTGAAATATGTGTGTTATCTCTGTTTCATTTGAATAACTAGATTTACTTTCTTTTCTTTCTTAATTCAAATGGTGTTTATTTGTCAAATCATTCATTTGCATAAATCTGGCGTTTATTAAGAGTTATTATTAATATTATCATTTATGCACTCGTATACATTTATATGTGCATCTTCAATATCTTGCAGTTTATAATAAGAATTTTTTCAATTTTTGATTTATTTTGATTTATTATTATGTTCTCCCACAAACCATAGCTACTGAAAAACAATATTTGTTTATCTTGAGATGTCTACATATATTACGTACTTAATATAATGAAGTGGTAAAGTTCTAATGAGCAGGTATCTACATTCTACGTACTCAATGAAACGTAATTAGCAGAACTGATTATTTGTACATACATACTTATGAGTACTTCACAAACATCAAGTAAGGGCTAATATTTGAACAAAAAAGAAAACTTACAAATATGCAAACTTTTAACACTCAAAATGTATTGTTTGTTAATATTGCTAATAAATCCATTGCCATGTGATTGGGCCATCAAAATAAAGACAAAATACTTTGGTCAAAATCAAGAATCATTTATAAACAATAATAATGCCCACATCCAATTTTTGAAAAACTTGAACCCATCTTGAAACTCAATAATATGGGCTAAGTTAATTTATTTATAACAAGTGTCTTGATTTAATGTGTGCAAATCGTGCACATTTATTACCAAATCATTCGGTTCGGTTTCCGGTACATTCCATAAACGCAATGGCGGATCCAGGGGGTTTTGTTGAGGTCATAATTGGGGGATTTTTTTTTTTTAATTTTCGTAGAAATTCCCTTGAATTCAAAACTTATCGTATTGCGTTAATGGATATGACCCCCCTTATATTTTATATAAAAAAATAAAATTTGTATTTTATTGCCAAATGTACTACTTTTAACTGAGGCTAGACCAAGAACATAATATGAATCGGAAATCCAGACCTATTCCAATCGCCAATCTAATTTAACGATATTTACCAAAAAGCGGATTGCTGCCAAAAGCAAATAAATATGTATAAAAACTTTAGTAATTCTCTAAACTATTTTCAAAAGATTTTTTTTCTGAGAGTAAAAGTAAATATTCAGGTTCTTAAGAAAAAACCTTAAATAAGAGATCGCAAATTTGATATTAAGTTGCCCTTAAATTCCTGAAACTCCGATTCCATCTTATTTTTTGACGCACATAAATAGTGTAAGGCTTTTTAAAGTGTTTTTTTCTTCCAAAATTGTTTTTTTATCAAAAAACAGCCAAAGTGACACTTTTATTGAATTAATGGTTAATTAAAAAACATATATAAGCGTTTCATTTCTTTTAATTTAATATAAAAGCTTTGAAGCTCTGGAGAATTTATTTAAAAAAAGATTCTGCAACGAGTAATTTGTAAGTGACACACTAAAGTTCTTTCCCAACTTATTTGTTTATATAAATAAATTGGGTGGCGCAACAGTCCGTTGAGAACTAGGGCCTAGTGACTTACAACTCTCAACCATTTCTGTGTGCGAGTACAGTTGTCAGGGATGGAGGGGACCTACAGTTTTAAGCCGAATCCGAACTAATTTGAGAAAGCACTTTTCATGACAAGAATTACTCTTGGAGAATTTGTCAATTCCTCGCAAGAGGCAGTACCCGTGAAAAAACTTTAGATGGCATAGGCAGGGATCGAACCCAAGACCTCTGGCATCACAGTCCAACGCACTAACCATCATTCCACGAGTACTACTAACTTATTTGTTTACCTTAATTTATTTTTACCTAATTTTTAGAAAAATTATTATGTTCAAAAGGTTTACGTAAAACAGCAATTATTTGGAATTTGTCTTGTAGCATATGCTCCAATCTACGAGTAAGAAGACTGATAATAATAGTAATAATAATAGACTCCCTAAAATTGAGTCCAACAAAAGTACGTTAAAAAAAAGCCAAACAATTCTTCATTTTCATTTCAGATTCTGTTTTATTTTCTTAGGAAAAAGATCACATTTTCAAGCAAACATTCTCATTTTCTGAGTTATTTTTGTAGCGTTCTTCGCATCTATAGAAATACCAATAAGAACATAATATAATATTTTTTGAAAAAATTACGTCTTAACACAAGTTCTAACATTTCTGCTTGAAATACACCAAAAACAATCTAAGCTATTATAATTTAGCTTTTAATTTTGGCATATTTAGACAAGAGTGTTCTTTAATAGTCTTATAAATAAAGTTGTCATTGTAGCAATTGAAAGTGAGGTAAGGTAAAAATACACATTATGTTATTTAAATTTTGTCAGCCTCCTTTACAGAACATTTTTATACTGGTTTTCAATACTCGTCTTTATGTTTAGTATGAAAACATAATAAGTAATGCATGATAAGAAGTTATTTTTGACCACTCTTCTTGGATAATGTTCCAAAGCATTATTTATGAACCTTTCTAGTCGCTTTTTTACGATATCTCATAGATTTCAATTTTCATCTTTACACTGGTAATAAATTGGGTTCGTCATGTCTGAGTTGTTGCTCTTGGCTTTTTCCAAGGAACCGAACGTTAACAAAGGTTTGGTATTTCTTATAATACTTACCCTACCTCTCAAAAAACCTTTGATGTTTCTGACTTAAGTTCTAACATTTTAAGAACAATATTCAAAAAATCTGTCAGTTTTCGTTGTAGCAGAAATGTATTTCATTTATTTATTTATTTCTCACTTTTTTGAAATAAAAGTTATGTTTTCGTGTTTTAATGGATTTCGTTTAAGACAAGTGCTTTTAAAATTCTTCTTTTTGATAACTTTTCACTTATTCGTGTTGCATTGAACATCTTTACTTTAATAAATATCAAAAGAATAAATAATAAATAAGTAATTTCATAAATAAATATATATATGTATGTACATACGAGTACACAGACAACTGATAGGGTGAAGCAGGAGAACCAGTTTTGGTGGCTTCAATCGGCACTTGATAGTGGGTAGTTGGGATGGGGTTTTAAGCCTTGGCCGGCTTACATACTTGTTTTATAGTTTAGGGTTTAGTTTTAAGTAGAATAGGCATGGTGGCACAAACAAAAATACAAAAAAAAAAAAACACAAAAAACAAAAAAAAACAAAAAAAAACAAAAAAAAAACACAAAATATATATAAAAACAAAATAAAATAAAAAAAACATGGAATAAATAAGTAAAAATGAAAAATGATATTGTATTTAGTTTTTTTTTTTAATTTTCTAATAAATAAAAAATAAATAAAATGAATTACAGTAACATAGATCTTAGGGCCGAAAGGCATTAGTATTAAGTGTTATAGTTTTTACTTAGAGTGTCCGTATGGGTAAGTTAGTTGTAAGGTATGGTTAATTAGGCTAGTTTTATGAATTTTTGTCTAGCTTTAAGATAGTTTTAAGAATAAATTAATAAAAAATGAATTTGAAAAAAAACGAGTACACAAGAAATGCAAGAAATGTTATATTTTTCTTTAAGTTTAACAATTCTACTATATACCATTTCTATATTAGTTAATGCATGTAATGCACAACTTGAAAACACCAGGGAAAATTAAACATCATTTTCAAAATTTTAGTTTGTGATATTTGTAGCTATGAATATGACTGATTGTTCAATTACCCCATGCTGGTGAACCATAAAACATTATTGCCTGAAATAAAGCTTTGCAAATTAAAAGTTTATTTTCTTTACTCAATTTAAATTTTTGGTTGATAAATTTACACAGTATTTTAATTGTTAAGTTTATCTTTTTTATTATTTCCGGGACATGTAAATCAAAGGTTAGTTTTGTATCTAGTGTTACTCCTAGGTATTTTGCAGAAGATTTCCACTCGATGCCTATACAGTTAATAGGCATTGAGCTTGGCAAGAAACAGGATTTTCTTTTTCTAGTAAAAAAGATGGCCTGAGTCTAAGAAGCATTAATCTTTGTTTTCCAATCAACAAATTAGTTTTGAGTTATATTTAGTGCAGATTGAAAATTATTTCCAATAATTAAAGCAATTGAATTTGTGGAAAATACACACGTATCGTCAGCGAAAATAGCTGTCTCGCAGTTTGGGAGTCTAGGAAAGTCATGAGTAAAAACAATGTAAAGAATTGGGCCAAAAACAGAACAAACCTGCCACACAAGTAAAAATATCAGATACAAAATTGTTCACAGACACAGATACATTTTCTTGAGTACAAAAAGGACTTTACAATTTTTATCAGGTACATGGGGAAATTAAGAGCAAAAATCTTATGGAATACCGTCCATGTTATTATTTTTTTTCTAAAAATATTTTATTATTGCACATTTTATTATCTGAAATTTAGTCCAAAACCGGAATGCATCTTAGTTAATAATTAATTATTTAAATTTTTTTCTCAGGCACCTTGATCGGAGTGTTCCTGCCATGTATTCAAAATATTTTTGGTGTCATTCTTTTTATCCGTTTAACATGGGTTGTCGGAACAGCTGGAGCTGTATGTGGATTTCTTATTGTGCTAACATGCTGTTGTGTGGTAAGTTTATCGATTGTTTTTAGAATTTTTGAAAATTGTGTCTTTTTTGTTCAAAATTAGTTGTGGAAAGAAAAAAAATTCAAAAATTGATTTTACTTAGATTTAAAAAAAGGCGGTATGCATAAAGTGTTAAATTGATACGTGTAAATAAAATGTTTTATAATTTTTCTTTTAAATGTGAGGCGCTATGTTGTGTGTACTGGCAACTTTTATCGAAAAGAGTACAAGAACTTTGTTTAAGTCCTAAAATCTAAAAAAAAAAGTGTTACAGCTATTCAGCTACAGTAAATATTTCAAAGTAATCCCAGTTAAAATTCTTGAAATTTAGCTTTTTCGTTTTTGTTTCAACAAATATTTAATGCAAGTTAAATTTGATTGAATTTTATTACATCACTTGTTTACATCACTTAATATATGTATGGTGTATTTAAGTTTGTGTACAGTATAAGCAAAAACACCTTAATGTTTTTGATATAGATATCTAAAACCATAAACCATGTTTTGTCAGTTCTTATAAAAGTAAGTATTTTAAGTTAGCGTTTAAACTTTTCACTTCCGAATCAAATAATCTCGACAATAAGTTCAGACAACATTTAAAACCATAACTGTCCAATCTCATTCCGGATTAAGGAATAATTATATTTTCTCTGCTCTGAGTGTTCTTCTTGTGTTTTTTTTAAAGTTTGCGATGTTACGTTTTGTTAATCTATGACATTTTCTAAAAAAAAATGCACAATACAAAATAACAAACAAAACACACCAGAAATAAACAACAATAAAGCCTTCAGTAATTATAAAGTTCTCTCTAACAGTACGAGCCATTTATGGTATCCAAATTGTTCTTGCATGAAAATCCTGGATGTCACTTTTTATTTGACAGTTAAAATAAATTTTATTAAAGTTTAACCACATAGTGTGAGAATTTTCAACTTTTTTTGAGGCATGGATTTTTTTTTAATTTGCTGTTTAATTTTTTTAATTGATAAGGCGTAAAATGAATAGGGATGATAGAAGCTCCTAAAGCCGTATTTTGTTTTTGTTTTTTTTTTTTTTAATTATCTGAATCAGGCACTTCTTCCAGTTTGTATCTCTTTCCGTGAGGTTGTTAGTTGAGCAAATTTCAATTGATAGGAGTCAGACTACTGTTCTTAAAACAGCCAGATATCAAAAACAATTATTATTTTAGTAAATTTTCGAAAAACTGTAATTTGAAAACTCCAAGATCTACGGACTGAACCTTAGGCTGCAATAAAAGTTAATTTAATAGTAAGTAAGTAAGTAAATAATTCATTTATTTGTATTCATTAGTTAACAAAGGTGTGCAATTGTATGAATTCAATAGCTATGGCTAAGCCGTTAGTCTGGTTAGCACATTAGTATAAATCTATTATAATAATTATTACAAAAATTAAATAAATTCTGTCATTATAAGCATTCTATACTTGTATACTTCTTTCAAAAAATTGCTTAACGTTTTCCAGTCCCACTCATTAAGAATTTGGATAGTCTCTTGCATAGTTAATGAATGTTTTCCGAAAAAATTTAGTCTTTGCGGCTTGAATATTTGACATACACTAATGACATGAAAACAATCTTCCTTCGATTTTGGGTTGCAGAGCGTGCAAAATTAATTTTAGCTTCCATTATAGAGATTTCCATTTAAGCCAAGGAGCTCGCATCTTACTTTGAAGATCATAGATATTTCATTATAGCTTAGTGAATCATGAAAATAGTTTCTGTTGTTAATGTTAAAATTGCGCTGGCTATATAAAACTCTGCTGTCAGACTCACGAGCTCTTGCAATAAATGGATCTCTAGTAGAGTCCTCATATTTTTGTATGATCCGATAATACTGTTCCTTCAAACTGTTTAAGTTGTTCAGGTCAATATGTAATGTCTCTCCACAAGATTCGCCAATAGATTGCCACTTTGCATATCACCAGTCCTTGTTCCTCAACTCGTATAAGAGCATTTTTTTTTTGTAATCCTTGATTCTTGATAATAGCTACAGATTTTAAGTATGAAGTCAGCTTGGACTGAGTGTATTTGTAAACATCTTTGGTAGTCCAGTTTCTAAGTAAATTCGTAGCTACTCGTAGGTGTGTTTTGGGGTAAATTGAAGAGTTTTTTTTTTTTAATTTACAGCAACGTCCAAGGGGCCTTTTTTTATGTATTGGAAATACTACGGATTTTTTGAACGAAGAATTGATATCAGCATTCGAAAAGACTTTATTGAACAATATTTTTAAGTGGTTAATAAACGTAGAAGTCGTATTAAAAAAAAAAACTCATATGGGATCCCATCTTCTCCTGGGGCCTTGCCATTTTTCGATTTTAAAATAACAGTTTGTACTTCCGCAACTGATATATGAGCGTCTAATGTTTCATCATGAATTGAAGGATATACATAGGAGTACATTAAGTTTAGATCGTTGGAAAAAATCGCTTTGAAGTGAGCAGATACATTTTCAGCGGATATTCCTGTACCTATTTTAAAGTTGATTTCATTTATTTCTCTTGCAATCCTCCAGAAATCCTTTAAGTTTTTAGTTTGCCCTAATATAAGTGCCTTTTCATTATCATATTGTGATTTCTTTTTTTGACTTAGATTGTTATAATATACACTCGATTCAAGGTACCAAATCCTTATTTGATGATTATTTGAAGCGCGCATGCTACGCAAGAGAGCAAACGATTTTTTCCGAGCTTTCAAACATTCTTTATCAAACCATTTCTGTTTAAATGAAGAGTTGGGGCTAAAAATGTTGTTTGATGTTGAGTTCCTTATGTATCCTGTTAACTGGTTAAAAAGTTCTTCTGCTGATTCATGTACCACCTCATTTGTTAAAAGTAGTCTGTCTAAAATTCGTTGGTAAGAAGTTGTTTCCTTGGTTTTCCAACAAAGTCGCGGAAGCATTTTAAGGTCCGTCTCTTGAGTAGAAGATACGCTTGAGATTTCAACGACTTTAGGCATATGATCCGAAAAAGTCTTACATTGAACTTCAAATTTATTGACCCATTTAATCCAATCATTATTAACAGTACAAAAGTCAATAACAGAAACTGTTTAGACAATAGATTCAAGTACAAAACGCACTTTGAAACCGTTTTGCCTTTTTCTGTTGAAATCGATTTTAGCATGAATCGCTTAGTTTTCTTTCAGATTTTTGTACGACAGGCTAAATTTTAAAACTTATGAAGATTTTTCGAATATTATAGAAAATAATATAGATAGTTTAACTGAATATTGAACCGTCTCTTGAATCCATCACGGATTTTATTGAAAAAAAGCTACTTCATAAATTTAGATAGCCTCCAAAAGTCTTATATACTTGTTTTTTCTTTCGAATTTTAAAAAGAAATATCTCAAAAACCTGACGTGATACATTAATTTTGATGTCGGATTTGAATTTAGGGCATCAAAACCTATTGGAAAAGTGCAATTTAATAGCCAGTAAGAAAATCTTGGGCCACCAACGACGCTTGTCGTTAATAATGAGCCGAAAGTTATCTTCTAAGCCATCAATCGTCCCGGGCTTATCTGCGTAAAAAAGCGACTTCACATAATCCAACAATAAACACAGTCCCAAGACGCAGCATAATGCGCTCACCAAAAGTTTCCTTCAATGAATTTATTGTTTCATTTCCTGTATGTCATGTAGCGCAGCGCACGCCCGCCCCGCGTCGGCCGTCCTAACAATTAATTTGGTAATAAACTTGCAAGATTTGCAAACCTTGTTCAAGATTTTGTCTATTCATAATAAAATAGCAAACCAAACTGACCATAAATAAAGTAACAATTGTCAAAAAGACCGACTCCCAAAAATGTATTGTCAGATTGAAAACCACACGTGTGAAAAAAACACCCATTACAAAATTTCAACTTGATCGAAAATATGTACATATTTGATAGAACTGTAACTCCAGGAAAACTTTAATCATAGTAAAATATGATTAAAAAATTAAAAGAATTAATACTTGAAATTTTTTAAATTAAATTTTTATTTAACAAAGTTAAGCTTTTAAAAAACACATTAATCTCTGTTTTTAATTTATTTTTAGACTATGTTAACGGCCATATCAATGTCAGCAATTGCTACGAATGGAGTGGTACCGGCGGGAGGCAGCTACTTTATGATATCAAGGTAAGTTTGGACTATATATACAGGAGACGTGCAAAGTTGAGTTTTTGGAAATAATTTTAATTTCATGTTCCATACGAGTATAATAAGGCATATTAAAACAAACTAAGAAAGTAATAGGGTTATGACGATGAAAAATTCGTACTATTGTCAGTTATGAGTTTACTTAAGATATGTATGTATGTAATAATTTACAGAAACTGGCCATTGGTGTTATGGTTTTGAAATGAAGCTTTAGATTATCTCTTTTTATCTCAGAACTTTTATATGTAAATCTTGACATTTTATATCTTTGGTTATATAATTCTTAAAAAATAAATAAATTTGTAATAAAATATGTAGACATTAGTTTAGTATGCGGAAACTTAACTGAAAAAACGTGTAAAGCAGTTTAACTTGCCATCATGGTTTGTCTTTAGTGACTGTCAACAATATGTCCGCCACGAGCTGTTAAAATAAACCCGTCCTTGTTTGAAACCGTATAGTTAAATTTACTTCATAGTCAAATGGACAATTAGTTGTGACGTGGACATAATTACTTCGAAGATATATTTCATATTCTGGCCTGTTTTCTGTAGTGTAATAACAGCTTATTTTGATAATATTCCAAAGTTTAAACTTTCCAGAGCGTCTTATGTCGAACTTATGTCTTAATAAAATTTGTCAGGAAAAATCAAATTGCTTACATATGTAGGATAGTAATTTCTATAAGAATGGGTCTTGAATAATGACGTATGTATGTATATTTGTTTTAATAAAGATCTCTTGGGCCAGAATTTGGAGGAGCTGTTGGAATGCTGTTCTACACGGGTACGACACTGGCTGCAGCTATGTACATTGTGGGAGCAGTAGAAATTGTACTCGTAAGTATCAAAAAAGCCTTATGCATTACTATGTTTTATTTTGAACTTTTTTTTAAGACCTATATGGCACCTGGACTTTCTATATTTGGAGATTTTACAAAAGATGCCGAAGCAATGTATAATAATTTCCGGGTCTATGGATCAGGACTTCTTGTTGTCATGGGTAAAAATCAACAATAATAATATTTTTTTTAGACTGATTAATTCGTTATGGAATTCACATAAACTATAGGTCTTATTGTGTTTCTTGGAGTAAAGTTTGTCAATAGATTTGCAACGGTTGCATTAGCCTGTGTTATATTCTCTATCATCGCAGTTTATATAGGAATATTTGATAATCTAAATGGAAATGAAAAACTTTAGTAAGTAGATACTTCATAATAAGTAAAAAAAAACTTAAACTTATCTGTTATTTGAATCAAAAATTTAATTTTAACATCCTTGCTGCTTAAAATATAATTTCGAGGGAATTACTTGGCCACACGAACCGATTAAGAAAGAGGAATAAGATGCAATAGATTCAGTTGGGCATTTGTGATCTTTTAAATCTTGTAAATCCTGTTAAGAATACTTAATTGATGGGGTTATAAAGTGTTTGACAAGCGAATCCTTATTAAATATTAAGTGTTCGCATACATAACCATAAAAGAAATATTGAACCATAAATGATAAAACGGTTTGAAGGTAATTTTTGTTCTGATAAAGAATCAGATTTACCCAAACAAATTGTTTTTAAAAAAAATTACAAATAACGTTAAAAACGGATAATTTATAACCACATGTGACCACATGTGGACCATATAGCTTCAATCAAAGTTCAGATTCAAAATCAGCACCAAAAATTAACTTCCAAACCCACTTTTTCAAAAAACCTCACAAAGACACAAAATGTACGAGTATACTCATAACTTATGAGAATTTTCGGAAACAAAAAAAGGGATGGAAAATGGAAGGAAAATGCTAGCAAGTCAAAACTAAAGATCTACGACGTATTTGTCTATCATCATTCCTTCTTACGACTTTAGAAAGATTGATTGATAATTATTTATGGTAAAATATTAATACAAGACTTCCGTCTTTGTTTCAACAACAAATCTGTGGAAACCCCGTTACACACATTATTCCATCCATTCCATCGAATATTCCCTCCGCCATAGAGACTTCATTATGGTGGCTTTCCTTGACATCGCAGGCTTTTAAAAACGTGGACATATTTGCAATCACATTTGCACTAAGATCTCTGAACGTTGAGGGTTCGCTTAAGGAGTTAATTCATTTAATGCTGACTAGCAGAATAATTAACTCAAAACAAGGCAACTCTACTGCTAGAAGATTCATTATAAGAGGGACACTACAAGGTAGTGTTCTATCCACTCTCCTCTGGAACCTGGTGGTAAATGAAATCCTAACTCGTCTGGTAGGGCAGGGTTTCAGAATGATTGTCTATACGGAAGACGTTGCTATAGCGGTCTCAGAAAAGCACCCTAAAGAACTCTTACAAAATGCATTAGAAAAACTAATACTTTGAACTGATCGATGTGGACTGGGTGTCAATCCACTGAAATACAAAATTCCATAACCCTCCCTATATTAAGGGTATCCAATTAAAGTTCTCAGACGGAGCTAAGTATCTGGGCCTTATTTTAGACAAAACAACTAAATTGGAAACGTAATATATAAGAAAGAGTCAAAAAAGCAACTGTAGCTCTCTTTTATTGCATAAAAGCTATTGGTAATAAATGGAGCTTACAACCCTGAATTATGCATTGGTTACATATCGGTAATCAGAATGAAGGATAGGGCAATCCGGGAAGACGAGTCAATCCACTTTTACTCAGATGGATCAAAAACAAATGAAGGGCAAGGGGTTGGTGGAGCTGTGTGTATTCAGAACGACTGAAATTAAGTCTTTCATTCCGCCTTCCAATCATTGTAGCGTGTTCCAGGCGGAACTATTGGCGAAAAAAGATGTATTTTGGTGGCTTAAAGAAAACGTGATATCAACATCTGATATCAGTTTTTAACTTCCCATAGGAAGTTATTGTAATGGGTCCGATTTGTCACATTGAAAATTTTGACATTTCTCGACGTTTCAAGGTTCCTAGAGTCGAAATAAAAGATTTTTAGAAAGATGTCTGTGCGTGCGTGTGTACGTACGTTCGTACGTCCGTATACGTCTGTACGTTTGCGACGTTTTTTTCGTCCTCCATAGCTCAAGAACCAGAAGAGATATCGACTTAAAATAAATTTTGTTATACAGATAATAAGGCAGAAAGATGCAGAAAGGGCTCTCAAGAAAATTGCGTGGGTGGTTTTTTTACCATAGCAGTTTAAAAAAAAGGTGAAAATTTTGGTTAAACCTAAATATCTCATGAACCAATGATGCTAGAGACTTGAATTAAATTTTATAATATATATTGTAACATAATACAAAACAATTATATTTTTGGAAAAAAATTCCAATTAACGTTTTTTTTATAAATCAAAAAAACTGAAAAAAAAAATTGTCACCTCGAAAAATTTACGACCAAAATATGATTTTATCTCCAAAACAATTTTGTGCAACGAAGAATAATGTTTTTGACATCTGATAAAATTTTGAGAAAAATCTAATTGATAGTTTTTTTTATAAAAAATAAAATCCTAAAAAAAATTACTCATAGTTGGTAAAAATTGAATTTCGACGCAAATAACTTTTCAAAAACTTGAGATTAAGGCTTCAAACTTTTTTTATCTTATAAGAAATATTGTTTTCAACATTATGAAAAATGTTGAGAAAAATTGAATTGACAGTTTAAAAAAAAAAAAAAAAAAAACCTAAAAAAATTAATAAAAGTTGGTAAAAATTGATTTTCGACTCAAATATCTTTTCAAAACTTTCAGATAATGGCTTCTAACTAATTTTAACTTATAAGAAATATTGTTTTCAATATTAGGAAAAATTTTGAGAAAAATCGAATTGACAGTTTTTTTTTTACAAAAAATAAAAACCTAAAAAAAAATTATAAAAGGTGGTAAAAATTGATTTTCGACTCAAATATCTTTTCAAAAATTTGAGATAATGGCTTCTAACTAATTTTAACTTATAAAAAATATTGTTTTCAACATTCGATAAAATTGTAAGAAAAATCGAATTGACAGTTTTTTTTTTACAAAAAATAAAAACCTAAAAAAAAAACAATACAAAAACTTGGTAGAAATATACTTTCGACTCAAATAGCTTCTCAAAAATTACAGATATTGTCTTCAAACTTATTTTATTTCACAGAAAATATTGTTTTCGATATTCATATATCATTCGATATAAAAATCCAACAGTCCGTTTTTTCATAAAAAATAAAATCTACAAAAAATAGTACGCAAATTTGGTAAAAATTGATACATATAGACAAACTTTTAAGCAAGACAAATCGACAGACGGGATGGGAAGTTATCAGTGTGGGTCGCATCCCAGCCTCTTTTTTCTCAGATTTTCAGGCCGCTGTCAAATCTCTGGACCGGGCATTTTCTAATAGGAAAGCACGCCTCTCGAATAGGCGTATTCTCAAATGACTTTTGAGGAAGCTGTATGGATGAGGAAGAGGGGGAAACAGTTCTTCACCTCCTCTGTACATGCCCTGGTCTAGCTCAAAATCACAAGAATTATCCAGGAGAATTCTTCTATAACGATCTTAACGATCTCAATGATATTAACACAATCAGTTTGTCACGTTTCGTAAGGGATTCAAACTGGTTTCATTAAGCTAAGAAGAAATCCTCAAGATTCATGTGGTATCACAATAGGCCATTAAATTAAATATTCAAATAACAGATGAGTTAATTTATGTTTATAGACAAAATTAATAATAATAATGAAATATCTTAGCATGTGCGTTCTCGGCAAACGTTTACTGAAAGACGTTCCTTTAGAAAACTGCACTAAAGAAGAAGGCGGAATGATATACAACGCATTTTGTCCTGACGGAATTTGTGGTGAATATTACAAATGTAAGTTTTTACAATTGATTAATTTTGGTTTGATTTTATTAACTTGAGAACAATTTTTTTTCTATTTTAAGTACATAATGTCACAAAGGTAAAAGGAATCAAAGGTTTATCGAGTGGTGTATTTTATGAAAACATTTTACCATCGTTCTTAGAGGTAAGTAAATATTTGCTGTTAAATTTGTTTAAATAATATATGTATATAGGTTAATAACATAGGGTGACTATTTGTATGATATTATTATATTTTACTAATACAAATGTTTTTCTGCATCTTTTACCTCTACAAGTTTCGTATCGATTGCTTTAAAATTTTGACACAACTTTGCATTCAAGATATTCTTCAATAACTGTTTCAACTTGACGATAACCTAAGTTAAACCAATAACTTCTAAAGTACAATTTGGTTCTGTTCTTCTGACAAAACAATGAAAAAATAGGTTGATAATTTTATGAAGCAAATTTCATTAAGGATTTCGATCAGTTTGAATTTGAAGATCAAATTTCTCAGTTGTCATTAAAAGATGCCTCTTCGTACCTACGGAAAATTACACTAAAGCTATTTTCGCGAAGTTATGTTTTGGTAATTTTTTATAACAGTTCTTTATTTTTGCGTGGGAGTATTTCTTAAAATTTTCTACATTTGGAAAGCCAAGCTTTACAAATGTTCTAAGCTTGAAACGATGAGAAAAATACAGTTCGCAAATGTATTAACTATCAAAGTGCTTACTAATTTTGGTGCGATCATTACACTCTGGCGGAATACCAATTTTCATTTACAAAATAATTGTTAAAGTGAAACCAAAGTTTACTCACCTAAACTTAGTTAAAAATTCAGATGTTTAATCCTTCGAGGATTATTGATCCCTCCAGATAAACTGCTTCTGCACTTCAATTTATTATTTTGATGGAGTTGATTTGACGAATTCTTGATCTTATTAGTAAAATAACAGATTGGTTCCATTACATTTGTATTAAATTTATTGATTTGACTTGTTTTGTCTTCAATTTATCTAGAAAGGGCAATTTATTGCTTACGGAGAAAATTCCATAGATCGTGGCTCACCAGGTGACATTGCATACAAAGAAATTTTGGCAGATATAACAACATCGTTTACCTTATTAATTGGTATCTTTTTCCCATCTGTAACTGGCAAGTTATTTTTTCGCATTAATATTCAATTTCTAAGCATTTATTTCGAAATCTTCAATTTTTAAGGTATCATGGCTGGATCCAATAGATCTGGTGATTTAGCTGATGCTCAAAAAAGTATACCAATCGGAACAATTTGTGCAATCCTTACAACTAGTACGGTCTATTTATCATGTGTGATGCTATTCGCCGGTACTGTTGACAACTTACTTTTGCGTGACAAGTATGATTTTATGCCGCTCTTAGTGTATGTTGTTAGAAGTTGAATGTTTATTTAAACTTTTCTCAGATTTGGACAGTCAATTGGTGGAAAATTAGTGGTTGCAAATATTGCATGGCCAAATCAGTGGGTAATTTTGATTGGTTCGTTCTTATCAACGCTAGGTGCTGGTCTTCAAAGTTTAACAGGAGCCCCACGTCTATTACAAGCTATTGCAAAAGATCAAATTATACCATTTTTAGCACCATTCGCCGTATCTTCATCAAGAGGTGAACCTACTAGAGCTCTTCTTTTGACAATTGTCATTTGTCAATGTGGTATATTACTTGGTAAGTTTAATTAAAGAGGAACACGAAAACTGCTGAGAAAACTCTTCATTAACAAAATAATTCACATGATCAATCATAAATAAAATTATTTTAGGTAATGTGGATTTACTGGCACCATTGCTCTCTATGTTCTTTTTGATGTGCTATGGATTCGTCAACCTAGCCTGCGCTGTTCAAACACTTCTACGAACTCCAAACTGGAGACCTCGTTTCAAGTTCTACCACTGGTCCCTATCCCTTATTGGTCTGACACTCTGTATTTCCGTAATGTTCATGACGTCGTGGTATTTTGCTCTCATAGCAATGGGAATGGCTATAGTTATTTATAAATACATTGAATATAGAGGGTATGAACCTCAAGATATCTGTAAAATGAAATACATTTAAAAGTAATATATATTTCAGAGCTGAAAAGGAATGGGGAGATGGTATTCGAGGAATGGCCCTAACGGCCGCACGCTATTCACTTCTCCGACTAGAAGAGGGTCCACCACACACGAAGAACTGGCGTCCACAAATTTTAGTCATGGCTAAATTGAACGACAATCTTATGCCAAAATATCGAAAAATATTTTCGTTTGCAACACAACTTAAGGCTGGAAAGGGTCTAACAATTTGTGTATCCGTACTTCCAGGAGATTACAATAAAATAAATTCACAAGCTACACAATGCAAACAATCGCTTAGAAAGTTGATGGACGACGAAAAAGTTAAAGGCTTCTGTGATATTCTAGTAGCTCGAGAAATTGAAGAAGGAATAAGTTCTGTGTATGTTTTACGAACAAATTTAATGTTTTAAGAGAACGACAAATCTATTGTTTTCATTTATAGAATTCAAACGATTGGGTTAGGTGGAATGAAACCCAATACCGTTATTGTTGGATGGCCCTACAGTTGGCGGCAAGAAAATAAGCAAAGCTGGAGGACATTTATTCAAACTGTTCGGACTGTGGCTGCGTGTCATATGGCCTTGCTTGTACCCAAAGGTATCAACTTTTACCCTGAATCTAGTCATAAGGTAAATATTTGCTGTTTTTTGAAAATATCTAATTGAAAATAATATATTTTGAATTTCTTATCAAGATATCTGGTAACATTGACATTTGGTGGATTGTACATGATGGTGGACTGTTGATGCTGCTACCATTTTTACTGAAACAGCATCGTACATGGAAAAACTGCAAACTTCGAATTTTTACAGTTGCACAAATGGAAGACAATTCCATTCAAATGAAAAAGGATCTCAAAACTTTCCTTTATCATTTGCGAATAGAAGCTGATGTAGAAGTTGTTGAAATGGTGAAGAGAAAAATGTTATAAATCTTATACAAAATATGTTCAATGAAACGATTTTTATTTTAGATGAACAGTGATATTTCAGCATATACATATGAGCGTACGCTTATGATGGAACAGCGTAATCAGATGTTACGTGAATTACGGTTGAACAAGAAGGATAACTTTAAAGTTGTAAGTTGATTTAAAAATTTAAAAAAAAATGTGTTGTTTTAGGAAAACTTTAACTTAAACAAACAAAAACGACTAAACCAATCAAAATTAAGATCGATACGTGTGGAAATTCAATGTTTCTAAGGAGAAAGAACTATAAAAGTATGAAATCTTGAAATACCAAATATATAAACAAAAAATAATGAAATCGAAGAGCATACTTGTTGTGACAGCCCTTCAAAATTAGAACTCAGAATTTAAAAATTTTGGTAAATAATCGAATTTATTAATTTTTTAATTAATACGTATATTTGGTGAGCAGGACAACAAAAATAAATTAATTCTAAAAATTAAATCAAGCTAAGTGGGTACATAATGGAAGCCTGGTAACAACCTTTAGAGTTAAATTCCATAATTTAGAATCTAAGGTTTACAACCGAACTCCTGTTTAAATTGATTTATGTTTATAAACAAACAATTTCTCTTTTTATTTTCGAAAACACGACCTTAAACATTTTAATCAAACATTTTTCCAACAAAGTTTAAAAAAATATTACATATTCAAAGTAAGTGCAAATAAAATAGGTCGCATAGTACTACGAAACAGCATAAGACAAAATTGCTTATCAACATATTTTAATATTCTCTTAACCAACAAATGTGAAAAGTTTTATTCAGACAGATATATGTGTATCAATCGATATCAATCAAAACATTATTTCATTTAACATTATCATTATCATTATAAAACATACAAACTCTTACAGGAGAAAAAGTTCATAACCATATTATACATATGTATATTGAGTTTTGCTTTCCAAGTGTATTTTTTAATAAATATTTAACAAAATATAACTATAATTCATTATACCATTATGTGTTCAAAAAGTTGCTTGAAATTTAGTAGTTAAAGAAACTCATCAAAGCCAATCCCGGTTGTATTTGGTTTGGAAGACACTTTGTTTTCATAACAATTTGACTTCTTTTTTTAAGAATTTTATAGTTTTGAAGTTCTTTTCCATACAAACAAAACAAAGAAGTTCCACATTTACCTTAATCTTTTGGTTTATCTTGAGTAATTGTTTGCATGTGCAAATCTCATCGATTGGTAGTGGTCGCTTTTCGAAATAATATCCCTGCACGTTACAATAAATAAGACTCCCTATTCAATAAAATTTACATACTTAAGTTAAATAAGTTTTTTTTTTTGTAAAGCGAAACCTTTCTTTATGTTCCCTATAATCTTCATACCTTCAGAAATTTTAAACTAATATCTGATATCAAAAATTACATTTTTTCCTTTAACAAAAAAAGGTACAAACATTGGTGGACATTAACGAGAGCACATCAGGGGAGGATAAATTCCCTCTGGTAATACTAAGAACTTAAAACAAAATAAATGAAAGCTTGTTTGTGAGAATACATAGATTCTATTTTTTTTAAACCGCCTTCATTCTTCCGAACTTTTTAAATTTTTTAATTCATCATCTTTCTCATTCAAACAGAATCATTTTTTCTTCAGAAAAATAAAGCGCATCTACATACATTTCTACTTTTTTCATTTTAATATTATTAACTCAAAGTAAAAATTAGCTTTATAATATTTTTGAAGAACAGTAATGTATAAATTAAAAATATTTTTCAAATGCCATTACAATCTAAAATTTTTATAGAATAACTTCCAATGTTTATTCTTTGTTTTTGAGGCAATTACAATTGTTTTGTCGGTCAAATTAGTTTCAACGATTTCGATACAATCTAAAACCAAAGTTACCTCTGGCTCTAAAGTATACTTACACAAAGTAGAGTACGCTGGTATCGTAGGTCCTAATTACCTTTGTGGTGTAAGCTGTAATTTTGGTCCTAACCTACCGACTACGTTCTTAGAGTCAAGAAATAGCACAAGATAGTTCCTAAATGGAATCACCTCAGATGAAAAGGGATTGTAACATTTTTGAAAGCAACCAAGGTCACCCAACTCATTCCGGACCTTTTAAACAACTTTAAATGATAGTTGTCAAAATAATGATTGCTATGGTGAAGTTTACAAAAATGTTTTATAAGCATACTCGTATTCGTATTTCCTAATCCTTCTTTCAATAGCTTTAAGCTTTTCATTGTGATTAGTGGAAATATAGCTTTCCGTCGGCTTTTTGGTCGCTGTAGTTTTTGCAATGAAACAATTAAGTTACATTAACTTTCCCAACGTTTCGACAGGGATTGCTGCCTTATTCAGGGGAACTTTATTAACACAAAAAATATACAAATAATCTTAGTTAGATCGATGGGATACAATAACAATAAAGTTTACTCACTCAAGAAAAATACTAAACTCAAGACGAAACCTGATAAGGGCAAACAAACAGATGTGATTTACAAAATTAACTGCAATGGAAAATCAAATGCACCGTGCAACCTGTGTTATATTGGGACCACAAAACAACTTCTTAGACAACGCATCTCGAATCATAAGTCCGACATAAAACTAAAAAATTCTGAGAAAACAGCCATGGCCAGTCACAGCATTGTAAGCGGTCATTCTCCAAACTTTGAAGGCGTGGAAGTTCTACAGACAGAGAAACATGTTTCGAAACGATACACGTTAGAAACATTACATATTCTCAATAACAAAAACAACATGAACCGAAAACAAGACACACAAAACATTTCTGCTGTATATTGCTCTCTTCTTTGTTCTTAAATGTAATTTGTGCTTTATTCAATTTAGACTCAACTTCATTCTTCGAAGTGCTAATTATTTTTAGAGTTTTATTTTTGATTTATATTAATTAACATAATTAATATTAAAATTTTGTTCATATTTTTCTTGAGTGAGTAAACTTTATTGTACATATTTGTATTCCATCAATCTAACTAAGATTATTTGTATATTTTTTGTGTTAATAAAGTTCCCCTGAAGAAGGCAGCAATTCCTGCCGAAACGTTGGGAAAGTTAATGTAACTTAATTGTTTCATTGCAAAAACTACAGCGACCAAAAAAGCCGACGGAAAGCTATATTTCCACTAATCACAATAATTACAGAAATTGGTCAATAAATTAACTCAATTTAAGCTTTTCAGATACAAAAGAATATGAATTAATATGTTGTAGCGTGGTGGGTAACATCTATTCGAGAATTCAAATTCAATAATTCGGCCACTTACAGTGTCGGCCAAAACTAAAGCCACTTATTTTGTTGTTTTAATTTTAACTGTATAATTTTAAGAGTGAAATGGTTTTTCAAATCTTGATTACTATTACTTAGTGTTCCTTACTTTTTAAAACTATACCTATTTTCTAGAAAAAATCGTATTGTAATAATGATCGGTATTTAAATGCGTACACTTCGCTGCTTCAGTTAGGGTTCGGTTCTTGCGTTCTGCTACACCGTTTTGCTGTGGTGTGTATGGAACTACGAGTATGTACTGATGATGAATGCCTTCTCTCTTAAAGAATTGTTCCAAGTCCTTAGTTACATATTTCTTTCCATTGTCGGATCCCAGAATAACAGGTTTTCTTCCAAAATTATTGAACATATAGACCAAGAGCCGGCAGCAAATTTTGGGAGTGGAGTGATAACCAAAATATATATACATGTATGTATGTGTAGATATACGCAACATTATGCCAAATTCAACCGTCTGTCAGGTTTTTTTTCAGCCGGGCGGGGGTGGGCGTTCGAAAATGGTCATTTTTTCGATTTTGGGGTCGAAGTGATAACCACTTAAATGGATATACATACATATAAACAATAGGGGATGGTGCCCTGATGTCAAAAAAGTGTGTCCAAGATGTTTTCTTTTCAGCCTTCCCCTTGCCAGACGGCCACCAAAATGCGCGAAAATCAACTTTTTGGGTCGAAGTGATAACCACTTAAATTAATATATAATCAATAGTAGATGGTCCACTGATGTCAGAAAAGTGTGTCCAAGTCGTTTTACTTTCAGCCTTCCCCTTGCCAGACGGCCGCCAAAATGCGCGAAAATCAACTTTTTGGGTCGAAATAATAACCACGTGAATGATACATCAAAAAATCAGAAAAATTCTCCTGATTGTAAAAATGTGTGTCCAAGACGTTTAACTTTCAGCCTTCCCCTTGCCAGACGCATTTTAACACTTTTTAATAGAATTTTTCAACTTAAATCCTTAATAACTTTTTTCCTATTAACCATAACTAAAACAATCATATACCAAAATATCAGACGAATTCCCCTGATTCTAAAAATGTGTGTCCAAGACGGTTTTCTTTCAGCATTCCCCTTGCCAGACGCATTTTAACACTTTTTAATAGATTTTTTCAACTTAAATCCTTAATAAAATAAATAAAAATCTTGCCAAACGCAAGGGGAAGGCTGAAATAAAACCGTCTGATATTTTGGTATATGATTGTTTTAGTTATGGTTAATAGGAAAAAAGTTATTAAGGATTTAAGTTGAAAAATTCTATTAAAAAATGTTAAAATGCGTCTGGCAAGGGGAAGACTGAAAGTAAAACGTCTTGGACACACATTTTTACAATCAGGAGAATTTTTCTGATTTTTTGATGTATCATTCATGTGGTTATCATTTAGACCCAAAAAGTTGATTTTTGCGGCGGCTGCAAGTAAAAGGTCTTGAACACACTTTTCTAACATCAGTGGACCATCTACTATTGATTATATATTAATTTAAGTGGTTATCACTTCGACCCAAAAAGTTGATTTTCGCGCATTTTCGCGGCCGTCTGGCAAGGGGAAGGCTGAAAGCAAAACATCTTGGACACACTTTTTTAACATCAGGGCACCATCCCCTTTTGTTTATATATCCATTTAAGTGGTTATCACTTCGACCCCAAAATCGAAAAAATGACCATTTTCGAACGCCCACCTCCGCCCCCGGCTGAAAAAAAAACCTGCCAGACGGTTGAATTTGTACATACATGTATATATGTATATTTTGGTTATCACTCCACTCCCAAAATTTGCTGCCAGCTCTTAGACTAATATCTGCGACATAGCCTTTTATAAAACTAGCTAATTCATCTTTCGATTTCAGCAAATGCATCACTGCGTGACTAGAAAAATCGTCAATTAATGTTAAGAAATATCAGTTACCTCTTGGAGTTAATATCTGCATAGGACCGCAGAGATCAGAATGAATTAATTGTAAAGTCTGCTTTTCTCTATTTTGTGTCATAGGGAACTTTATGCAATGTTCACAAATGATCTTTTCAGAGCACTTCCTCAGATAAGAGCCAGTTGCAAGATCTTCTTTCACAAGCTTCTCGATATCTACTAGATCTCTATAACCAAGTCGACTATGCCACTGATGAATGCACAATGAGTTGTCAGTTTTACAGGACAGTTCGATAGATTTTTTAGTTTCCAACTTGTAAAGACTGTAATTTCGCTTTGCTTGAGCAATCCATTGTAGATTTGGCAAACATTTTGTTTAAAAACAATTCTTTGTCCTTGATTTGTTATTCGTTGTACCGAAAGCAATCTCCATCCAGCTCAAGAAAATATGACACTTCTTTCAGAAGTATCTTCTGGTTATCGCCATTAGGCAATTCAACCAGTCACATCCGATTCCTGAAGACTGGATGCATCATCTAGATGGGCAACATGCATCAGTTGACCGCCATCGACGGTCAACGTCAGATAAGCGTTCGCTTTATTATTTTTCTTTATCCATTCATCATTGATTTCTGATGGTTTCGGTTTAATTTTCACATACCAAAGTTCATCCCTTATAAGGACAGCTTGAATTTTTGTTTCCAAAAAAATATAATTTCCTCCATTTAAAAGAGAAACATTAGCTTTCAAATCCATCATAAGATTTTTCGATTATTATTATTTATGCCACGATGTTGGGCCAATTACCTTTTGAAAGTATTTTATGAAAGGATATTTCCTTTGAAACAGGAGGACGACTTCTTTACAGGAACGATAATGATTTAATAATAAAAATAATTAATTTAATTTTTACAAAAACAGTTTAAGAAAATTTACTTAAAACAACATTCTAAAGCAAAGTATAAATAATTTAAAGTATCCAACAATTTGAAAGCGTATTTTCAAACAAGTTTATAAAAAGCGATATAGGTTTATTTTGTTGTATAGCTATACACACATTTTTTTATCTGGATTATGGTGAATATAATAAGAACATTATATAAAAAAAGATATTAATAAACATTTCAACTCAAGAAATTATACACCAAAAATAAAAAAAATAAAATAAATTAAGTTGCTTTAGTTCTGGCCGATACTGTATGTATGTAAATACACATATCGAACGAACAGAGTGATACTTACATATATTATAATATTTTGAAAATCGGAGCCATCGTATAATTACGACTAACCATGTACTTACCTTCTAACCATATGTGGCATGTAGACCTGTCGCGTAAACGTTTATTGTTTATTTAACCTAATTAAATGTTTAAAAAGACTTAATAAATATTTTGTAAGGTTTTATTTTCCCACAAATGATTAAATTTTGACCTGTACCACTTTTGATGCAAGGTCCTCTCGAATGCCACCCGGATGGATATTGTTTTTGAAACCTAATGAAAAGTGATGATTTTTTTACTATGAGTAACTGAATAAATAAAGAAAATATTTGGATGAACCTTTTTCATACCACTGTTATTATATGCCTACAATGATGGTGTTTTATGTTGTTCCTTTTATTGAATGACATACCACTTATGTCACAATGAAATTAACAACAATAATTAGGCTATTTACACCAATTGACACCAAGTTTACAAATCTAAAAACTACAACAAAAGACAAAAAATATTACACAATGAATTCGTAATTGACAAAACTAATCAAAAAAAAATTTAGTAAACTATTAACACAAAACATTTTTACCGATTGGTAAATATAAAATTAACAAAGCCCCCAAAAAACGACAACATCAAATTTGTCGGAAATTATCAATTCAACAACTTTCCGATCGGTGAATGTTGTTTAGGTTACATGGCGCTCATGATTTTATTGCATTATTTTCAGTTTTTTACAAAATATTTATTATTTTTAAACCAAAACTACATCAAGAGTTTTTCATAAATCATTACACAAATTATATTATTAGATCTTGCATGGTCAGTTATTGCTTTCGTTAATGCATGTATCTTATATAAGTTTATAGTCATTGCCCTACCCAATTATTTAAATTAAATTAAAAAAAAAAAAACACGTATATTATGCTGTATGTCAAAATTATATAGTTTATAATTATAAACTAAAAATCAACAACGTAACCAGGTACTTTTTGCGTGATGTCTTCTTTTTTTTTTTGTTATTAAATATTATTTCTTCTATTTGTCATGTCAACGTTTTCAAGTATTGAAATTTCAACTCCATTTTCATTGCAAATTTCATTTAAATCCTTCAATTATTTAACTGGGTTTAGGTAGAAACAAACTTAATGTCAAAACATGCATTTTGACATCTTTTAGGTACTTTATAAAGTTTTAAACTGTAAAAAAAAAGTATTTTCAAATTTTGTTTAAAGGTATACGAAGCATTAGTCTTAACACAATACAAATTAAACGATATAAATTCACCGTGCGTTTGGATTAATTTATTCTTTTTGTTAATCTTGATAAGAAAAACATGTACGATTTCTAATTTTACAGTTTTTTCATCTACTATATGTACATATGTGTGACTTTAATACATTGTGTGACTTTGCTGCTTTCACATATTCATTTTTATATTAAAATTAAGTAAGTAAAGAGTATATGTAACGGTTGCTTTTTAGACGTGTGGTTTTCACGATGAATAGACTAAATCTTAAACAACGTTTGAAAATTGTAAAAATGTCTTACCAAAATAATGGTTAGGACGGCCGGCCGGCACGCGGCGCTACATGCCATACAGCAAACGAAACAATGAATTTATTAAAGTAAATTTTAGTGAGCGTATTATGATGCGTCGTCGTGGGGCTGTGGCGTGGACTCCAAGATCGTGTGATTTAACCCTTTGCTTTATAAAATAAGAGAAAAGTAAACATTGTCATAAAATTCGAACCCATCATTTCGCTTATATCTTGTAAGTAAGAACAGTTAGTGCGTTTTTTCGTATTTCATATATAGTAAAGTGCGAAATTGCCAACAAAACGATCCGCAGTAGTCCGGTTTTTATATTTGAAAGTTGATACAACTGAATATTTACCAGAATAATTTATCAAAAAGTTCCAAAAAAAATAGCGAAATTCAGACCAGGGGTGAAATTGTGTAAGCTGATTTTTGATAGTTGACTATCAAAATCAATAAAATACGTCTGTGTAATGTGAAAGTCGATTTCAAAGTTTTAACCAAACAATTTGACATAAAATAAAAACTTCAAGAAGGGGGTTTGTTCGTAGACTACTACATTAGAATGTGGTGTTAAAGCGAGCTTGAAGCTCGCCTAAATTCTTTATATACCTGAATCGAGTTGAAATGAGTTTGATTCGCTCGATTCCGGTCGGGGATCGGAAATTTGTAAAGAAACACCTGTGTGAATGAGTTGGTTTTACAGATAATGCGTTATGGTCTGTTTATTTGCATGTTTGTGTACAAAAAATATAGTTTCGTTTTAATCAAATTAAAAAAAAAAATTGCACATGGAGTAGGTATCATATTCTTATATGGTGCTGAACTATTCAGTTTTTCATTGTTTAGCACGAATCAAACTATCTCACTTGCACTTCATAAGAAACATCGAAACACCATTTGCATTTTAGAAAGTGCTGTCAAACTTAATCATTTTTAAATCTTCTTGTGCGGTGGAAACACCAAAAGAAACTGAGATAAACCTTTGGTGGAAACATAGTAAAACATAAATATCTTTTCTATTGTTTTCTCTTGCAAAATAAGACCAGTTAGTCCATTTTCACTAACAAAACTAAATAATATCAACAGTAATAAATTGATTTTTTCCCCCAATGGAAAACACACATGAATCCAAATGCACAACTACTCAACGAACACAGCCATCGAGATACAAATGCAATATCAATCGTACCAACATTTGAGAACGAAATCACATAAGATCCATTCGAGGCTCGTATAAATGTCAAAAACCTATCCATAGTGAGATTCTACTCTAACTTTTATCGGTGTTATTCATACTATGGATATTGTTTTTGTTATTCGTGTAAAATCCTACTATACTATGGATAGATTTGCCAACAAAACACGGGTAATAACTATATATAAATCGATTGAGTTCTTACTCATTTCTTCTCTGATTTACTCGTAGATCTCAGATAAAAGTGTAGATAAATCTGTTCATAGAAGACAAGACGCCCATTTTGACATTATGTGCAACTGAAGAAATATTTAAAAATACTAAACTTTCATCAATTTTGTGTCATTTTTCATATCAACAATAATCCACTAAATACACGATTTCGTGAAACTTTTCAATATAATAGTTTCTATCATTTAAATTGCATGCGTCATATGATGTTTTAGAGATTTCAGGACTCCAAACCATTTTCTTTTGATATTTATTCGAGTAAGATGTTCAGTGTAACACAAATTTATGCATGTATGTGTATGTACATACACATATGTATGTATGTATGTACATTTATCAAAAAAGAAAAATTTTAAATAAAAAACGAAAACACAATTTTTATTTCACAAAAAGTTAGAATATCAAAACCAAATCCCAAAATAAATCTCCGATCCAAAAAAACTGACACATTTTTTTAAATTTTGTTCATACAATGTTAGAATTTCGAATCATAACTATCTATGAGGTACTACAAAAATACCAAAAAATACGTTAGAACTCAGTTCCATTCAATCGAAATTTAAAATGTCTAGAACTCAAAAATGATTTTGAATCGAGTTTTAAAGACATGATTAGATGTGAAGAAATGCTCGAGTTCCAAATAATTAAAATGGCGTTGCATAGATAAACCGATAATTACTAGATTGAGATTTTATTTAATTTTAGAACTTCGTCAAGAACTTGGCCGAAAGAAAATAAAAAAATAGAAATTATTAAAAAGATATCGGCAATAAAATCATGTTCTCTTTAAAATAGATGTTTTGGAACCCTAGTTCAATACATTACACTGGTCGGCAAGGTTATTTTACTGGTAAATCCGACTTTAAATTACTGTATCTCGTCAGGTTTTTGAAATACCACTTTTAAAATTGAAAAAAAAAACACATATGTATGTATAAAAACTTTTGAGGCTATTTAAATTCATGAAGAATCTTTTTTTTATAATATTTGCGATGGGTTTCCAAATCCGTCATGCCTTTCTTCAATATTCAGTTGTTTTACAAAAATCTGACAGAAACGCTCAACCAGTTGTGCATAAACGATTTTCAATAGAAAAAGGTAAAACTTTTTGAAAGAATTTCCAGGACTTTGCAAAATCATCATGCAATTTTTTGTTAAAGGTTCTTAGTTGTCTTTACCATTTGCATATTTTAAAAACCCGATGTGGTAGACAAATTAGTGAATTCAGGACAACTTAGTCCGTTAAAAAAGTATTGTTTTATATTGTTGTTGCAGCAAAATAAAACCAATTGCTACTTATTGCAATTAAAATACTTAAACAAAAAAAATCAAATTCACACAGTAAACGAATAAATTACAATTTCACTAAACTTTAATCATAACCTCAAACTGTTTATAATGGCTGTATCGATTAAAAAATCATTTTTAAAATTCCTTGTGTTTATTTATTTATTTATAATATTATTTAATTTTTTCATGAACTTTTATATTTCCTGTTTTTTTTTTTTTTTTCTTAAAAGTTTGTGTATATGGAAACATCACACAGCTAAAAGACTTATATGCATAAAATACTATTAATAAAATTCGTTTTAGGTTCAAGCTATTGTTGATCATCACCATGATACCACCAAAACAAATCCAAAGGTCAGATTTGCTGATCCTTCTGAAGCCTTTGAAGAAAACTGTGAAAATAATGTAAATATACTATTTTTGCTGGTATTCAAAGTGTTTTGTTTAAAGCAATATTTTGGAATTACAGCATTTAGAATACTATAGAGATAATCAGGGAGATGAAAAGCAAAAAGGATATTCACATAATACTGATAGTGATTCAAAGGAAATTTGTCTCAGGACGAAGAGAGACAAAAAACAACACGAAGATGAAAAATCCGAAAGATCTTCCACTGATGCACATTTGGAAATTAAATCAAGACCGTAATATTGGATGTTTGATTTTGTGTTAAGAAACTAATCTTTCTTTTTGGTTTGCGTTATTTGCAGAGATGAATTTAATGTTCGGAGAATGCACACGGCTGTGAAATTAAACGAAGTCATTGTAAATAAGTCAGTAGATGCACAATTGGTTATAATGAATTTACCAGGACCACCAAAGGACTTAAAACATGGAAGAGAAAGTAACTGTATCCTTTTTAAAATATAATATCTTAAATATGAATTATTACAGCAGACCAACTTGAGCTAAAGATATGCTTCCCCAAAAATCATTTAGATTGAGCAGATTGTTACTTGTTTTCAGATTTTCTAGCCTAGTTGTTTGACCAATTCAATATTTGGTCACTCTCTGTATGTAGAAGCACCCTGCTGCTCATTTTGACAAACATTTCTGTAATTCATTTAGAATAAAATAAACGGATACTCCACCCGTGGCGTGATGGTTAGTGCGTAGGACTGTCATGCCAGATGTCTTGGGTTCAATCCCTGCCTGTGCCATCTAAATATTTCTCATAGGTATTGCTTCTTGCGAGGAATTGAAAAATCCTACAAGAGTAATTCTTGTCATGATTCGGCTTAAAACTGTAGGCCCCATCCATCCCTGACAATATTACTCTTACACAGGAATGGTTGAGAGTTGTAAGTCACTATAGGCCCTAGTTCTCAACGGACTGTTGCGCCACCGAATTTATTTATTATAGTAGTATTTTATGGAAGAGAATGTAAAATAAATTGATAGCCCCCTTTATTAGTCGTATCGAAAATGATTATGCTATGATAATTGATTTAATCTCCATTTTATAAAAACTAGGCCGCCCGTTCTTAAAGTCAATAACATCCTTATCGTTATCAATTTATGTAAGAGTAAACGAGGAGAGTAAAATATTTGGGATTTATTTACTCTCAATTAAAACTTTTTCCTAATATTTTGACAACAAACATGCATCTGATTATGTCCATGTTGAGCTTTAATATGTTTTGTTTGGTTACAAAATATTTATTTTTACATCCACTTTCACATGACATTTAAATTATAGTTATCATCCATTTTATCTACAATATAAACACTTTTAACTTTTAAATGAATATATTATATTGAAATAATTTCTACACAATTCAAAGTTAAATTCTTTTTAATAGGAACAGGAAGACAATAATTATTTTCCTTAACAAGCATTTTTTCAGATATGGAGTTCTTGGAAGTATTAACAGAGGGGTTGGAGCGAGTGTTAATGGTTCGTGGTGGCGGTCGTGAAGTTATAACGATATATTCTTAAGAAAAAAATTACAACATTCATTTTGTCACTAGTTCATTAAATTTTGAAAAAAAAAAATGCCGGGCGATACATATATTAAGTTGTTAACATTAAGTTTTTAAGTGCTACCAATGAAGGGTAACAAAAAGGCGAACTTAACTTTTGCTAGGTTAACTGAATGTAGTCAATTTTGAATGGATTGAAATAAAGGGAAATTTACAATAAATTAAATTTACTTTTATTTAGAAGATTTTAAAACATTTTCAAAAACTTTTCAAAATTTTAGGCTTTAATGAGATGGTAACTATAAATGAGTTTTCGGATATACCCATTTAAAAATGAACTACCTGGACAAGAAAACTACGTTTCGTTATAATGCGTACAAAATTATTACTCTGACATTTTTTAAAAAATATAATAAAATAATAATATAGTACACTCTTAAAAAAATTAAAAGCTGATCTAGTTAGTTGTTTAAAGTTGCAGTTTATATGTAAGTTTTTAAATTAAATAAGTTTTGACCCATATTGTTAATTACATATACATACATTTTTACTTGCGGCATATAGGATCTTAATTGCAAGTATTGCATTCTAAAAAAATTCGAACTAGAGATTTTAATCAAACATGACATTTCGATGGTAGAGAAGTGGAAAAAAGTGGGTCCCCCTATTCCATCTGTATAGTCTGTCTTAGTGTCTTGGCTCCTACAGCTAAAACGATTGGGTCGATTGACTTCAGATTTGGAAATTAAGGTCTTAAGCTGATTCGGGTCAGGCGTTTTTTAATATTTTTAAACTAAAAATAACTAGTCCCAGATACAAATTTTTGATCAAAAATCGAAAATTGGAATTTTCTCAAAAACAAACTGACAGAATTTTTTTTAATTTTCTTTATTTTTTTCTTAATTTGGCTTCTTTCAACAGAAAAAAAATATTTTGTATTGCTCAAGGGGTACCCCGCATAACCTTTATTTTGTTTCTAAGTATTCTTAAGAATTAATCAACCGATTTCAATCATTTTTTTTCTCCACAAGCTCTTATAATCACTAAATCATATTTGATGATCAAAAATGTCATTGCTTTTATTTTTGATTTAAAAAAAATGTAATTTTTTTTTTGAAATTCGATATCTTGAATGGGTCCTTTTTAACTTCCAATAGGAAGTTGTAATCGGTGCGATTTGTCAAATTGAAAGTTTTGACATTTCTCGACGTTCGAAGGTCCTAAATAAAAGTTTTTTAGAGAGATGTCTGTGTGTGCATGGGAAGCTTTTTTCGTCGATCACATCTAAAAAACCAGTGGAGATATCTACTTCAAATACATTTTTTTATACAGACAATAATGCAGAAAGATGCATTCAGATGACATCTGGTAAAATTTTGAGAAAATTCAAACTGACAATTTTTTTACAACAATTAAAAACCAAACAAAAAAAGTTATTAAAAGTTGGTAAAAATTGATTTTCGACTTAAATACTCAATCTCAGTTTCAGTTTATTTATATAGCTTACACAGTAAGATAATAGGTATCTTATTAATTTGTGAGAGCCTGTATAACCTAATTTAAGATAACAATTCAATTTTAAAATTAAAAAAAAAAAAAACAATAATTCATCCGTAAAATAATATTTTGATATAAAATTTGAATGATAGAAATGATAGAAATCTTTTGGTTCGAAAAGATTTTAATACTTTTTTGGAAAATGTGCAGCGATGAAAAATTGTCTTTCCGAAGTCAAACACGAAAAGCGTGGCAAAATTACCGACGTCGCGTCGATTGTTCGATGTTGAAATTCTGATTTTTTCAAAGAGATAAGTTGGATGACGTGTTTTCAAGATTTAAAAAAACAGTATCAATGTTCGAAGATTCGTGAAGTCATTTTAAGGCATATTAAGGAGAATCTCTTGAAAATGTGAAACATGGCCGTACCTTCTTAACCCAAATATGTATCGAATAATACTATTGAGGGCTGTGTTTAATTTATTTTTGCTGATAGTATCGCAGTTGTAGAAAATTTCGCATCCACGAGTGAGAACAGCTATTACTAGGGTCCTTGCTAGCATTAGTCTGGTTTCAAACGGAGTGATGTCTTGGACAGTCCAAAGCGTTCTAAGCATTCCATAAGTTTAACCTTCCAATTGGTTGATGGGATCATTTCAGGTCAATATTCTATTGAAGATCTCTCCTAGATTATTACTGGAATTTACGAATTCTAATGACTTCTCGTTTAGAATTATGGAAGTAAAGCATGTTAAATCGAATTCTTTTCTTGGTATAACAAGGCGTTTGCATTGCTTGTATCTATCTTTTATAGTTCTTAGGTTAGGTTAGGTTAGGTTAGGTTAGGTTAAAGTGAAGAAGATATTTGATATCCTTTTTAGCTAGTTCACTGGGATTATCAATAGAGTAGTCTCCCAGATGAAGTTTGCGTCTTAGTGAAAGAGCAGGGCAAGTGCAGAGAAGGTAAGAGATTGTTTCCTCGTCCATACAGCTCCTGCAGAAGTCATTTGAGGCTACACCAAGTCGTATTGCGTGTCTGCCTATAAGACAGTGTCCCGTAAGGACACCTATTAGGGAGATAATATGAAGTCTGCTTTGAGATAACAAGTCTTTAGAGCGCTTTAGGTCCAGTGAAGGCCATATGAGTTTTGTGGCAATTAGTGGTACACCTTTTATAGAAGGCGGTACAATTACTGGTATCTTGTATTTCCGTGTAAAAAGGACGAGGTCTGTTTTTTTGAGGATTAATACTAAGTCCGCAGTGATCAGCCCATCTAGTGAGCATATTAAGTGCGTTTTGGACGAGGTCTCTCAGTTATTAGGATGTTCTCCTGTGACGGCGATACCAACATCATCGGCATAAGCAATCACTCTGTAGCCTTCCCTCTCAAGGGATATTAGTAGCTCGTTAACCACTATGTTCCACAGGAGAGGGGACAGAACACCACCTTGCGGAGTTCCTCTACCGACAGACCTTTTCGAACAAAAATCCCCCATCTTAGAGTTGATGATCCTGCTTTTTAGCATTAGATTAATCAACTCACAGTGTGAGTATTCCACGTTTAGGGTCGTCATAGCAGAAGTGATAGCGCATGTGTCAACGTTGTTGAAAGCGCCCTCAATATCCAGGAAGGCCACCATAGTATATTCCTTTTCCTCTAGGAAGTATTCGATAGTTCTTGCCAGAGTGTGCAAGGCTGTTTCTACCGATTTCCCTTTGCAGTAAGCATGCTGAGACATCGATAGTCTCTTATCAATGCTATTATTTCTTTTCTATAATAGCATTGATATCTATCTATCTGGGAAGTGGGTGTCTAATAGAAGGTTTAGCGTCTCTTCGCAAGAGTTAGTCCATGTACCATCTGAGTTTTTAAGACAACTAGGCATGGTTGGATTTGTCGAGAGAATCTTCCTTATCCTTGATGCCTCCGAGGATTCTTCTATTGAGCTGCAGAAGGATCTCCATGAGGATCTTTTGGCTATTCTCAATTCTTGTTTATACTTTTTGAGGGATTCCTTATAATAATCCCAATCTTGGGGGTGTCTAGACTTTTTTGCACGATTGAAAAGCCTTCTACAACCTTTCCTGAGTATTTCTAGTTCAGCAGCCCACCAATATGGTTTCTTCTTTCCCCGCACTGTAGTGAGGGGGCAGGCAGTTTCCATGGCTTTATTGAGGGCTGCTGTAAGCTCATCGACTTTTTGATCGAGTTCAAGAGCGCACAAGGGAGGATCAGAAAGTTCTGGTTTAATCAGACTTTTCAGAGTCGCCCTATATTTTGGCCAATCTGTTTTCCTATAATTCCGGAATTGGATCGATTTTGGGGACTCTTCAATAAGTGTGAATTGGATGTATCTATGATCGGAGAAGGAGTGCTCCTTTGATTCTCTCTAATTCAATATTTTATTTGAGAGATGTCACGAGGCAAGAGTCATATCTAATACTTTTTGTCGATTTTTAGTAACGAAGGTTGGTTTACTACCTACGTTACTTACTACCAGATTAGTTGTTAAAATATAATCAAAAAGAGACTCACCTCTGTCATTGATATCGGTACCACCCCACGTAGTATGGTGCGCATTGGCGTCACAACCGATAATTAAGTTGGTTTTACGTCTTGTTGATTCAGCGACCGTCTTCTCCAGAATGGTACCAGGCAGTGGGCCTTGATGGTCGTGGCCCAAATACGCTGATACCAGCCAGTAGGTATGGTTGTCTATTACCATACTGGCTGTGGTGACGTCTTTATCACTGAAATTAGGGAGTAAAAATACATTTAGATTACGTTTTACTAGTATGCAGGACCTTGGGTTACCTTTTCCTGTTACATATAACACGTGGTAGCCAGGAGTTCTCAATCCTCGAACCAGGGATTTCACAATCCAGGGCTCTTGGATGAGAACGACATCTTCCCCAGTTTTTGACGGGCGGAGAAGAAGGGAGGCCGAAGCCTTTATAGAGTGTTGGAGATTAATCTGTAGTATTTGCAGCATTTTGGCTACAAATAGGCAGATCAACCTCCACCACTGTTAAATCCAGCTCATCCAGATCAGACGAAGAGGAACCTAACAGTTCATCTTCTTCCTCACAGGGGAGAGCTTTGTCGGTTGAGTCATCAGTCTCCATTAGGGGTAAACTTTTGACGTTTTCAGAAGAAGACTGCGCACACAAGAGGCCCCTGCCACATTCTCATCCACATCCAAGGATGGGAAGGTGATGATAGCACTGGGGCCCCTAACGTCTTGCGACACAGCTTCTGAAGAGGGTTCGGAAGAAGACTGTGCTGTGACAGAAGAGGGCCCAGTAGTGGTAGTAGCACTGGGATCCCCTACGTCTTGCGACACAGCTTTCCAAGAGGGTTGTCAGGGCTCGCATGAAGCGTCTACCTCATCTTTTTTATAAATACGGAGCGTAACCGTTTCGAACCCGTATCTTATCACTCCCTTGTCTCGCGCCAGAGAAGCCGCAGAGCCCTTATCGATTACGATGATCGCACTTCGATAAAGACCCTTTGGCTCCTCCAGTAATCTAATCTTGATCATCTCATCTATGTCTTCTGGACATGAGGGTTCCATCGGGATCCATGCGCGAGGTCGCGGCTTGCAAGGAATATCTTCCTTTGCAACGACCTCGAGTTTTGCGCCTGACCAAACTTCGCCCAGCATGCCGACAGCAAGTGTATAAAGATCGCGCGACCTCTGATCGTTACAAACGATGAGTTTGAAACGACCTTGATGCCAACCCCCATCGCTTGTTACAGGCGGTGGACCCGGATGCTCTCGCATGACTTTGAGGAAGCCAGCCGAGAGCCCCAGTTTCACCATCTGCCAACGGTCAGAGGTAATCGTGCCATCAATATTGCTCCTATCAATGGCCGGGACTATGATTTTGTTGAGCTCCTTAAGTACATCACTAAAAGGTTTAGTGAGAGGTACTCTAGCAATATTGGGAGTGCTGGTGTTCTGCACTTTGGGCTTTTTGGGGACGGGAGTGGACTTCTCCAAAGACCTTTGTCGCTTTGACGTGGAGTCGCAGCTGAAATTGGTTTTGTCTATGATGGATTTAGCCCACTCAAACCTCTTGTTACGGATGGGATTACTTCCATCCCCCAATGTTGTACCAGGGGATTTAAGAATTCTCATCGCATAACGCCGCTGTTTATACGAGATCCTGGGTTCGGTGGAGGTATTCGTAGTGGAGGCAGGGTCATTATTCACGATCCTGCTAACCTTACGGAGACTACCACTAGGAGCATCCTGGAGAGGTTTACTCTCTTTGGAAGTGGAAAGATCATTATTCACGAACTTTCCACTACCGACCTGAAGAAGCGTTTTCGCCTCGGATACATCCTGTACCGCACTAGAAGATGGGCACTGACTTGGCACAATCCCTTCTCCGATGTTTGGCACAGGAGTAACGACAGCCGACGTTGCCGCCGAACTTCCGCCCGGTGTAGATACAACCTGTACCGCACAAGAAGATGGGCAGTGACTTGGCACAATCCCTTCTCCGGTGTTTGGCACAGGTGTAACCTTTGTATATTTATTTGCATAGTACTATCATGCAGAGGAACGCTCGACCTGATATCCTTTCATCGACTTCCTAAACAGTTCGTTTCACATGTTTTGCATGTGGAATGTATTGGGGTGGGGGTAAAAATGAGCGAGAATTCCAATATAAAACAATAAATTTCCAGATTATTAAAAAAACAGAAGATAGAGAAAAATGTATACAAAATCAGCGAAAGTTTGAGGGAGGCAATGAAAAGACATTTTTGTTATAATTTATTATTTATATTCTGTATAATGTTTTTTTTTTTTATTGGTTGATTGGGAATGAAGAAAAATAAAAAAAACAAAAGCCAAACAAAAGAATCAGAATATAAACTTTTTGTGGTCGCCAATTTAAAAAATTAAGGTTTTACCTACTTTTTTCGAATCATTTTCAAATGAGACAAATATTTTTAAACAATGCTAATAATAGTGCGAACATTTTTGGTTCAGTTTTATCAGTGCGTGCGTGTGTTCGTGCGTCCGTACGTCCGTAAGTTCGGAAACTTTTTTTGTCGTCCATAGCTCAAAAACCAATAGAGATATTGACTTTAAATAAATTTTGTTATACAGATAATAATGCAAAAACATGTAGAAAGGACTTTTAAAACAATTGAGTGGGTGGTTTTTTACAATAGCAATTTAAAAAAAGGTGAAACAATGACGCTAGCGACTTGAGTTTAATTTTATATTATATATTGTAAAGTGATAAACTAGTATATTTTTGGGAAAAAAAGATTTTTTTTGTACATCAAAAAAACTGAAAAAAAAATAACTGTCCCCTCGAATATTTTACGAACAAAAAATGATTTAATCTCCAAAATAATTCTATGCAATGAAAAATAACGTTTTTGTACAAAAAATAAAAAAAAAAACAAAAAAAAAAACAATGCTAAAACTTTGTAAAAATTTACTTTCAACACAAATATCTTTTCAAAAATTAAAAACATTTACTTCAAACTAATTGTATCTCACAGAAAATATTATTTTCGACATTCAGCAAATTTTTATAAAAATCTAAGAGTAAGTGAAATTGGTTTTTGACTAAAATGTCGTTTACAAAAATAGATTTTGAAATCAAATAATGCTTAAATTTTTTAGAATAATTAATAGGAAGTTATCAGTGTGTGGGTCGCATCCCAGCCTCTTTTTTTTTAATATGTATTAAAAATATATTCATGTTAAAATAACAGCTTTAATGGTCACTTATTTAAAAACTCTTTTTAGTTGATGTGATGTTAGCACCATATAAAAAAATCAATAATAATTGAGGTGAAAATTAAAATTGACAAAGATTTAGTTAGAAATAAAAAATTAAGTTAATTTTAATTTGAAATTTGAAGTGTATTTCTTCAATGTTAAGGTTTGTTGAACTTAATTCCTAAATTAAATTCCTTAAAATTAGAATGGCATTTTTTGTAACGTGATTACTCAAATAATTAAATACACCTGACAAACATACAAACCCATTTTTAAAAAGCCGTGTAAACGATAAAATTTTATTTCAATTTACATATTTGTACATAAAAGTGTCATTTTAGTTCAAGCAAACATTGAAATGCACGTGAAAATCAATAGTTTAAAATAATGAAAAAATTGAAATAAATACAAATTTTATTTCACTTTTGAAGAAAATTTTAATTTTTAATTTAACCATCATTTTTTTCATAAATCAAGTTAAGTCTAGACGGAGACATTAATTTTAAAATTTTTTACTTAAAAATGATTTTTTGTATAATGCCTTTTTTCCTAAGAATGCAAAAAGCTATTACACTATCGTTAGCCATTTGTCCGTTTTTTTGAAACAACCAAAATGAGGGTGAGGAGGATTGTAGATTCTTAAATTAATTTTGCTACTTTTTTGGTTTAATACATTAATTTAACAAAATTATTCCCTAGAAACTTCCTTACATTTTTATCTACGCAACAACCTGCCAACCTAAACCGATACTAACGTACTTATTCATGTACCTACTTATTTAAACTCTGGGCCTATCTGCTTCCAAGAGGATGAATATAGAAAAATATGTTTCCAAATAGGTATACACACGCATAAATTCTCAATTTTCAAAAGTCTGAAGCTACTATTAGAAGGTAGACGTAAACGGTCACCGCGTTGGCTTTTTGACGTAAAAATTACCTCATTTTTAGACCTTCAATTAAAAACTACACGTAAAAATGACGTTATTTTTAGACCTTCAATTAAAAACCACACAATAATTATGTTATATGCTTACATTGTACCAATTTTACCATTCTTTCACACCCTAATATGAAAAAAATAAAAATAGCATTGGCTTAAATAAATAATTATTTTGTCAAACCGTGTGATACGCGTTGACACAGAAAATTTAGATTTTTTTATGACGTAAGAGAGTGAACGCGTTGACCCTTTAAGTTGACCGTTTAATTCTAGCTTGAGTCATGGCTTAAGCCTAGTACGCAGCTGAAGTGAAACGAATTTTTTCGGCGGTCTCCAAGTGCAGAGCGAAATGAAAACAAAAACCACAGCGGAAAAATATTTGTGGAGAGTTCTGTCTGGAAGTTGAAGTTCACTGCTTGTCTTCATCACTTCTTGCACATCACCAATAACATCCTAAGTTTCCGATTCAGAAATGCAATGTTGGAACACATTAGACAAATCCATTTTATTTTAAACTTTAAATCAAATATAAATCAAAGTCAAAACACCGAAAGTCACGAGTAAAGCCTAGTACGCTGCTGATGCGAAACGAAATTTCCCATACAAAAATGACATGACGAAATCATAAACGAAAAATTTCGCTGTGCATTTCGTTTTTCAGTACGCTGCTGAACGACGAAATGTGTCATTTTAGTGGATAGCTGTACTAGATTTCTTAGTACAATCCTCCACTCTTTTCGTTCTCAATTTAATTGCCCGGTATATTAATTGCTTGCGAAATTTTGACGTTTAATTTATTTATTGAGAAAAATTGTTTACAAATTTTATTGTAACTCATTTACTTAAAAATAAACTACACCTTGATTTGATATTAGTTTTAATTAAAATTATAAAAATTGAAAAAAATTGTTTACTCGTTGTCGTTTACTCTTTGATTTAAAATTTAAAATAAAATGGATTTCTCTAATGTGTTCCAACATTGCATTTCTGAATCGGAAACTCAGGATGTTATTGGTGTTGTGCAAGAAGTGATGAAGACAAGCAGTGAACTTCAACTTCCAGACAGAACTCTCCACAAATATTTTTCCGTTGTGGTTTTCGTTTTCATTTCGCTCTGCACTTGGAGACCGCCGAAAAAATTCGTTTCACTTCAGCTGCGGACTAGGCTTAAACAATTTTTTTTTTAATAAAAAAATTAAACGTCAAAATTTCGCAAGCAATTAATGTGCTGGGCAATTAAATTGAGAACGAAAAGAGTGGAGAATTGTACTAAGAAATCTAGTACAGCTATCCACTTAAATGTCACATTTCGTCGTTCAGCAGCGTACTGAAAAACGAAAAGCACAGCGAAATTTTTCGTTTATGATTTCGTCATGTCATTTTTGTATGGGAATTTTCGTTTCGCATCAGCAGCGTACTAGGCTTGAAAAACGAAAAGCACAGCGAAATTTTTCGTTTATGATTTCGTCATGTCATTTTTGTATGGGAAATTTCGTTTCGCATCAGCAGCGTACTAGGCTTTAACTGCAATCACGAAACGACTTAAAGGGCCTTGCACATGAGAGCGAATAACGAATGAACCAATGGACGAACAAACGTGATTTTACACATTTCAAACAAAAACACATTTAAATTATAAGAAACCAATTAATATTAGGATAATAAAATTTGCATTTTGTTCTCTAAAACAAGAAAATTTTGTAAAAACAATTTGGTAGTAACGAATTGCATTTTGGTTGCTACGAACTGTCAAACTCTATTCGAGTTCCTCATACCATCCACACTGCAACGAATAAATTGTTCGCGCGAACTTAACCTCAAAATTATAACACTCTTGTTTTGTTCTTTTGTGTGAAAGGTCATGGCTGACAATAAAAAATACAAATTTAAAAAAATACCTACATAATATATCGAATGTATTTTCTATGGAAATATTCACAATATGAAAACGTCGCTTTTAAATTTTCAGATTTCACAAAAATAGAAAATCCAAAATCAAATGAGTACATGTACAATTTTCTGAAAACAAATCTAAAACACATACAATCTTTGTATATGAAAACTATAGTACTCTCATGGGCAAACATTTTTAGGGCGACCGGACGCCGCCGTCGCTCGTTGGCGGTAGTATCGAAAGTAGAGAAATTTCGGGGTAGCGATAGAAAAATATTATTTCCACTCCCATAAGCAGCCAGCAGAATAAGGGAGACAGTTAATTTTGCAGCCAAAAAGTCAACACAATTTCCTTCATTCTATTTGAGTCTATCCTTGTATATGTTTTCATATACTAAGCTTCCATTATGAAGGTCGATGAATTTGTTTTTGTATTTTCTTTACAAAAACACTCTATATGAAGATATAAACCCTTCGTACCTATCACCCTCCAAAGCCCATTTGTTTACATTGTTGAATTTGCAATGTGGACGTATTCAACGAGAAAAATTTACGTGTTTTCACGCATACATAGACACAATTACTGAGTTTTTAGGGGAAATTTCATGAATTATAGGAGAAATTACACGCACACTAAGAATAATTTTATGAGGCTGGTTTCCGGTTTACCCCTTGAACACAATGGTGTAGCTGTAGCTGTAGCTGTTGCCTGTAGCACTGTCAAAGTTAAAAGATACGAAAATACTATACATCGACACAATGAGAAGCTGTAGCTGTAGCTGCAGCGCAAGTTGACTCAACTTTAACTTTTGGCGGTGCTACAAGCTGCATTTGAGATGACAGATGAGGGAAACCCATTTCATTCTTTGACTTTTCACTTTTTTTTTTGGGAACGTTCAATGCATTTGAGAATTTTTTCTGGTTTTATAACTTTTTTATAGTATGCTATCATACAAATTCAGTTCAAATATAAATTTCATATGCGTTGAACATGCCCGATGCGCTGCACCATTGTGGGCGACCTTTGCTCCATTAGTGAGCGTTTTTATTGACAGCTTATACTACAGCGCTTTTTTTAGCTACAGCTGCCACTCATTCTGTTCAAGGGGTACAGCTGCATCTCATTCTGTTCAAGGGGTTAGCTTGTAGGCAAACCAAGATGTCTACCGAGGATTTATATCAAAAACACTCTAGTAAAGATATAAATCCTCGGTAGCCATATTGGTTTGCCTACAAGCTAAACCGGAAACTGGCCTCATAAAGTATTTCTTAGTGTGCGTGTAATTTCTCCTCTAATTTATGAAATTTCCCCTAAAAACTCAGTAAATGTGTCTATGTATGTATGCATGAAAACACGTCAATTTTACTCGTTGAATTCTTCCACATTAAAAATACAACAATGTAAACAAATGGGTTTTGAAGGTTGATACGTACGAAGGATTTAAGCAATATTCACATGAGCACGACCAACGACCAACGAATGAACGAATATTCGTCGATTTTGACATTTCTTTCACATGAGAGTTTTTAATTCGTCGCGAATAAAGTTTGATATTCACCACCGAAACCAAAACAAGGTTTTTTAGGTTAAGTACGCGCGATTTTTTTATTCGTTGCGAGTGTGGATAATGTGGAACGCGAATAAAGTTTGACAGTTCGTATCAACTATAATTTTTTTCGCGACGAATAAATTTGTTTTCTTAAATTTATTAATATATGATATTGAAAAGTAAAAGTATGCATCATAAATCAAATAGAAACTATATTGCTTTCGTTTTGTTAAGAATTTGTGTGGAAATATGTCTTTAAACGTATATAAACTCACATTTTGTAATTCATTCGTCGTTCGTTGGTCGCGCTCATGTGAATGATGCTTTATATCTTCATTAGAGTGTTTTTGGTTATACGTTTGGTTATACATAGTTATGTATGTATATTTTGGCGAGTGGGTATTTTGCTTTTATCTATTTGGCATAAGTTTTTTTTCAATATTTGAACATTAGATTTGTTTGAGCTTTAAAGATTTTTTTTTGTAGATAGATATCAATTGGTAGGTGATTTTTTTTCCAGGATGTGGGTTTGATTTTAAATTCAAATTTTATATATAAAAGGTATTGGTAGGTAGGCAGGTATTTCATGAAATTTCATAGGGAATTCCTACTAATATCCGGACAGCGATAATATCCATTATCCATACACTTAGCACTTTGTTTGAGATTAGTACCTATATAGGTAGGAACAGTATTTATAAATACCTATGTAGTTTAAAATAAAAACAAAAATGCATTCTTTATGTTGGTTCAGATATTTTGAATAATTTGATAATTGAAATTTGTGTCTTTTATTTATGTTCCAATCCTCCCTTTGTTTTATCATTTTTAATAAATAAATGTAAACAATAAAGCTGGGACCTTAGGCATAAACAACAAAAAAATTAGTTTATATTTAGGTAGGTAGGTATATGTTGTTTGTTGTTGTAGGCACCTTTAATACAATTTTGTCAGCTCTACTATTTTAAGATGTGTGATTTTTAGGAAAATCCAATTGAAAGTTTTTTTAACTTATTAACTATTAGTAAATATAGTTTCGTAAATGTAGTGTCGAAGTAGGTATTTTTAACTTCCCATAGGAAGTTATTGTAATCGGTCCGATTTGTCGAATTGAAAATTTTGACATTACTCGACGTTTCAAGGTCCATAGAGTCTAAATAAAAGATTTTTAGAGAGATGCCTGTGCGTGTGTGTGTACGTACGTGTCGTCCATAGCTCAAGAATTTTAAGAAAAATCAAGTTAACAGTTTTCTTACAAAATATAAAAACATTACTAAAAGTTAGTAAAAATATTGGCTTCAAACTAATTTTATTTCACAGAAAATATTGTTTTCGATATTCAATAATTTTTTTATAAGAATCCAACAGTCCGTTTTTTCATAAAAAGAAATAGTAGGTACGCAACATTGGTAAAAAATGATGGTCGGTTCTCGATATCTCGTGAACGATAGAAGATATTGACTTCAAATTAATTTAATTAATCCAATTTGTATTTGTTTATACAAGAAATAAAAACTTTTAAGAAATGCTACTAAAATTGGTAAAAATTTATTTTCGACTAAAAATCTCAGTAAAATAGATTTTGAAATCAAACTATTTCATCATATGCAAAATATTGTTGGTAATTTTAAAATTTTTAAGAATAGTTCAACTGATAACTTTCTTTAACAAAACACGAAAACACCTAAAAATTTTTAAGCAAGCCAAATCGACATGTATGGCTTTTATTTATATTACAACAATTCTACTTTTTGTTTCATTTTTAACAAATTAATGTGGACAATAAAGCTCGGACCTTAAAGGGCATAAACAACATATGTATATGTAAATATGGTTTATATTTAGGCTCCAGAAGGGTACCCCACGTTATTTTGTTTTTAAGTTTTCTCAAGAACAAATCAACTGATTTCAATTGTTTTTTTTTGCACAAGCTCTTATATTGGCTTAATTTTTGGATTTTTTAAAAAATAGTACATTTTTTTCAAAATTCGATATATCCAAAACGAGTCATCAGTTTTTTAAGACACTATATATTAATTAGTTCAAAATAACTGCATACCAAAAATATATGTTTTAACTAAAATTGAAAAATTGTATGTGTACAAAATTAATTTAAAAAGTAAACTGGTCTAAAGATTTTCAAATAAGAATTTTGAAACATTAAGTTTTTTTTGAGAAATCAAATTTGGGAAACAAGCTTTTTTAACAGGTACATTTTTAAATTTAAAAATACAGGAAATATTTTAAATAGTCTTGGCTTGTCAATTGAACTGATTCGTTCTAAAATTGACTCTACCCCCATTTCGGTAGTCAAAGGTGCACGTATACGTATATTTTGTATATTTTAAAACAGTATAAAACGTTATGTTTATTTCAAATTTATAGAAAAATTACTCCTAAGTTAAGAACTTTGCTCTGGCATTCAAAAATTGGATTTGCTAGAACTTAGACAAAGGCATCAAATTTATATAATTACAATTACAAAAGTCTAATACTTCTCTTAAAATAAAGATCCAAATAAAGTCTTTAACCTTATTAAAAGTAAACATTTGTTTATTACCTTGATCATTCAAAATTGTTGATAGGAAGGTCCTTCTTTTAATAAATACGTACATATACCATAAGAACTTACAGGCAAAAGTATGTTTTAAAATCGATATAAAAACAAATTGTAAGAAAGGTTTAGGTGATCAATTTTTTAAATTTATTTAGCTAGCTATCTATTATTGGATAAGAATACGATACCTACATATTTACTTGCTTATAATAGTTCAAGTTATAATTCCCTAATACAATCCTCAAATCATAAAAAATATAAAATCTCAACCAAGAATATAAAATTCCTACACGAAATCGCAATTTACGCTTTTGTCTTATCATCTTTGTATAGAAAGAGTACCATTTTGCGTATGTAACCAAAAAATATAACCAAACCGAAATACAAACACAAGCATATCCCATCAATGTTGTAGGTACGTTGGTATATAAATATTCCTTGAAACAAATGTGTTTTTCTTACTCACTCAGACTTTCCTTAATTCACTACAGGTAGTCTTTCTTTATTTTCGTCTGTTTCAAATTATAACAATTTAAGTCTCCCGACTGCAAATCGATTTCTCCATGAATGTCTTGACTAGACGTTCCACAAAAAATATCTAGATGTCGCCCTATTCGACTTCCACCATGAGAGTACTATGGTTTTCGTATACAAAGTTGTCATGTATATTGTTAACGGTTAACACATGATAAAATTCAAAAACACTCCATTACCAAGACCGGAATCTTTCGTACGTTTCACTTTCCAAAACCCGTTTGTTTACATTGTTGTATTTGTAATTTTGACAATTAGTCCATGAATAGATGTGAGCAAAACAAAAAAAAACGATGCCGTGGGCTAGCGGCATTTTGCACAGCAAAAACAAAATGGTGTCGTTAATAAGTTTTTTTCAGGTTTTTCTTTTTACTTTTTTTCGATGAAGAAGTCAGTTTTAAGCTTTAATTTTGCAGTCATTTTTTTGATAACGAACCAATGTACATTTTTGTCTTCAAAAAAAGCATGTTCACCATCAGTTTATTATAATTAATTAATTAACTAATTTACAAAAAGCACTACGAAATTCTTCAAATTTCATAATTAACCTCGGATTTTTGTATGAAAGATGCGTTCGAAGAACCATCAAGTTAAGGGTGCGAGCGCAATTTTTGTATTGAATTCTAATAAATTTTCGTTAATGAACGGCCCAAATATTTTTTTTGCAAGTAATTAAAATCTGTATCAATTTAATTAATCCAAATGTATTTATAGTTTGTTTTTAATGATTTAAGCTTGCAACTATTTTTGAATTCCATTTTGATTAATAAATATTATATTTAAAAAAATAGTTATAATCGAAAAATACCTTATTACATTCTTGATTGATGGAAGCATATGCACATGTATTTGCTATCAAAAAAAAATTATGCATCAAAGGAACACTAATGTTTTAAAAAAGTAATCAAAACGATTATAGCGAACCTGTTGAATAAATGCAGAGCAAATAAAAAACAAATTTTGACATATATCCAGTGTTGTGCCATGTAGACTATAAATGTAGACTACATGTAGACTACATGTAGACAATCTACATGTAGACAATTCAATGTAGACAATTCACAATTGTCGACATAAATTTGTCGACAATGTAGACAATGTAGACAATTCGCAAAAACCATCATAATTCATAATTTATCCTACTAAAATGTACCTATGTACCTATCGAACCAAAAACAAAAAAGTTAAAAAAAAAAATACAATAAGAAAAAGATGTGTGTAACAACAAGATAGTCGTAAAAAATCATTTGTGCTAAATCTAAACCCGTTGTTTATAAAGATATCGAAGAACTTTTGAATTATGTTAGATATTTGTAATGATAACCAAAAACCAAACCTTCTTACTTCACTGGTTCACTATCACTGGTCAGGTTTTAAAAAGGTCGTCATCCAACGTCAAAGTACCTTAGTAGGTACCACTCGCCCTGAATGGAAAATTTCCAGTTTTCATTTCGTACCTTTATACTACATATGTATATGAACTTCATATCATATCACTCTACTAAATTTCATTTTTCTACAGGAAACGGAAGTGCTTCACAATTCATAACGATTCCAATAAAGTTGGCGGATACCACGCCCGCCCGGAAGACCTTAAATATTCGATTTTTCTTTTGTAGATAAATGCACTTATACCTACCATTCTACCGTTCTTATTTCATAATCCTACAGAAGTCTCAAGAACTCTTTTTAAATGAAAAAGGGAATAAGTTCCAAATTTTCCTAATATTAAATTTTAATGGAAAATGTCATCTCTGTAGGAAGACGAATCTGTTAAGTCCAAGAAATCCATTTAGCTAACAGAAATAGCTTGAAGTGATTTTAAAAAGCATTAGTTGGAATAGGGAAATAATTCCCGGTTTTATTTTCTTCTTCCAACTTATGCTTTTTAAAATCACCTATATTTCTGTTTTCAAAGTGGTTTCTCTTTCTTTCGTAGATTTATCAGATGCAGTTACGTAAGTATAAAATTTGATATATTTCTTTATTAATTTTATCTATTTTTTATAGCTGAGAGGAGTCAAATATAGAAGTTATTCAGTTTTTTGCGTTTTCCTAAAAGTAAGGTCAGATGGTTAGATTCATTTCTTCCAACTTACTGGTGATTTAATTGGTAACGATTTTAAGAAAGTGGGCGGATGCCACGCAACAACATTTCAGTTTGTACCTTTCTATTTACTTTAAGATTTACAGCTCTACAAAATTTGAATATTCTGCAGCAATCGGAATAGCCTCATATAATTCTAATTCATAAATCATAATTCTATGAAAGTTTTCACCACAAGACGTACCGTTGTAAGAAATTATATGTTTTAAAAGTATCAGAAAGTGGTCCATAAATTTGATAATGGCCGAATTCATAAATGTAGAAGTTTGGCAACACCACAAAGTTTAATTTTCATTTCTGAAGACAATTAATAATTTATTGTCCGTTAAATAATTGTTCTTTTTTTTATTTTTTGTTGCTATTAAATTTCAACTATGGGATCATTTTTTTACAAAAATGTCCATTGATTAAATTCCTATTTAAAAACACATTTAAGTGATTGTCTACATTGTCGACACATTGTGTACATTATCGACATTGTCGACCGATTGTCTACGTTAAAATGTAGACAATTAAAGTCGACACGTAGAGGAACAACACTGCATATATCACAAAATGAAAACGTCTTAAAATCGTTCTGAATTCATGCACAACTCATTCAATAGATCAAGTAATCGACATTAATGTTTATTGTTGACGTACAGAAGTTTTTTTTAGTGAATTCCCACAGTTTAACGAAAATTATAATTGTCATTCATTCCTTAAAAATGTTTAGTTAACAAACTTCGAATTTACTTATTATTGTTTGAAGGGTATGTTTAGTAAAAGTGTTGCTAATAATGAAAAAATGAATGAGTTTTACGTACATGTTTTTGTTTTTGTTAATATAATAAATACTTCCATAGATTACATTTTATAAATGCAGAACATAGAAGAAAATATACACAAACAATAGTTTTCAGATATAAAGCAGAGGTTAGTGTAGAAAAATATTTTTGAGAAAGCCAATAATATTTTAGGTATGTTCAATGTTCATTAAAAAAATTTCCGCTTCAGCTAACCTTCATCAACTTTTTAGAAACAAAATTAGCATTAATAGCAGCATTTAGTTGGTATTGCGTGTAACCATATTGCCTATTTCTATTTCTTAAAGATGCTTTACACAAAGCAACTTATTTTTAAAACATGGTTCCCTCAAATTTTTATTCCAAAATCTAACTACAAACAAAATTCTAACTCTAACAAAGTCCCTCAAAAAGAAATTTTCAGGAATATTTCTGCAACAAACAAAACTAAAATTTGGTCTTGCAACTACCGAACTGCTTAAATGATGAAAATACTAATCTAATGGAGGAATCTGAACTAGCTAAAGTTGGCAATGAAACTTCACAAGTATGCTTCTCATTGTCTGTACAAAAAAAAAATACGGAGGCACCCGCCTATTGTTTCCACCTGAACTTCTAACGTCGCCAAAAAAATGCTCTAAGCAAACTACAGCTGAAAAAATTGTCTGTTTTGTTGTTTTACAAAGTATTGAGTTACACTTTTGTCCATTTGCAATAATTATACTTAACCAGTTGCAGCGCATGTTGCGTTCGCAAATAATTTAAGTAAACAAAATACAGCACTAATAAATCATTAAATATGTATTTGGTCAATTTTATTTTATTTAATATACATTTACAACATTTATTTGGATTGAAATTAAAAAGCTATACAAATCTTCCAATTTAAGACCATGTCAGCACTTCAGATTCTGTTGGTAAGGATTGTTTAGTTTTTGAACGAGGCCATGAAACATTCAAAATGAAGCATTAAGATGGGGCTGATTACTATAATGAAGCATTTTGATGGGCCAAAGCACTAATTGTGAGAATGTGTTTGGTTTTTTGCATCATTTCACGCACACTTTCTCACATTTAGTGCTTTTTAGCTTGTATGCAAACCGAAATGTCAGTCTGAGATTCCGGTCTTGGTAATGGAGTGTTTTTGATAAAATTATGTAAAACTCATATAAACTCAAAGAAACAGTTTAAGATATTTTAAAATGATGGTTGTACTTTTAATTGACGTGTGTCTTGACGTTTAATCTTAAGTGTTCGTCTATTCAAAAAACTCTTGATCTGAATTGGACTTAGGGAACAGAGAGAATTATCTACGCATTACACAAGCCGTAAAAATTCTCAAAATCGAACCTTACTACTTTTAATAAAATTATTGTAAGAACTTATGTAGGGGAAAGCTTGGAACAGTGAGACAGTACGAACAGTGAGACATTCTATTTTTTAGCTTCCCAAAAACATGCACAGACATGTCGATGCAGACAATAACGTTTCTTTTCCATTCCGCAACTTTTGTTTCTGTTCCGCACAACAGCCAGTTGCGCGTGTGCTTTCAGTGAGTGAAGATCGAAAATAAAGAGTAAAAGTATTTTTTTCGTGTTTTGAAAATTTGTGTAGCAACTTAAATTATTCAGGTAAGTGAACTAGTGTTTTTTTTTAATTGGTTTGTTATTATGTGTGCTATCACTGTTTAAAAAAAGTATTCGGTAGCTTTACCAGTTTTTTGTAAAAAAAAGTTTTTCTTAAAAGGGACACAAATTAAACAGTGAGACAGATTCAAAGGGCGAACAGTGAGACATGTCTCACTGTTCGGCCTTCATGATCAATTTATTTATTGGTTGTTATGTTATTACTTTATATAGCTTTTTCGGTATCCTTGACATCCTGAGGCAGTAAATTATGGATAAATGGTACAGCTACGGGAAGACGCCTCCAGATGCCATGAAAAAAGCTGTTGAAATGGTAAAAGATGGATGTTCCCTGCGAAAGGCTGCAGAAGTTCTTTATCTCCGTAGGAATGGAACATCCAACAAATTTTCAGAGCCCTTGGTTGAAGATGTTGCCTCTTTAAAAATTGATGAAATCGAAAGAGTGTTGCCAACACCGGCTCTTTGTGGTCACACCAGCCGACAAAAACCATCGGTAATTTTCGAGGTAGACTTCCAAAGCTATGGAAGTAACCTCAAATATTTTTTTTTATTTTTTTACAAATAACCATTAGGTAACTAACTGAAATGTGATTTTTAATTTATTTTTTTTATTTATTTTTATTTATACCTATTGCTAAATATTTGTATTTAAAACAAATGAAAAATATTATTTACCAACTCGTATGTTATTTATTTTTATTTTATAATGTGAATTGAATTGTGATTTTAGTTTGTATTATTTTATTTTATTCTTAAATGTGGGTTTTGTTTGAATTAATTGATAAATATACGCAATACGTAAAACAAATATATTTCGTGTTTTTTTTTATCAGAAATAGTTTAAGACGAGTTTTCATCAAAAATATTATGTTGTCCCACTGTGCGGCCTACGCTGTCTCAGTCTTCGAACCCCCGCCGAACAGTGAGACAGTTTGACCTTCTACAATAATTCAACTTATAAGGAAGTTGTTTTTGATTTATTTAGTTATATTTTTAAGGCAAAACGTTGGGGTAATATGTCGTAAGATACCATCAAAAATTCATTTTCGTAGCTCAAAAGAATTCGAAATTATAACAGTTTGAAAAAAAAGTGTCTCACTGTTCCAACCTTTCCCCTATACATATACTGTGATCTCATGTTAAAACGCTTCGTTTTTATATTTCGTCATCTTTATTTGGGTTTATTTAATTTAAAAAAGTTTGTTAGGGATTTTGTGAGTTTATTTTTGCGTAATTAAAAAATAAATCTCATCTGCATAATATGGAAAATATGTTAAACCAAATGTGATGAATTCATTAATCTGTGTTTACAAATTTTTCGGACTTGAATTATGTTGGTAATTTTTACCTACAAGCACGGTTGCCACTTGAAAAAAAATTGCATAACCAAAGCTGAAAATAAAAATGACCAATCGTACCAAAAAAGGACCAAAATAACTTGTGCCCGCAATGGCTTTTAACTTCCCATATAAAGTTATTGTAATCGGTCCGATTTCTTGAATTGAAAATTTTGACATTTCTCGACGTTTCAAGGTTCCTAGAGTCTAAATAAAAGATTTTTAGAGAGATGTCTGTGCGTGCGTGTGTACGTACGTTCGGGAAGAATAACGTTTTGACATCTGGTAAAATTTTGAGAAAATCGAATTGACATTTTTTAGAAAAAAATAAAAACCTTAAAAAAACAATAGTAAAACTTGGTAAACATTTACTTTCGACTCAAGTATCTCTTCAAAAATTAAAAAAATATTGGCTTTAAGCTAATTTTATCTCACAGTAAATTGTAAATTGTGCATAAAAATCCAACAGTCAGTTTTTTCATAAAAAATAAAATCTACAAAAAATAGTATACGCAAATGCTACGAAAATTTGGTAAAAATTTGTTTTCGACTAAAAATCTCGTTAACAAGAACAGATATTGAAATCAAACCATTTCATCATACTCAAAATATTGTTGGTAATTTTTAATTTTTTTTAGAATAATTCAACTAACAACTAGCAAATCACGAAAGCCTACAAACCTTTTAAGCAAGACAAATCGGCAGACGGGATGTGAAGTTATCAGTGTGGGACGCACCCCAGCTTCATTTTTTTTAAGATCACAATATGTTAACATTATGTCAGGAGATCGAATAAGTCAGGATCAAATACTATCGCTAAATAAAATTCATATAAAATTAATTCAAAAAAATGTTATTGCAGACCAAACGCTATGGTTATTTTTGTCATCTTGACGCTCTCTGGCCAGCATTATATTATTAATGGTACCCAAATTAAGTCTGCGTTTCGTTTTTATCAAAGTTAATTCAAAAAAATTCCTCTTAGCAGCAACTGAGCTGTGAGGAAGTAACATCAAGTTATAAACGAACTAACTTAAATTTTGAAAACAATATTCATTTTAAGCGTTTTTATGATAATTGAACTTTTCCCAAAATTCTTTAGGTATGTATTTTATTTTTGAGATTATAAAAGGAATAGAGTCGAGTTATTTTTTTCAATTTCTTAAAAAAGGGACCAAATGGAATAAAAAATTACCATGCGACCAAGTGAGAAAATAATGACCAAATTTGGTCGTAAAAGACCAAACTGGCGACCGTGCCTACAAGTTGTCATGTTTATTTTCAAATTTGGACACAAAGTTTTTTTCCAGCAGTGGCAACCGTGGGTATACTTGTCCACTTGAAATCACTTTCGTGTCCCTTATTGAGGTATTAGCTCTACTAAACACGAACACGAAGTGAAGCAAATGCGAAAAAATACGAAGAAAAGGAAAGACAAACGTCAAAAACATGCAAGGAATAGCTTGTACGTGCATATGGTCTGCTATTACACGATGCTTCACGACTCACATGAGTGCGAAAAAGAAAGCAGATGTAAGAAAATGAGATGCAAACAAAAATTTCCGGTGAGTCTCGGGCAAATTTTTAGTAGACTCACTTTGACGTTTCTTTTTTCTCATATTCGTTTTATGCTGTTTTTTTTCATTCGATTTTCTTGTTGCTGGGATAAACAACATCAAATTTGTTTGAAAACCAGAAAAGTGTGAAGTTCAACGGCTTTAATAAATTTTCGGAATCCATTTCCAAAATCCTATTTATTTTGTTTTATAAATTTTACTCAACATCAAAAACTATCGAAAAATTAAAGCCAACGAGAAGGAGCATTCAAAACAAAAAATAATTGTCAAATTTGAGGCATGGGGCACAAGTCAACGTGTAATAGCGCTTGCCTCACCGAATACAAATTTATAAGGAAAGTCAAAAGTGAGTCGTGAGCCAATGTGTAATAGCCAGGGGAAATGCCGAGACGGATGCTGCGTGTTTCGCATATTTTCTTTTGAAGACTCATCCCGTCAATCTCGCAATATTACACTCAGATTTTTTTCGGTTGCGTGTTTTTACAGATCTCTTTCATTGTTTGTTCTCATCCACAAAGTCAAAGTGTGAAAATAGTGTGTTATTACACTCAGACTTTCTGTATGCTGCGTGTTTCGCATATTTTCTTTTGAAGACTCATCCCGTCAATCTCGCAATATTACACTCGGATGTTTTTCGGTTGCGTGTTTTTACAGTTCTCTTTCATTGTTTGTTCTCATCTACAAAGTCAAAGTGTGAAAATAGTGTGTTATTACACTCAGACTTTCTGTATGCTGCGTGTTTCGCATATTTTCTTTTGAACACCCAACCCGTCAATCTCGCAATATTACACTCGGATGTTTTTCGGTTGCGTGTTTTTGACAGTTCTCTTTCATTGTTTGTTCTCATCCACAAAGTCAAAGCGTGAAAATAGTGTGTTATTAATTACTAATTACTAAATTATTAAGAACTATTCGACGGTTGACCACATATTTACTTTAACATCAATAGTAAAAGCATTTCAAGCCAGAAACAAAAAAGTATACACATTGTTTGTTGATTTTAAAGCTGTATTTGATTTGGTGAATCGAAATGCTTTATTTTTTAAACTTTCCCAACTTGGAGTGTCGACAAAATTCATCCAAATAATACGTTGTTTGTACACAGATACTGAAGTTGCAGTGTGGGATGGCAAAACATAAACATGTGTTTGCTCAATTTGATCAGTCTTTATGCACCAAGTCGTTGTCTAAGAAACCGAAATCTAAATCAATTGTTCATACAAGATTATCATACTACTAATTATGCCGCAAATGAGCCTATTAATCGCTGTATCAAAGAGATTAATGCTGTTATAGTTGAATTTGACTTTAATTTTCACTATACAAGAGAAATGTTCAAAAATATCTTAAATTTATATTTTATTAACAAATAATGTATGTACATATATGTAAACAAGTTATTGTAAGTTTCGTAGTCTGTAAGAGTAATTGTAACTCGATTGATGAATAAATAATAATAATTAATGTAGTTAATATTAAAAAAAAAAAAAAAAAAAAAAAAAACATTTAAAACACTTACTGGAGTAAAGCAGGGATGTCTACTCAGCGCTCTTCTATTTGCTCTTTTTATTAATGATATACCTACGCACATTCAGGGACCAGGAGGTGTCCGAATTGCGGGTATTGTAGTAAATGTATTACTCTACGCTGATGACCTTCTTTTATTATCCGAATCAGCAGACACCCTGCAATTGATGGTAAGTCGTCTTACGGACTATTGTTTCAAGTGGGGTCTAGTCATCAACACAGACAAAACGAAAGTAATGGTCTTTTCGCGTTCCAATCGGAGTGAAGTTAGGAACACATGGATACTTAATGGAAGTCGTTTAGAAGTATCGAAAGAATACAAGTATTTGGGAGTTTTAATAAATCCAACCCTGGATTATAGCAAGCACCTTGCAGAAAAAGCAAAAACTTCACAAAGCTTAATTAATTGTACTTGGAAGAAGATTTTCTCTAACGATCACATAAACCTTTCAACAAAATATAATATTTTCAATGCAGTCGTGAAATCTTCGCTTTGTTATGTGGCACAAATATGGGGTATGCAAGAATACGAAGAAATTGAAAAGTTTCAAAGAAATTTCTTAAAGAAAATATTCAATATTCCCTTAACAACACCAAACTATGCTATTTATTTGGAAACAGGCCTGCCAGAACTTTATACTTTAAGTCTAAAGCTACAGGCTGATTATTTAATTAAAGTGCTTGGTCTACGGGAAACTCGGTTATGTAAGATAATGATGCTCTACGAAATTCGGAGTAAGGACTGGTGGATAAGGACATGGGAAAACATTGCTGCTTCCTGTGGAGAAGTTGTGCAGATCAATCTCAACAATATTGTTCAGGTGAAAACGAAGTTCTACGAAATCATCCAAAAACTTGAAGAATCTAACCGAAATCAGATGATTGAAAATACCCATAAATCGGAGAGCAGATTACTCTATAGCCAGCTTAATTATAACTTGTGTGAAAAGAACCACTTTCAAGATTCTTTCTCCTATAAAGATATTTCCCTAATTTTTAAATCAAGATGCGAACTTCTACATTTAAATGAAAAACCATACAACGGAAACTTTGACCAATTTTGAAATTTATGTAACTTGAGAGCTAAAGAAGATTGCTTTCATTTCATCAGTGTGTGTCCAATTTATAACCAGCAAAGTAGAGTATGCTTTGGTAAACCATCCCTATCAGTACAGGAAACAATTGAAATTTTAAATGGATCAGATTGGGCGAACCTTGTCAAATTTGTCAGAGCTAGCTACCACTACAGAATGTTTATAATAACGGAATATACATAAATCATATAATGAAATTATTTATACAATCAAATCATACCTTTTTTACTTTTTTTAATTTTATGCCATTATACATATGTACTTGTTCAATTGTATACTTAAATATTTTAAAGTTACCAGTCGAGCTGACGTCTAAGCCAATGCTTAAAAAAATTCATAAAAGCTTTTGTAAAATTTGTAATGATTACTTGCAATAAATGAATATTTTGAATTGAATTGAATAGTGTGTTATTACACTTATAGTATGCTGTCTCGTTGATTGGGCATATTCTTTTAATAAGTAAGACATTTGTTCTTTGAATATTGAATTGTTTGGTTGTGAAACTAAAATTAATTAAATAAATTTGTACCTTGGCCAATTCTAGGTCGGCAATATTACTTTATTTATATTAACATAATGTAAACATTATAATATAAGTGAAAATTAAGTAATGTAAATGTAAAGACAAATCTCAATAAAATGTTACTACTACTACTACTACTACTGTGTTATTACACCCAGCCTTTCTGTATGTTGCGTGTTTCGCATATTTTCTTTTGAAGACTCATCCCGTCAATCTCGCAATATTACACTCGGATGTTTTTCGGTTGCGTGTTTTTGACAGTTCTCTTTCATTGTTTGTTCTCATCCACAAAGTCAAAGTGTGAAAATAATTAAAGAAAACTGCACTTTTTATATAAAACTCAATACGAGAAACACTCATAAGAAGTAAAATGTCATTTGAAGTGATAAATAATTTATTAGATACTACAGCAATGATTTTTGACATCATGAATACGGATAATAATTCCCAAGCAAAAGAAAAAAGGGAATTGGATTAAAATCTGGAGAGAATACTTCACTATCTTGACAAAAGAACTAAAATCATGATAATCCATCGTTTTTAAATTATAAACGATGAATAAAGAAATGTTTAACCTGCTTTTGTTGTTCATTTAAAACGACATTAAAAAAATACAATTTTGAGAGACAGAGAAGTTGGCTATCACTTTGTTCCAACGGGTGAAACATTTAAAAGCTTAAACTACCAAGCTAGATTCTCTCAATCATTCCTTCATTTAAATTAATTCGGTTATAAGGTCTTTGCTCCACTGTAAATTGGCCGGTGGCATATTTCTTGTTTACTCGGAAACAGTTGAAACAATAATAAAGCAACCCCAAGAAACAAAGAAAGGCAAGAAAAAGAAAGGTCAAAAACCATCTAATACCGCGTTTACAAGGAGAATTGAATCAGGATTTAGCGCCGTATAGACCTGGATCGGATCGAAATAGGTTTACTCGATCCAATCCCACTGAAAGAGGTGAATCGAATCGAAAATTTGTTTGTAAACCTGAATCGGGGAATCGAGTTATTGGTGTGTGATGTTTTGCTTGTGTGCGACTTAATTCATTTCACTTTCAAAATGAGTTTTTAAAAAATACTTTATTAATATCACTTATAAACTATACAGCAATACATCAACTGATGAACTGATCAATCTCACTTATGAATTCCAACCCACCTTATATCTGACTTATTTAGAGTATTTATACTCTAGGAAAAGAGACTTGAACAAAGAGCATTTGTTTTCAAGATGATTCATATGAATCTGTTTTCTAAGAATGGAACTTTATAGTTTATGACTAAATTAGGTTTGGAAACAATATTCATATTTTGGGCCTAAAGTTTAATTACAAGTACGTGCTATTCATGAATCTTAACTCCCCTCCTTCTTTAAGAGTAGAACGTCCCGCTTCTATCGTCAACTCCTCTACACGTTTGAGCAGGTTGCTAAATCTTATCTCCTCTTTATGTTTCAGCCTTGATTCGTACGATGATCTCCTCTTTAAGTAATACATTATACATAGTGCAATGCTTATGATTATCGTTATCAGCACAAATGATATAATGATGGGGCTATTGGCAGCTTCCTCTTGTAGAGATTCTATCAGGTTGATGTTATCGAATTTCAAGTCGTCATTATAAGATTCTATATAATTCTTTATTACAAAGTTATCTACATTATATGTTTTCAAGTAATTTTGTATAATTGAAGTAGGATTTTCATATAATTTTCCGTCAATAAAAGTTATATTTTCAAAATTAATTAAATAAGTTCCATTTACAATTGTATCATTTATAATATGTTTTCCCGTTACAAGTATAGATCCGTCTCTAATTATTTCAAGCACTGTTTCTTTCCTTTATTTCATTACAAATTCCTTTCTTTTTGTTTAATATGTCAGATAGACATGTTTCATTTCTTCATAATTGACAAAAGTGAAATCTTAATTCTTTCTTAAAATTTTTAACGTTAATAAAATCGTTATTACATTTGGTTATTTCTTTATCTATTTGTAATTTTCCGTCAATTTGGCTTATAGCCCTGGCTTCGTAAAGCTTACAATTTCTGTTAATTATTGGATATTTTATTAATACAACTATTACATCCTCGTTTTGTAGAATTTTAAACTGAGATACGTCCATTAAGTCCGTAATCGTTATTGTACCATGTTCGTGTTGTGTTATGTCCTCTAGGTTCAGTATAGCAGGATTAAGTATACCTAATTTCGCTAAGGCGATTGTTTGAATTATGTTTTGTAATTCTATAACAATTAGTTTATTTCTTTCTCGCGCTAGTCTTAATTGAGCGTCATTTTGTATCTCGTGAAGAGATTCGGATAGCTTTTCAATTGCATCAAAAATTTCAGAGTTTGTTACAAATTGTTTGTTGTTGCTATTTATGAGTTCAGATAATTTGTTATCTATTAGGACAAGATCGTCATGATCTGGAGATCCTGAAATCCACTTCCAGATTTTTCCTATTTCGTTTATTCCTCTTTTAAATCTATTTGTTGTCCTTAATTGTGCTATCAGGGTTTTGATAATCGTAATGTCAGTATCCTTACTAATTTTTAAGTTTGTATCCTGTGGGTCTTTGGGTTCTAAATTGAAGTAAAGGTTTCTTTCTACTTCTGCTGTCGCTTCCTCAATTACTTGTTCAAAATATTTTAAATGTGTAATATGAAAAATATTTCCATAGTCTGTATAAAGAGCTGCGCTTCCGTTCTCTAATAATAAGTAGTTTTCTCTGGTATAGTCTATGATTTCAGACGTTGTCAAATGTAATATTGTCAATAATATTAAAGGAAACATTTTCCTGAAAAAAAATAAAATTTATACTTTAATGTTGTCTTTATGGACTATTCTGTTTCTTTTGTTTACACGAATTTTTCTTCCTAAATCTACTCTAACTTTTTGTCTTTTATATCTAGGTGTTAATTTATTCCTACATCCTAATATTTTCTCATATATAACTTGCTTTGGTGAATATGTCTTATGCTTTCTTTTTCTATTATGATAGCTTAACATTTGTTGCTGCGCTTTTTCTAATCTTCCTCTTAATTCTTCGTGTGTTACCCTATTATATAATACCTCGTATGGTTTTTCTCTTGTAACTGAATGTATTGACTTATTATATTGTTGAGCTGCTCTGTAAGTTGCTTCTAAATATTCTATCAAATTAAATTCTTGTTTCACACATCTTGCTATCTCAATTAAAGTTGAATGGATTCTTTCTATTTTTCCATTTGTAGAATTATGTTTCGGATCACAATAATTTATTTCAATGTTCATTCTCTGCATTAAATTTCTAAACTGAATTGTGGAAAATCCTGGTTCATTATCAATCATGATGGTTTTTGCATCTGGAAAACTTTGAAGTAAATCTAAAACTTTTTCGTCTAAATTGGTTTTATCCTCGATTGACTTGATTACAAGAAATTTTGAATAAGCGTCTATACAAGTCAAAAATTTTAAATTTTGGGCGTAAAAAATGTCTATATGAAGCTGTTCCCCTTCCTTCTTTGGAATTGGAGCCTCTCCAATTGGTATCTTTTGTGGGTGACGATCATACTTATTTTTATTACATATTATGCAATTTCTTGCAAATTCTTTAAATTGTTGTGCCATTTCCGGCCAATAATAATATTTGTATACTTGTTTGAGGTTTTCTTGGAAGTTTCTATGAGCTCTATTATGGGTTTCCTCTATTATATTTGCCTGATCATCTTTCCTTAAAACATCCATGGGAAATAATTTCGTATATAGAAATTTATTAGTAAAAGTCTCTATTAACTTAGTTTTAATCTCGTACAAGTCTTCACTTGTGCAATGAATTGGCACTACACCTGGTTGTAGATATTCTTTTAATATTTTTATTAAATTACCTACCGTGTCGTATTCTATTATGTGTCTTGTTCTTCCAAAATTAACTATCATTTCATGAGCTGTAATTCTGTTTTTGCAAAGTAAAATCTGTTGTTTAAATTGATTTAATGGCTTCGATGTCTCTTTTATTTCAACATTATCACTACTTTCTGCTGAATGTTGTGTTGCATCCGTTGAGGAACTATCTGTCATTTGATTCAAGCTTTGTCTTGAAAGAGCATCTGCTACAACATTAGTCGTACCAGGTTTGTAAATTATTTTAGGAGCATATTCCTCTATAATTGCATGCCATCTTTTCATTTTCGGATTCGAGTTTCGTGAAGAAACAGCAAAAGTTAAAGGTTGATGATCTGTGTGAATTTCTAAGTTTCTAACACCGTAAAGGTAGTTTCTTAAGTTTTTCAAAGCCCAAACTATAGCATATAATTCTTTTTCGTTAGTTGCATAATTTCTTTCTGTGTCATTGAGGGTTTTGGAAATGAAAGTAATAGGTTTATCCTCTTGGGATAGAACTCCACCTATAGCGTCGTTAGAAGCATCTGTTGTGAGAACAAATTTCTTCTCAAAATTTGGCTGTGCCAAAACTATTTCATTGATAAGATGATTTTTTAATCGTTTAAATGATCTTATTCCTTCTTCGTCGAGACTGATATTTGTTTTCTTTGAAACATGTGTCGATACTTTACCATTGTCTCCTTTCAAATGAATTGTTAGAGGTTTGGCTATATATGCATATCCCCTTATAAATTTCCTATAATAACCAGTTAAACCTAAAAAACTTCTTAACTGTCTTAACGTCGTAGGTTCTGGAAAGTTTTTTATTGCCTCTATTTTTCTTGGATCAGTTTTTATGACATTATGGCCTACCACATAGCCTAAAAATTCTACTTGAGTCTGAAAAAATATAGATTTTTCCAAAGATATTTTCATATTCGCGTTTCTAAGAACTTCTATTATTTCATTTAAGTGTTTCTCATGCTCATTTATGCTATTTGAATATATAATAATGTCATCAATGTATACATGACATATTTTTCCTACATAGTTTCTAAGTATATCGTCCATTGCGCGTTGAAATATGCCCGGTGCATTTTTCAATCCGAATGGCATTCTTAAAAATTCGTATTTTCCATTGTTTACGGAAAATGATGTTTTCTCTATGTCTTCAGGTTTCATTTTAATTTGATGAAATCCTGACTCTAAATCGATCGTCGAGAAATATTTCGCCTTTCCTAAATTTGAAAGGATAACGTTTGTATCTGGTATCGGGTACTTATCTGATACTGTCTTTTCATTTATTTTTTTGTAATCTATGACTATTCGCATCTTGTTTGTTCCATCTGAATTTACTCCTTTTTTGGGCACCACCCATACTGGAGAGTTATATGGACTCTTTGATGGTCGTATAACTCCATCGTTCATCATGTCATTTATTTCTTTATTAACAAATGTGTTTGCGGATAAGGGGTAAGGATACTGTTTACTCCATATAGGGGTTTCAACAGTTGTACGTATTTCTGCTTTTACATCCGTTCTAAAAGCGTAGAGGAAATATATTATCTAGAGTCCCGACCGGTACCCGTCCTACCTGAAACACCCTCAAATTTTATTCGAGGTGAACTCTCTCAAATTCAAGGTGAACTCTCTCAAATTCACTATCGGTGAATACATGTGAGTGGGGAAATAAAAAACAAAATGGGGTTTGGGCTAAAATAGAAACTTATGGAATTTTTGTGACCTGTCAAAAATGACAATCAATTTTGCAAAACAAAACAATGGATTTCGGATTTGAAGAGTAAGTTTTTGTTAATTGTTTTGATATTTAATATAATTTGATATTTTTCAGACCAAAAACCTTTATAATGAAAAGAGTATAATATACAAGTTCACTTAATTGAATAAAAAGTAAGTCAAATTGCAGCGAAGGAGGTGCAACAATAATCGATTTATTTTGTACTCTGTGTTTCCATTTTAGATGCTGCCCATTACATACCATAATGCAGAAAGCAACTTCCATCAAGAAATCTGGAAGACAAAGTATACTTATTTACAGGTAAGTTTTTTATATTACATTTCTCTTAACAAAATAATATCAATGTTTTTAACGATAGACGCTGCCCATTGTATTTGTGTGTACATCTCAACGGCCATAGCTGCCACAGGTGTTGACGGCGGAGGTGTCACCGTCGCTGCAAATAGTCAGATGCTTGTAATGCAACAACACCAGCAGCAGATAATATATTTCCTCTATGTCTAAAAGGAAGATTTGTATTTATTCCTGAATGGTCTTTCTCTATTTTCTCTTTTATTTTGTTTATTATCTCATTTATATTATTATCGCTAACTGTTATACTATTACATTTCTCTTCTGGTATATGAATTCTTTCACATCTGTCTTTATATTGTAAAATTCTTCTTTCAAAATCTAATTTCACATTTGCTCCTCTAAGAACATTACATCCTATCAAAAGATCTGCTTCTAAATTATTAATCTCATAAAATCTAACTAATGTGTCAAATATTAGTACTTCATAAAAATGTGTTATTAACGTTGAACCGTTAATTGTTCTAACCTTTTTATTAATTATTAATTTCTGTCTTTCCTTTAGTGAATTAGGTCTACAATAACAACATGTAGCTCCTGTGTCGATCAAGATTTTTAATTTCCCATATGGTCCATTTCTGAGGATATATTTACCATATATGGCTGTCCTAAAAAAGCTTCTTCATTCAGATTATTTACTCTTTCAATTTTAAATGGGGGCTGAGCGCTATTCGCCGCTCCTTCGTGATTTCTTTTCTCAACCTGGTTGTTACTTTCAACTTGGGGTCTTCTATAGTTGTTATTAAAATTATTTGGTCGTTTTAAACCATTGAAATTATTGTTGTTATGATTGTTTTGTCTGAAAGGTTTATAAAGGCGCCTATTGTCTTCAAATCTTTTCTGTTCATACCTGGGAATAGGTCGATGGGCAGAACTTCCGAGTTCCATTGGTTCAGGTTTAGGCTGTCTATTATTATTATTCTGGTTCCGTGGAGGAAAACGTAAGTTATTGAAATTGTTATTGTTGTTATTAGTATGATGGGTGTTCACACTTGTTCTGTTAAATTGCATTGCAAAATTAGCTCTCAAATTATTCGATTCCAATTCTTGCGCTTTACCAAGGGCACATGGTAGATCTTCGGGGGACAATGAAAAAAGAATATTGGATAGGATTACCAAAACTCCTAACAAGTACCCTTAAAGCGCAGGCTGATTTTATTACTAAGACTTTAGCCCATGACGACTCAAGAATGACAAAAAAAATGCTCTTATACGAGTTGAGGAATAAAGACTGGTTGACTGCTAAGTGGGAAAACTTAGGTACTGCTTGTGGTGAAACACTTCATATTGACTTTAATAACCCCAACAACTTAAAGGAACAGCTGTACCGTATAATTAGAAAGAATGAGGACTTGACTCGAGAAACATTTGTTCTAAATGGTCGTGAATCCGACAGTAGATTGTTATACTCTCAGCTTAACTACAATCTTGAGAAGAGAAACTACTTTAACGATAACTTAACATACCGAGAGATTTCTTTCATTTTTAAAGCGAGATGTGAACTACTCAGCCTAAACGGATGCCCTTATAACGGGAGCTTTGATCAGTTCTGTTCAATATGCAACCTTAAGTCAAAAGAGGACTGCTTCCACTTTATAAGTATATGCCCAATATTTAAGCCACACCGACGTTTCTTCTTTGGTAAAAATACCCTTTCAATGCAAGACACCCTTAAATTACTAAACGAGTGCGACTGGAAAACACTAAGTAAATTTTTAGAAGTTATCTTCAAATATAGAATGCTTTTAGTTAGCGAATATGTTTAATTTGTAAATTTATCTATATAATTGTTATCTATAAAAAACGTTTAAAAGAATTATAATTCTTGTCAACCAGGCTGACGGCTTAGCCATAGCTTTAAAATTCATGTATAAATTTAAACTTAAACAATTATTGAATTAATAAATGAATTTGTTACTTACTTACTTACTTACTTATTGGATAGTGGGGGATTCAGACATGTGATAAATATCCGTAAGGCATTCCTACGATTGGATAGGTTTAGTTGTTTCGTAATATCAGAGTCTGTTCCGTGAGTCATAATTGTCTTATTTATTAAAAGAGTCAGTTTCTGGTTCACTAAATTGTAATAGTCAATGAGAGAGGTATGTCCCTGTCTTAAAACACTTAATTCTTGTTCAATTATGTGTATAGGTCTTTTATCCGCGTATGCGAAGTCCAATCATGCTATAATAGCGTCAAAATTCAGTACTGTACCGTGGTTGGTTAGTATGTCGTTTGCATTATTTATAATTTTGTCCCGCATTATTGTTAATGCGGCGAAGTACTTCCTACTTCCTTTTTTATATAATGAAATTGAGTTGTAAGCCGCCTCGAGAAAGAGAATTACCATTAAATTCTGGTAAGGATTTAATTACGTCCAATGTCTCATTGCATATGACATTGTCCTCAATCTTCTGAATTTCATATTCAACCCCAAGAAACAAAGAAAGGCAAGAAAAAGAAAGGTCAAAAACCATCTAATACCGCGTTTACAAGGAGAATTGAATCAGGATTTAGCGCCGTATAGACCTGGATCGGATCGAAATAGGTTTACTCGATCCAATCCCACTGAAAGAGGTGAATCGAATCGAAAATTTGTTTGTAAACCTGAATCGGGGAATCGAGTTATTGGTGTGTGATGTTTTGCTTGTGTGCGACTTAATTCATTTCACTTTCAAAATGAGTTTTTAAAAAATACTTTATTAATATCACTTATAAACTATACAGCAATACATCAACTGATGAACTGATCAATCTCACTTATGAATTCCAACCCACCTTATATCTGACTTATTTAGAGTATTTATACTCTAGGAAAAGAGACTTGAACAAAGAGCATTTGTTTTCAAGATGATTCATATGAATCTGTTTTCTAAGAATGGAACTTTATAGTTTATGACTAAATTAGGTTTGGAAACAATATTCATATTTTGGGCCTAAAGTTTAATTACAAGTACGTGCTATTCATGAATCTTAACTCCCCTCCTTCTTTAAGAGTAGAACGTCCCGCTTCTATCGTCAACTCCTCTACACGTTTGAGCAGGTTGCTAAATCTTATCTCCTCTTTATGTTTCAGCCTTGATTCGTACGATGATCTCCTCTTTAAGTAATACATTATACATAGTGCAATGCTTATGATTATCGTTATCAGCACAAATGATATAATGATGGGGCTATTGGCAGCTTCCTCTTGTAGAGATTCTATCAGGTTGATGTTATCGAATTTCAAGTCGTCATTATAAGATTCTATATAATTCTTTATTACAAAGTTATCTACATTATATGTTTTCAAGTAATTTTGTATAATTGAAGTAGGATTTTCATATAATTTTCCGTCAATAAAAGTTATATTTTCAAAATTAATTAAATAAGTTCCATTTACAATTGTATCATTTATAATATGTTTTCCCGTTACAAGTATAGATCCGTCTCTAATTATTTCAAGCACTGTTTCTTTCCTTTATTTCATTACAAATTCCTTTCTTTTTGTTTAATATGTCAGATAGACATGTTTCATTTCTTCATAATTGACAAAAGTGAAATCTTAATTCTTTCTTACAATTTTTAACGTTAATAAAATCGTTATTACATTTGGTTATTTCTTTATCTATTTGTAATTTTCCGTCAATTTGGCTTATAGCCCTGGCTTCGTAAAGCTTACAATTTCTGTTAATTATTGGATATTTTATTAATACAACTATTACATCCTCGTTTTGTAGAATTTTAAACTGAGATACGTCCATTAAGTCCGTAATCGTTATTGTACCATGTTCGTGTTGTGTTGTGTCCTTTATGTCCTCTAGGTTCAGTATAGCAGGATTAAGTATACCTAATTTCGCTAAGGCGATTGTTTGAATTATGTTTTGTAATTCTATAACAATTAGTTTATTTCTTTCTCGCGCTAGTCTTAATTGAGCGTCATTTTGTATCTCGTGAAGAGATTCGGATAGCTTTTCAATTGCATCAAAAATTTCAGAGTTTGTTACAAATTGTTTGTTGTTGCTATTTATGAGTTCAGATAATTTGTTATCTATTAGGACAAGATCGTCATGATCTGGAGATCCTGAAATCCACTTCCAGATTTTTCCTATTTCGTTTATTCCTCTTTTAAATCTATTTGTTGTCCTTAATTGTGCTATCAGGGTTTTGATAATCGTAATGTCAGTATCCTTACTAATTTTTAAGTTTGTATCCTGTGGGTCTTTGGGTTCTAAATTGAAGTAAAGGTTTCTTTCTACTTCTGCTGTCGCTTCCTCAATTACTTGTTCAAAATATTTTAAATGTGTAATATGAAAAATATTTCCATAGTCTGTATAAAGAGCTGCGCTTCCGTTCTCTAATAATAAGTAGTTTTCTCTGGTATAGTCTATGATTTCAGACGTTGTCAAATGTAATATTGTCAATAATATTAAAGGAAACATTTTCCTGAAAAAAAATAAAATTTATACTTTAATGTTGTCTTTATGGACTATTCTGTTTCTTTTGTTTACACGAATTTTTCTTCCTAAATCTACTCTAACTTTTTGTCTTTTATATCTAGGTGTTAATTTATTCCTACATCCTAATATTTTCTCATATATAACTTGCTTTGGTGAATATGTCTTATGCTTTCTTTTTCTATTATGATAGCTTAACATTTGTTGCTGCGCTTTTTCTAATATTCCTCTTAATTCTTCGTGTGTTACCCTATTATATAATACCTCGTATGGTTTTTCTCTTGTAACTGAATGTATTGACTTATTATATTGTTGAGCTGCTCTGTAAGTTGCTTCTAAATATTCTATCAAATTAAATTCTTGTTTCACACATCTTGCTATCTCAATTAAAGTTGAATGGACTCTTTCTATTTTTCCATTTGTAGAATTATGTTTCGGATCACAATAATTTATTTCAATGTTCATTCTCTGCATTAAATTTCTAAACTGAATTGTGGAAAATCCTGGTTCATTATCAATCATGATGGTTTTTGCATCTGGAAAACTTTGAAGTAAATCTAAAACTTTTTCGTCTAAATTGGTTTTATCCTCGATTGACTTGATTACAAGAAATTTTGAATAAGCGTCTATACAAGTCAAAAATTTTAAATTTTGGGCGTAAAAAATGTCTATATGAAGCTGTTCCCCTTCCTTCTTTGGAATTGGAGCCTCTCCAATTGGTATTTTTTGTGGGTGACGATCATACTTATTTTTATTACATATTATGCAATTTCTTGCAAATTCTTTAAATTGTTGTGCCATTTCCGGCCAATAATAATATTTGTATACTTGTTTGAGGTTTTCTTGGAAGTTTCTATGAGCTCTATTATGGGTTTCCTCTATTATATTTGCCTGATCATCTTTCCTTAAAACATCCATGGGAAATAATTTCGTATATAGAAATTTATTAGTAAAAGTCTCTATTAACTTAGTTTTAATCTCGTACAAGTCTTCACTTGTGCAATGAATTGGCACTACACCTGGTTGTAGATATTCTTTTAATATTTTTATTAAATTACCTACCGTGTCGTATTCTATTATGTGTCTTGTTCTTCCAAAATTAACTATCATTTCATGAGCTGTAATTCTGTTTTTGCAAAGTAAAATCTGTTGTTTAAATTGATTTAATGGCTTCGATGTCTCTTTTATTTCAACATTATCACTACTTTCTGCTGAATGTTGTGTTGCATCCGTTGAGGAACTATCTGTCATTTGATTCAAGCTTTGTCTTGAAAGAGCATCTGCTATAACATTAGTCGTACCAGGTTTGTAAATTATTTTAGGAGCATATTCCTCTATAATTGCATGCCATCTTTTCATTTTCGGATTCGAGTTTCGTGAAGAAACAGCAAAAGTTAAAGGTTGATGATCTGTGTGAATTTCTAAGTTTCTAACACCGTAAAGGTAGTTTCTTAAGTTTTTCAAAGCCCAAACTATAGCATATAATTCTTTTTCATTAGTTGCATAATTTCTTTCTGTGTCATTGAGGGTTTTGGAAATGAAAGTAATAGGTTTATCCTCTTGGGATAGAACTCCACCTATAGCGTCGTTAGAAGCATCTGTTGTGAGAACAAATTTCTTCTCAAAATTTGGCTGTGCCAAAACTATTTCATTGATAAGATGATTTTTTAATCGTTTAAATGATCTTATTCCTTCTTCGTCGAGACTGATATTTGTTTTCTTTGAAACATGTGTCGATACTTTACCATTGTCTCCTTTCAAATGAATTGTTAGAGGTTTGGCTATATATGCATATCCCCTTATAAATTTCCTATAATAACCAGTTAAACCTAAAAAACTTCTTAACTGTCTTAACGTCGTAGGTTCTGGAAAGTTTTTTATTGCCTCTATTTTTCTTGGATCAGTTTTTATGACATTATGGCCTACCACATAGCCTAAAAATTCTACTTGAGTCTGAAAAAATATAGATTTTTCCAAAGATATTTTCATATTCGCGTTTCTAAGAACTTCTATTATTTCATTTAAGTGTTTCTCATGCTCATTTATGCTATTTGAATATATAATAATGTCATCAATGTATACATGACATATTTTTCCTACATAGTTTCTAAGTATATCGTCCATTGCGCGTTGAAATATGCCCGGTGCATTTTTCAATCCGAATGGCATTCTTAAAAATTCGTATTTTCCATTGTTTACGGAAAATGATGTTTTCTCTATGTCTTCAGGTTTCATTTTAATTTGATGAAATCCTGACTTTAAATCGATCGTCGAGAAATATTTCGCCTTTCCTAAATTTGAAAGGATAACGTTTGTATCTGGTATCGGGTACTTATCTGATACTGTCTTTTCATTTATTTTTTTGTAATCTATGACTATTCGCATCTTGTTTGTTCCATCTGAATTTACTCCTTTTTTGGGCACCACCCATACTGGAGAGTTATATGGACTCTTTGATGGTCGTATAACTCCATCGTTCATCATGTCATTTATTTCTTTATTAACAAATGTGTTTGCGGATAAGGGGTAAGGATACTGTTTACTCCATATAGGGGTTTCAACAGTTGTACGTATTTCTGCTTTTACATCCGTTCTAAAAGCATAGAGGAAATATATTATCTAGAGTCCCGACCGGTACCCGTCCTACCTGAAACACCCTCAAATTGTATTCGAGGTGAACTCTCTCAAATTCAAGGTGAACTCTCTCAAATTCACTATCGGTGAATACATGTGAGTGGGGAAATAAAAAACAAAATGGGGTTTGGGCTAAAATAGAAACTTATGGAATTTTTGTGACCTGTCAAAAATGACAATCAATTTTGCAAAACAAAACAATGGATTTCGGATTTGAAGAGTAAGTTTTTGTTAATTGTTTTGATATTTAATATAATTTGATATTTTTTAGACCAAAAACCTTTATAATGAAAAGAGTATAATATACAAGTTCACTTAATTGAATAAAAAGTAAGTCAAATTGCAGCGAAGGAGGTGCAACAATAATCGATTTATTTTGTACTCTGTGTTTCCATTTTAGATGCTGCCCATTACATACCATAATGCAGAAAGCAACTTCCATCAAGAAATCTGGAAGACAAAGTATACTTATTTACAGGTAAGTTTTTTATATTACATTTCTCTTAACAAAATAATATCAATGTTTTTAACGATAGACGCTGCCCATTGTATTTGTGTGTACATCTCAACGGCCATAGCTGCCACAGGTGTTGACGGCGGAGGTGTCACCGTCGCTGCAAATAGTCAGATGCTTGTAATGCAACAACACCAGCAGCAGATAATATATTTCCTCTATGTCTAAAAGGAAGATTTGTATTTATTCCTGAATGGTCTTTCTCTATTTTCTCTTTTATTTTGTTTATTATCTCATTTATATTATTATCGCTAACTGTTATACTATTACATTTCTCTTCTGGTATATGAATTCTTTCACATCTGTCTTTATATTGTAAAATTCTTCTTTCAAAATCTAATTTCACATTTGCTCCTCTAAGAACATTACATCCTATCAAAAGATCTACTTCTAAATTATTAATCTCATAAAATCTAACTAATGTGTCAAATATTAGTACTTCATAAAAATGTGTTATTAACGTTGAACCGTTAATTGTTCTAACCTTTTTATTAATTATTAATTTCTGTCTTTCCTTTAGTGAATTAGGTCTACAATAACAACATGTAGCTCCTGTGTCGATCAAGATTTTTAATTTCCCATATGGTCCATTTCTGAGGATATATTTACCATATATGGCTGTCCTAAAAAAGCTTCTTCATTCAGATTATTTACTCTTTCAATTTTAAATGGGGGCTGAGCGCTATTCGCCGCTCCTTCGTGATTTCTTTTCTCAACCTGGTTGTTACTTTCAACTTGGGGTCTTCTATAGTTGTTATTAAAATTATTTGGTCGTTTTAAACCATTGAAATTATTGTTGTTATGATTGTTTTGTCTGAAAGGTTTATAAAGGCGCCTATTGTCTTCAAATCTTTTCTGTTCATACCTGGGAATAGGTCGATGGGCAGAACTTCCGAGTTCCATTGGTTCAGGTTTAGGCTGTCTATTATTATTATTCTGGTTCCGTGGAGGAAAACGTAAGTTATTGAAATTGTTATTGTTGTTATTAGTATGATGGGTGTTCACACTTGTTCTGTTAAATTGCATTGCAAAATTAGCTCTCAAATTATTCGATTCCAATTCTTGCGCTTTACCAAGGACACATGGTAGATCTTCGGGGGACAATGAAAAAAGAATATTGGATAGTGGGGGATTCAGACCTGTGATAAATATCCGTAAGGCATTCCTACGATTGGATAGGTTTAGTTGTTTCGTAATATCAGAGTCTGTTCCGTGAGTCATAATTGTCTTATTTATTAAAAGAGTCAGTTTCTGGTTCACTAAATTGTAATAGTCAATGAGAGAGGTATGTCCCTGTCTTAAAACACTTAATTTTTGTTCAATTATGTGTATAGGTCTTTTATCCGCGTATGCGAAGTCCAATCATGCTATAATAGTGTCAAAATTCAGTACTGTACCGTGGTTGGTTAGTATGTCGTTCGCATTATTTATAATTTTGTTCCGCATTATTGTTAATGCGGCGAAGTACTTCCTACTTCCTTTTTTATATAATGAAATTGAGTTGTTAGCCGCCTCGCGCCAGCTTACGTATGAAAGAGAATTACCATTAAATTCTGGTAAGGATTTAATTACGTCCAATGTCTCATTGCATATGACATTGTCCTCAATCTTCTGAATTTCATATTCCGGTACAACCGAACTATTTGTAACAACTTCCAAAGCACTTTTTAAGGATCTAATTTCTGCCTGTAGAGACACTGTGTTGGCTGCGATTAGCCTAGTGACTGTCTCTTCTGTTATATTCATATTGATGTTTAAGTTTTTGAGACCTTCTAATATATCCTCCAGTATTAAAATTTAAAATAAGATGTAACAGTTGTGTACAATTTAATATGTTTTATGTATATTTATGATAAAAAAAATATATATATATTTTTATTTTACAGTATATATTTCTTAATTAATTAAAACTCTTACTATTTTTTTATTTGTAAAAACTTGCTGATGTTACTTCCTCGTTCTCTTGGTGATTATCGTCTAAATCACTTTTTTTATTTCCCTGCTTCAGTCCTTCGTTCACTAGATTCCTTTTATTATTTATTGTTCTTTGTATTTATATATAAAAAGTTTTTTTTTTCTTAAAGTTCCTGTTTTTATTTTTAATTTCTCCTATTATCACTTGGCGCATTACGTTGTATCCTTTCGTTGATCGCGTTTTTTTAAATCTTTTGAATACGTTTGATTTTGATCTTTTAATAAAGTCTTATTTCTGCTCGGGTCACGGAGGTATTTCTTGGCAATGCTCGGGTCGCGGGGGAATTATTTGGCATTTTATTCACTATTTTTTATTATTTTTCTCCTTTTTTTCACTTAAGGATGTTTTGAAGTATAAGGATACTTTACTTATTTTTTCTCCTTTTTGAGGGATACTTATATATTTTTTTAAGTTTTGGTTTCACTCACGCACTTAAACGCGTTGACAGATATTCTACCTTACTTTATTTTTTTCAGGTGTCCAGAATAACTTGTCCTGTCACGGACGCCACTTAATTCATTTCACTTTCAAAATGAGTTTTTAAAAAATACTTTATTAATATCACTTATAAACTATACAGCAATACATCAACTGATGAACTGATCAATCTCACTTATGAATTCCAACCCACCTTATATCTGACTTATTTGGAGTATTTATACTCTAGGAAAAGAGACTTGAACAAAGAGCATTTGTTTTCAAGATGATTCATATAAATCTGTTTTCTAAGAATGGAACTTTATAGTTTATGACTAAATTAGGTTTGGAAACAATATTCATATTTTGGGCCTAAAGTTTAATTACAAGTACGTGCTATTCATGAATCTTAACTTGCGTGCGATAAGTTTTGTCCCTCTTGTTTGTTCTAAGCTGAATTTAATTTGGCGCGCGTCTTTGTGTTGAAAGCATTATTATAAAATGTGAAATTTATTTTAAAGTTATTCACGTAGCAGTACGCACACATATAAAACCCGAATGTCATTTCGATTCCATTTGAATTCGATTCCTCGATTCGGTGGTACCATATACCTGGATCGAAATCTCAATTCGATTCGATTCCTCGATCTCCTCTTGTAACCAGGGTATAAGACAATCCCGAACCCGAAACTCTGCGGGTTGAGAGTGAGACTTTTTTAAGTATTTCTATTTCACCTACTTTCTCTTTCGCACTTATTTGCGTCTTTATAAAAACGTCTGAGTGTAATAAGAATAACACATTGTTATATCAATGAAAGATGTTAATTCCAATAAGAATTTTTCACACTAAATACAATTAACTAATGGGTTTTGGGCACAAATGTCAAGCACACATTGAACCAACTAATGAATCAGTTGTTCGATTTAGTTTGTAGACAATCCAAGACAGCTACCGAGGTTTTATATCTTCATATAGAGTGTTTTTGGTTTAGATCAAAAACACTTTATGAAGATATAAATCCTTCGTACGTATCACCCTTCAAAACCCATTTGTTTACATTGTTGTGTTTGTAATGTGGAAGAATTCAACGAGTAAAATTGACGTGTTTTCACGCATACATAGACACATTTACTGAGTTTTTAGGGGAAATTTCATAAATTAGAGGAGAAATTACACGCACTCTAAGAAATACTTTATGAGGCCAGTTTCCGGTTTAGGTTGTAGGCAAACCAATATGGCTACCGGGGATTTATATCTTTACTAGAGTGTTTTTGGTTTAGATTTTGATTGAAAATATTGTTTTCTAACATGACATTATGGATTTCAAGAATTCTGGGATTTACACACAAAGTTATAATATACGGGTGTGTAACTCATTGTACATTTGAGTACCTAGGAGATGTTGTCATTGTAAGTTGTTTTTGACCATTACAATTTCTAAACAATGCAAAGATATCTTTCTTTTTGTAGTGCAATGGTCCTTCAATGGAGCCAACTCTTTATTCAAATGACATTTTGTTTACCGAAAGGATATCACCAAGATTTTCAAATATATCTAGAGGTGATATAATTATTGCCAAATGTCCAACAAATCCAAGTGTGCATATCTGTAAACGAGTCATTGGAATGGCAGGCGATAAAGTGACAACATCAGATTCTTACTCTGGGAGGCTAAATGATGAAAATAATTTAAATGGTCTTGAGCACAGCGAAAATGATAACAAAAGAAAGCCACGATCTGTTCCAAAGAAAATTGTAGCTTACGTACCCAAAGGCCAGGTGTGGGTGGAAGGTGACAACAAATCTAATAGCACGGATTCTAGATTCTACGGATCGGTGCCTGAAGGCCTTGTTCAAAGTAGAGTCTTATGTAGACTTTGGCCTATAAATGAAATGAAAATGTTAACATAAATTAATTAAATAAATTACTTGTTCCTATTAAGAATGTAAATAATATTATAGACCAAGAGCCGGCAGCAAATTTTGGGAGTGGAGTGATAACCAAAATAAATGTACATATATGTGTAGATATACGCAACATTATGCCAAATTCAACCGTCTGGCAGATTTTTTTTTTTCAGCCGGGGGCGGGGGTGGACGTTCGAAAATGGTCATTTTTTCGATTTTGGGGTCGAAGTGATAACCACTTAATGGTTATACATATAAACAATAGGGGATGGTGCCCTGATGTCAAAAAAGTGTCCAAGAAGTTTTGTTTTCAGCCTTCCACTTGCCAGACGGCCGCCAAAATGCGCGAAAATCATTTTTTTGGGTCGAAATGATAACCACATGAATGATACATCAAAAAATCAGAAAAATTCTCCTGATTGTAAAAATGTGTGTCCAAGACGTTTTACTTTCAGCCTTCCCCTTGCCAGACGCATTTTAACACTTTTTAAAAGAATTTTGAAAATTAAATCCTTAATAACTTTTTTCCTGTTAACCATAACCAAAAGAATCATATACCAAAATATCAGACAAATTCCCCTGGTTCTAAAAATGTGTGTCCAAGACGTTTTGCTTTCTGCTTTCCCCTTGTCAGACGCATTTTAACACTTTAATAGAATTTTTCAACTTAAATCGTTAATAACTTTTTTCCTGTTAACCATAACCAAAAGAATCGTATACCAAAATATCAGACGAACTCCCCTGGTTCTTAAAATGTGTGTCCAAGACGTTTTGCTTTCAGCCTTCCCCTTGCCAGACGCATTTTAACACTTTTTAACAGAATTTTTCAACTTAAATGTATAAAATAAACATTAAAAAAGAGATAGTAAATCTATCTTTATATTGTTAAGGTATTTACACATAAATGAAATGTATCTTAGTTTGGTCCGACGCTTTGTGCTGCACTTCCCGCGTTTCACTGCTTTACTGGTTGTGACTACACACCAAGTTTTTTTTAAGAAAGGAAAAGTGAAATCTTTTGAAATTCTCAAGGGTTCTATAGAATTTCAAAACGCTTTTTCGAAATTCGGACAACTTTCTTATATAAGTGAAGAGGACATTCTAACAATAGAGGAATTTGTTTGCAAAATTTATAAAACAACCGCCCTTGAGTGAATGATGCCAGATATGAACTATTTTACAAAACTTGTAAACCGACTTCGAAAAAATTTTCAAAAACCTTAAGCAATTATATGCTTAATCATTTTATCTGAAGGTTTTGAAGGTAGTTTATTGCCACCAAACAGAAGCGTCTTACTGCAACAAATTAATCGTTGCAACTATATATGCCATATTTGAAAAAGTGCAATATTAAATACAATACAGGGATACAACTTTCCCCATTTCAATGCGGCTGGACCATGATCAAATTGAAATGGTTCAACGGAGTCGTGGCTACAGAAACCATTGAAAATTTAATTATCTGTGATGAAAATGATAGTGAAGAAGACAATATTTCGCAAAATTCTTCATCGTACGAATCTGATGATAAAGAATAGTTTTTTTTTATAATTTCAAAATTTCATTCAATTTTTTGTCATGTGATTCAATAATTTGTTTCTAAATAAAATACAATTGTTATGCTTTAAAGGAAAACGGTGGTTTTTGTGCATTCTTTCTTTAGGGTTTTCTGGCAAGCATAAGACTGAAAAAAAAACGTATATTGGAAATCTTTTGATATTTTGGTATATGATTGTTTTGGTTATGGTCAACAGGAAAAAAGTTATTAAGGATTAAGTTGAAAAATTGTGTTAAAATGCGTCTGGCAAGGGGAAGGCTGAAAGCAAAACGTCTTGGACACACATTTTTAGAATCAGGGGAATTCGTCTGATATTTTGGTACATGATTCTTTTGGTTATGGTTAACAGGAAAAAAGTTATTAAGGATTTAAGTTGAAAAATTCTTTTAAAAAGTGTTAAAATGCGTCTGGCAAGGGGAAGGCTGAAAGCAAAACGTCTTGGACACACATTTTTAGAATCAGGGGAATTTGTCTGATATTTTGGTATATGATTCTTTTGGTTATGGTTAACAGGAAAAAAGTTATTAAGGATTTAATTTGAAAAATTCTTTTAAAAAGTGTTAAAATGCGTCTGGCAAGGGGAAGGCTGAATGCAAAACGTCTTGGACACACATTTTTAGAATCAGGGGAATTCGTCTGATATTTTGGTATATGATTCTTTTGGTTGTGGTTAACAGGAAAAAAGTTATTAAGGATTTAATTTGCAAAATTCTTTTAAAAAGTGTTAAAATGCGTCTGGCAAGGGGAAGGCTGAAAGCAAAACGTCTTGGACACTCATTTTTAGAATCAGGGGAATTCGTCTGATATGTTGCTATATGATTCTTTTGGTTGTGGTTAACAGGAAAAAAGTTATTAAGGATTTAATTTGCAAAATTCTTTTAAAAAGTGTTAAAATGCTTCTGGCAAAGAGAAGGCTGAAAGCAAAACGTCTTGGACACACATTTTTGGAATCAGGAGAATTTTTCTGATTTTTTGATGTACCCATCATTCATGTGGTTATCATTTCGACCCAAAAAGTTGATTTTCGCGCATTTTGGTGGCCGTCTGGCAAGGGAAAGGCTGAAAGTAAAACGTCTTGGACACACTTTTCTGACATCAATGGACCATCTACTATTGATTATATATTAATTTAAGTGGTTATCACTTCGACCCAAAAAGTTGATTTTCGCGCATTTTGGCGGCCGTCTGGCAAGGGGAAGGCTGAAAACAAAACGTCTTGGACACACTTTTTTGATATCAGGACACCATCCCCTATTGTTTATATGTATAACCATTAAGTGGTTATCACTTCGACCCCAAAATCGAAAAAATGACCATTTTCGATCGCCCACCCCCGCCCCCGGCTGAAAAAAAAAATCTGCCAATATCTGTTATACAAGCAAAATATTACAGCGAATTTGAGAATTTTAGTAGATTTGTGTGGTTTATTTTTCTATCAGAAAAGTTAATACCTATTTTAAAAAATACAAACAATTTGAAACAAGTAGGTAAATGCCCGTATATAAGGTTTATCACGAACGTACATTACCTTAGTTCTACATTTCACTTTCACTCGAAATGAACTTGAAATCGATTCAAAATATAAATTAGAGTTTCACTTTTATCGATATCGATTTCATTTTTTTGGAACTCAAAACGAAGTGAATTTCCGTGTACTACATTTCGATATATGCGATTTTCAAGTGATTTGAGTACGATCAGAGTAAGCTAATGTGATTTGAATTTGATGAAAGGAATTTGTTTAAAAATAGTACTAGGTATTTTAAATGATTTTTCAGCACGCCAAATGTCGTTTCTATAACTTTTCGAACAATGTTCTTTCAAAAACTTACACATTCAAAAACTAAGCTTCGACACCAGTGTTTTTCCCAAACTATATTATCGGAAACTTCTTATCTCAAAGAACTGCAAACCTATAGCTAGCTGGTATGTTCATCAACACGATGCAAATAAAAACCGCCAACATTTAATATTTACTTTATTGAAAAGCACATAACAAATAAAACATAAGAATTTATACAAATTATGACAATCAACTGAATTGTTTATTGACTGATGTAATAAATGTCAGCTGCTTTAATTTCAATTGAAGTGATTTTGAAAAGTATTCGAAGTTATGAAATCGATCGAATGGTAGAACCCTGATAACAATTTCACTCGATTTTCAATTTAGATTTAGATTTCATTTCACTCGATTTTGGAAACCTAGTTGATAAATTCAGTGCTTATCATAAGCAAACAGGCCTATCACGAGTTCCGTCGCAATCGGAAACTTTTACGAATTCTGAAAAAACATTTTCACGAAATCCATTCGTAATGCAAAATTGTATGAGATTTTCTACTACGTCGTATTGGGTAATAGTTTTCTTCGGGATTCGTAAAAGGTACGATGGAATTCGTGATAGAAACTTATTACTTTTATAGAATCAATTAAACAAACAATTCTGTAAAAATTTGTTTTTTCATCAGTATCCGGCTACTTGGTTTCAATAACCGCCCACTTTGACCTAGTGCCCAGCCCAGTCACCTTTTTTTATTTCATAAAGTTATTTTAACCAATTCAAATGAATTGTTTTTAAATAAATTATAGCAATTGAATTATTGCAAAAATCAAATACAAAAGGTATAAAAACGTTGGAGGTATGTATATATGCCTTTTTCGTTTTATTATCAAAAATGTGACACAAAAACACTAAAATTAATATTCAGATTAAGCTACATACTTATTTTAATTTTGTTTTATTTATTAAGCTTATAATTTTTCTCCTAACGGATCTGTCAAGTTTGGTATTGACAATTTTTACCAAATAGTAAAATGGACCTGAAATGAACTAAATTTTATAACTTGACACTTGATACATTGCTTTAAATTCGTATTGTTTAGGAATAATTGTAAAATTGACAAATATATTATAAGCTACATATGTACATATATGTACATATGTATATGAGATTTAGTTACGCGTAACGATATGGGTAACAACACTGGCCAAGTCACATTCGATATAAGGTGTAAAACTTTCTCATTTTCATGACATTATTTCAACAACAAAAACATTTAAAGAAATGTTTATCTTTAACAATTAACTTTTACAAATCCCGAAAAAAAAAATATTGCCAAATACGTTCGTAGTGGAAAATCTCATATAATTTTGAATTACAAAGGAATTTCGTGATACGGTTTTTCGGAATTCGTAAAAGCTTCCGATTACGATGGATTCTTGATAGGCCTGAATATCACCCATCTTCACTTCATCCTACAACTGCATCTATAAGTGAAAGTTTCAACGGACAATTTGAGTAAAACGAATTCTCTAAATTTTGTAATTTTTATTATATTTTTTTTTGTTCGTACAATTTGACTTAGAAAATACTATCGCGGTAGCGACTTTAGCATGTCATGAAGCGTTTACTCAATTAACAACACAGTCGAATATTTAAGAATTTCTGGACATTAACTCAAAAATAAAGTAAACCATCCATGGCAGTTCATGTATGAATGTAAGTGGTTGTCATATTTTGTTGTAAAGTAATTTATTTTGTATACATTATTTTTTATTTGGTAAACATTATAACAGTAAGTTTGATTAATATGAGTTTATTTTCGGCATGACTTTTCGGAGATCTGCATTAATTTTGGATTTATTAAATACATTTTACTAAACGTTTATGTTTTAACTGAGCATTTAGCAGCATTGTTTAGTTTTCAGAAGGTAGTATTAAGCTGTACACAATGTTCGATAGAAAAGTGACGAACAAATCAATTCAGTTTTGAAGATTGAACACAAAATTTTTATAACTTTGTTACCAAGATTAAAGTCAAGGACTGTTAATGATCGCATTTTTCTTTTTGATTTACGGAAATAATTTTAAAAAAATATTTAAACTTATCTTGAAAAAATGTCTCTATTTTTTCCGCTAGCACTCTTAAGTATTTTTTATTTTGTTTCAAATAATAAACTAAAATTATAAATTATTGCAACAATACTTTAACTTTCAAATTAATTAAATATTTTATTCTGTTTTTGTAATAATACCGATAAAAAATAGAAGAATTATATATGTATATGGGCTGACATGGTTGGTTTTATTTTCAAGTTATCAGCGTGAAATTTAAAAAAATCCGCTGGTATATTGTATTGAACATTATTGCTAAATATTTTTTGCTATATAAACATTATTCCTAACTTACACACTCCGTGTTACATATTAAATAATTTACATAATAATACGTTTACAGTGTACATTTTCGTGAAATTAATACAAATAGTTAAAAATTATAGCATAGCGGGATATGAAGGACATTTAAGTAAGCAGTTTTGTTTTATTATCTAGTAATCGTTGGAATAGATTACGGGTTGATATTTAATTATAATCGCCTCAAATTTGCGAATGTTTAAGTATTAAGAGTTAAATTACGAGTATATCGTCAAGAACAAAGACTCAAGCTAATCAGTTATAATGCTTTTGCACTCATTATTGTTTTCTTATCAAAGTACAATAAACTCAAACAATTTCAACCAAAATACAAAATATTTTATATATTATCAAATATTTACTTAATCAAATAGCAAATCATTTTCAACCAATCTCAGATTCATTTAGAATATCATGGGTATAAATGAAAGTGAGAGGCAAATTGGCATCCACTTTTGAATTTCAAATAAAGCAAATTAAAGGAATATTTGTTCAGTTTATATTTTCAAGATCTCTAAAGATTCCCATATCCTCAGAAATATAAACAAGATTTCTTATACAACTTTTTCACTTTTACCGTTAAAACTCTGAGAATGAATTGTTTTGATTCAAATTCTCAATTTTTATTATTGCACAATTTAAATAAGGAGAAAATAAATAGAAAACACATTTAACTTGAAACTGATAAATTCTGTTTTTATTTTATTCCTCTGCTCAAAATGAGAAAATTTTCAGAAATCTGGGAAATATAAATTAACCAAATATTCCAAAAAGCCGTTTAACACGAAATTTCATGAAATTGTAAACAAATATTTAAAATATCCAATTTTAAATGGCGACATTAAATAAAATGGAGCATAATAAATCGGCGATAATTGCTCTCTGCTTTTATATCCAGTGTCTCTAGAATATGTATTGATACTTCGAACGAAACCCATTAAACAGTAACCAACCCAAACTTATACTTCTTCTATTTATAGGGACAATTAAGCTGATAAAAAGAAAACATTCCTTTAATTTATATTCATTTTATGGTCATAGATAGTTCTAAAGTGAGAATTTATAATATTTGGGTCTTTACGCATACAAGTTTAGATCAAATTCGTTTTGCAATTGAATTAAACTTATTTGCTATTAGTTTAAAATAAATATGCATTAATTTTATACATTAGTTATGAACAAGCTGCTCTGTTCCAGATGCTATTGATAAATTACAGTACAAATGTGTATTTTCCTCCACAATTTTAAGCGATTCATCAGGGGGTTCTTTGGATTTATTTTCAATTTCAAAACTTTCTATAGATTTATCTGAAAATCGAGCTCCTATATCAGTCGATGTGTCATACTCATTGGAAGCAGATTTGGTAATATTTGGTTCTATGTCTTTCACATGTTCATTGATAATGCAATCGTTGTCATAAATTCCAGAGCAACTTATAGAAGATGAATTAGAAATCTGGACAGGTGTTCGATTGTAAGCACCAATACTGTTTTCATAGGTCTCTTTTGACATTATTTGGTAACCTTCTTCATTTGTATGGGATGCTTGTAATGAAAAACCTGGTGAACACTGGTAGTTTTGAGATTGTGAAACATCGTTTTGGGTTGTATCATTTGATTTCACCAGCTCATCTGAAGATGTATTATTGCTTTGGAACAAAGATTGTGGTTTTGTATGGCATTTGTTTACAACTGAATATCGTATTCGTATTGAATCAATAACATCCAGTAAATTCTTAGCATCCATTGCTAAAACATGGGCTGCTGAGAGCATGCTCCTGAAATAAATGCAATTAAGATATGAACAAAAAACAAATACATATATATATATATATTACTTTCTGTATTCCACATCTAAAGTGGTTTCGTTATATTGCTGAGCCAAGCGCATTGCTGATACCAGCTCATGCATGTCCTTTGATAAAACTTGATGCGCCATTTCAACTTCTCTAAAAATATAAATATATAGAATTAATAATCATTTCAACTAAGCTTAAGCTATTCTTGAGATTAGCTTACTTGTGAACTTGTGGTGGAAATTGAGTGGATAATTTATCGACCGAAACTAGAAGGTTTCGAAGTTCAATTCCAACATATCTTACTAAATCTAAGTATTCTGCAGCACATGCCTTTTCAACTCCTTGTGATAATGCCATTATTGCTCTAACAACACTTGTTGTTGCCGCATAAACCTCATCATTTGTACGATCAGTAATTTGTGGTGTTTTTTTATTGTTTGTAGACGGAGGAACTTTATTTTTGTCTTCATCAACTTCACCTAAAGATGATATCGCAGCGGTCTTTCGTTCTGTTATTCCCGGCGAAGAGTTTGAATGCTGAGTTCCTGAATTTAAGCCTGGTGAACTGGGTCTAGATAACCTATTAAGGCTATTTGAATTTTGAGACCAATTTGTATGTGAAGTATTGTTATCATCATCATGCACATAACTGCCAGATTCTGAATTGGAATTAATAAGACTGAGTCGTTTTTTCTACAATGTAAAAATGAAAAATAAAATAAAATATGAAGTTTCAATTCAAATCAATAACTTTTACAATCAATTTAATAAATTCTATTACGTTTGTCGTCAACGACAAGTCTCTAGAGGCTCAGTTAAACAATGTAAAATATCATGGGGAGAAGAAAGTATTAATACTATCAGGAACTTTCCCAAGTCTCTGTTGATTGAATATCCTAACACCAACTAGACAAATTTATTGTTGTACTTTTGATTCAAAATTTAAAAAAATATATAGCGTCCTATTCCGAATGGACAAAGATATACATACACAAGTATATATTGTAATATTCGGCTTGGTCCGACAATTAAAACTTATTCAAACTTCGTAAATAAAAACACAAATTCACTTTATTCAAATTACTCCCAAAAATTCTTTATTCAACACTTTCAATTATTACTTTTTAAAAACAGTCTTTGCTTTCAATTATTATTTTACACACTCTTTACTTTATCACCTTATATACCTCACTTTATACTTTATAAACCTCAAATCGGTTCGAGAATCTACGAGGTTGTTCTCGATGCTTAACGAAGTTCTCCTCTTTATCACTAGATGCTTAACGAAGCTAGTTCTCCTCTTAATCCCTAGATGTTGCCCCTTTCGAGGTTCTTGTATGCGCTGAATGAATTGAGTTCCCCTCTTAGCCACTAGATGTTTCTCGATGCTTAAAGAAGCGAGTTCTCCTATTAATCCGATATTAAAAGAGATAAAGAGTGTATACACATTACATTGCCCCCTCCTTAGGATTGATCGTCCCGAACAAATCTATCGTTCTCATCACCACTGTAGCGATGTAGCCGGTCGCGATGTACAACTTTAGGTTTTCCTCTGACTCCTTTTTATATCCGGTACACGACATCGTTGATTTTTGTAATGACTGTATATGGACCTTCCCAGTCCCGTTGAAGTTTCGGTGACAACCCTTTTTGTCGATGGGGATTGTAAAGCCACACCCGATCTCCTGCTTGGAACTCTGTTGTTGTCGCTCGTATATCGTAGCGTGTCTTCATTCGGTCACTGAACATCTTTATTTCCAACCTGGTATTGTCGTGGATCTGAAGGAGTCTTTCTCTGAGGTCATCAATGTAGTCATCCTCGGATTGCAGCTCCGACGTGGGACATCCAAATTTTATTTCGCTCGGCAGTCTGATGTTCCTTCCCATCAAAATCTCAGACGGTGTATGACCAGTTGAGCTATGTCTTGCACTTCGATACGCCATCAAAAACAGTGGAATGTGTCGATCCCAATCTCGCTGGTTGTCGTCCACAACTTTGCAAAGATGTTCCTTCAGGGTTCGGTTGAATCGTTCGACCATGCCATCAGATTGTGGGTGAAGTGGTGTTGTTCTTGTCTTCTTGATTTCAAGAAGCCCACAAACTTTCTGAAATATGTTTGATTCAAAATTCCTTCCCTGGTCAGAATGCAGTTCTAATCGAACGCCGAATCTGCTCAGTGCTCACCCAGTTGAAGACAATTTGGTCTGCGACTGTTTTAGCTTCTTGATTTGGAATGGCGTATGCTTCAGGCCACTTGCTAAAGTAATCCATGACGACCAGAATATAAAGATTTCCATTATTTGTTTCCGGAAATGGACCCGCCACGTCTACTGCAATCCTTTCGAAGGGTGCTCCGACATTATACTGCTGCATTTGGCTGTGGTTCTTTTTATTCGGACCTTTGGTGGCAGCACAGGTATTGCATTTTCGGCACCACTTCTCGACATCTTCCCTTACATGTAGCCAGTAAAATCGTTGTCCAACCTTTTCTAGCGTCTTGTTCACTCCTAGATGGCCTCCCGAAACTCCACCATGCATCTCTCATCAATGCTTACAGTCTTGCTTATATGGTCTGTTCTTGTTGTCACGTTTCGTTTGATAAACCTGGATGTCGTTCCTGGGGCCATCGATACCAGAAATCAGCTTCTGCCCCTTAAAGTTGGTTCTTATTCGTTTTCCCGGGTGGGAAACAACTTTGTTGTTGGTGTTACTTTGAGCCGTAAAATTACTTCTGTTTCCAAAGTGTTGCCATGCGGTTCCTCTTCGCGGTAATCTGCACTGTCGCTGTAGATGCCCAGTCTTATTGCAGTTCCAGCATCGTGCTACTCCGCCTCGCTGACTCTTTTCCACAGTAGCCTTCTGACAAGAGCATTCTTGGACTTCTAATTTTCTTACGCGATGCACGTTTTGGGAAGCTTGTTCTGCAGCTTCCATCGTCAGAGCGAAAGCCAATGCTTCTGGTAGTGTTCGCTTTCCGGCAGTGCGGATAGCCCTTTGGAGATTAATATCGCCCACAGCTCTCACAAAGGCTTCAACAGCAAGTTGATTTATTATCTCGTTACCAGCTGTTGGATATGCCAGGTGAACCAATCGCTCGATATCTGCCTGAAGCTGCTGCAGAGTTTCACCTCTTTTCTGTGTCCTATTGTTAAGCTGAACTCGGAAGACTTCTGTCATGTGGCTATCCCCAATCCGCTGTTCGATTGCGTTTACCAGAACTGTGAAGTCACCACTCTTCTCCACTGGGATGGTTTGTAGCAGTTCAGCAGCAGATCCTCTTAAAGCAAGCGTAAGAGCAATGTATTTTTCGTGATCGTCCCAGCCGTTTGTTAACGCTGCTGCTTCAAACTGTTTCTTGTAGATTGACCACGGAATCTGCCCATCAAAGCTTGGAGGATTCACTTCTCTTTTCCTTGAGCACTCACCAGAAGGTTCTCGAGCTTTCATCTTTCGCAATTTTTCTAGTTCATTTGTAATTGTTTCGATTCGTTCGTCCATTTTCTCGATACGTGCATTTTGTTTTTCGACGCGCTCGACGCGCTCGTCGAGAGTATTGATTTTTCCTTCGAAGACCGCAAACCTGCCTTCTAAAAGGTTTCTCTGTTCGTCGAACCGCTCTAGAATATTCTGCTGTTCTTGCTTTTGGTCGCTTCTTTGGGCTTCCAGTTGTTTCAGGACATCATTTCTTTGAGTTTCTAGTTGTTTGAGAACATTCTGCTGTTCTTGCTTTTGGTCACTTCTTTGGGCTTCTAGTTGTTTGAGAACATTCTGCTGTTCTTGCTTTTGGTCGCTTCTTTGGGCTTCTAGTTGTTTCAGGACATCATTTCTTTGAGTTTCTAGTGTTTTCAGAACATTCTTTTCATTTTCTTCAAATTTGGCTAAAAGAACTGACACCATGTTAGATAAGGCAACATTTGCATTTACCTCTTCCACTTTTGCTTCTGATTCGAAAGCAAACGTATCTGGGTCTTCATTTTTCTGCTCCAGATATTCCTGTAGCCGTTTAACGAGTTCGGTTTTTACGCCCCTGTCCCACTTAAGCCACGTTTGCTTAGTTCGGCCTTTACCTCAGGGACAGTTAAGTCTTTCAAAACTTTACTCATTTTTTTTTTATTTTTAACTTCACTACTTCACACAAAATAGTTCAATCACTGTTTTTATTCTCAATAAGTTTTAATCCCTTATTCTGACACCAATGTAGTATTCGGCTTGGTCCGACAATTAAAACTTCGTAAATAAAAACACAAATTCACTTTATTCAAATTACTCCCAAAAATTCTTTATTCAACACTTTCAATTATTACTTTTTAAACACAGTCTTTGCTTTCAATTATTATTTTACACACTCTTTACTTTATCACAGTTCACAACCAATAATAATCCGCTTCGCTTCCGAGCGCCTATTTATATACCTCAAATCGGTTCGAGAATCTACGAGGTTGTTCTCGATGCTTAACGAAGTTCTCCTCTTTATCACTAGATGCTTAACGAAGCTAGTTCTCCTCTTAATCCCTAGATGTTGCCCCTTTCGAGGTTCTTGTATGCGCTGAATGAATTGAGTTCCCCTCATAGCCACTAGATGTTTCTCGATGCTTAAAGAAGCGAGTTCTCCTATTAATCCGATATTAAAAGAGATACAGAGTGTATACACATTACAATATATATGTATAGGGGCGATATATTATCGGAAACTTCTTATCTCAAAGAACTGCAAACCTATAGCTAGCTGGTATGTTCATCAACACGATGCAAATAAAAACCGCCAACATTTAATATTTACTTTATTGAAAAGCACATAACAAATAAAACATAAGAATTTATACAAATTATGACAATCAACTGAATTGTTTATTGACTGATGTAATAAATGTCAGCTGCTTTAATTTCAATTGAAGTGATTTTGAAAAGTATTCGAAGTTATGAAATCGATCGAATGGTAGAACCCTGATAACAATTTCACTCGATTTTCAATTTAGATTTAGATTTCATTTCACTCGATTTTGGAAACCTAGTTGATAAATTCAGTGCTTATCATAAGCAAACAGGCCTATCACGAGTTCCGTCGCAATCGGAAACTTTTACGAATTCTGAAAAAACATTTTCACGAAATCCATTCGTAATGCAAAATTGTATGAGATTTTCTACTACGTCGTATTGGGTAATAGTTTTCTTCGGGATTCGTAAAAGGTACGATGGAATTCGTGATAGAAACTTATTACTTTTATAGAATCAATTAAACAAACAATTCTGTAAAAATTTGTTTTTTCATCAGTATCCGGCTACTTGGTTTCAATAACCGCCCACTTTGACCTAGTGCCCAGCCCAGTCACCTTTTTTTATTTCATAAAGTTATTTTAACCAATTCAAATGAATTGTTTTTAAATAAATTATAGCAATTGAATTATTGCAAAAATCAAATACAAAAGGTATAAAAACGTTGGAGGTATGTATATATGCCTTTTTCGTTTTATTATCAAAAATGTGACACAAAAACACTAAAATTAATATTCAGATTAAGCTACATACTTATTTTAATTTTGTTTTATTTATTAAGCTTATAATTTTTCTCCTAACGGATCTGTCAAGTTTGGTATTGAAAATTTTTACCAAATAGTAAAATGGACCTGAAATGAACTAAATTTTATAACTTGACACTTGATACATTGCTTTAAATTCGTATTGTTTAGGAATAATTGTAAAATTGACAAATATATTATAAGCTACATATGTACATATATGTACATATGTATATGAGATTTAGTTACGCGTAACGATATGGGTAACAACACTGGCCAAGTCACATTCGATATAAGGTGTAAAACTTTCTCATTTTCATGACATTATTTCAACAACAAAAACATTTAAAGAAATGTTTATCTTTAAGAATTAACTTTTACAAATCCCGAAAAAAAAAATATTGCCAAATACGTTCGTAGTGGAAAATCTCATATAATTTTGAATTACAAAGGAATTTCGTGATACGGTTTTTCGGAATTCGTAAAAGCTTCCGATTACGATGGATTCTTGATAGGCCTGAATATCACCCATCTTCACTTCATCCTACAACTGCATCTATAAGTGAAAGTTTCAACGGACAATTTGAGTAAAACGAATTCTCTAAATTTTGTAATTTTTATTATATTTTTTTTTGTTCGTACAATTTGACTTAGAAAATACTATCGCGGTAGCGACTTTAGCATGTCATGAAGCGTTTACTCAATTAACAACACAGTCGAATATTTAAGAATTTCTGGACATTAACTCAAAAATAAAGTAAACCATCCATGGCAGTTCATGTATGAATGTAAGTGGTTGTCATATTTTGTTGTAAAGTAATTTATTTTGTATACATTATTTTTTATTTGGTAAACATTATAACAGTAAGTTTGATTAATATGAGTTTATTTTCGGCATGACTTTTCGGAGATCTGCATTAATTTTGGATTTATTAAATACATTTTACTAAACGTTTATGTTTTAACTGAGCATTTAGCAGCATTGTTTAGTTTTCAGAAGGTAGTATTAAGCTGTACACAATGTTCGATAGAAAAGTGACGAACAAATCAATTCAGTTTTGAAGATTGAACACAAAATTTTTATAACTTTGTTACCAAGATTAAAGTCAAGGACTGTTAATGATCGCATTTTTCTTTTTGATTTACGGAAATAATTTTAAAAAAATATTTAAACTTATCTTGAAAAAATGTCTCTATTTTTTCCGCTAGCACTCTTAAGTATTTTTTATTTTGTTTCAAATAATAAACTAAAATTATAAATTATTGCAACAATACTTTAACTTTCAAATTAATTAAATATTTTATTCTGTTTTTGTAATAATACCGATAAAAAATAGAAGAATTATATATGTATATGGGCTGACATGGTTGGTTTTATTTTCAAGTTATCAGCGTGAAATTTAAAAAAATCCGCTGGTATATTGTATTGAACATTATTGCTAAATATTTTTTGCTATATAAACATTATTCCTAACTTACACACTCCGTGTTACATATTAAATAATTTACATAATAATACGTTTACAGTGTACATTTTCGTGAAATTAATACAAATAGTTAAAAATTATAGCATAGCGGGATATGAAGGACATTTAAGTAAGCAGTTTTGTTTTATTATCTAGTAATCGTTGGAATAGATTACGGGTTGATATTTAATTATAATCGCCTCAAATTTGCGAATGTTTAAGTATTAAGAGTTAAATTACGAGTATATCGTCAAGAACAAAGACTCAAGCTAATCAGTTATAATGCTTTTGCACTCATTATTGTTTTCTTATCAAAGTACAATAAACTCAAACAATTTCAACCAAAATACAAAATATTTTATATATTATCAAATATTTACTTAATCAAATAGCAAATCATTTTCAACCAATCTCAGATTCATTTAGAATATCATGGGTATAAATGAAAGTGAGAGGCAAATTGGCATCCACTTTTGAATTTCAAATAAAGCAAATTAAAGGAATATTTGTTCAGTTTATATTTTCAAGATCTCTAAAGATTCCCATATCCTCAGAAATATAAACAAGATTTCTTATACAACTTTTTCACTTTTACCGTTAAAACTCTGAGAATGAATTGTTTTGATTCAAATTCTCAATTTTTATTATTGCACAATTTAAATAAGGAGAAAATAAATAGAAAACACATTTAACTTGAAACTGATAAATTCTGTTTTTATTTTATTCCTCTGCTCAAAATGAGAAAATTTTCAGAAATCTGGGAAATATAAATTAACCAAATATTCCAAAAAGCCGTTTAACACGAAATTTCATGAAATTGTAAACAAATATTTAAAATATCCAATTTTAAATGGCGACATTAAATAAAATGGAGCATAATAAATCGGCGATAATTGCTCTCTGCTTTTATATCCAGTGTCTCTAGAATATGTATTGATACTTCGAACGAAACCCATTAAACAGTAACCAACCCAAACTTATACTTCTTCTATTTATAGGGACAATTAAGCTGATAAAAAGAAAACATTCCTTTAATTTATATTCATTTTATGGTCATAGATAGTTCTAAAGTGAGAATTTATAATATTTGGGTCTTTACGCATACAAGTTTAGATCAAATTCGTTTTGCAATTGAATTAAACTTATTTGCTATTAGTTTAAAATAAATATGCATTAATTTTATACATTAGTTATGAACAAGCTGCTCTGTTCCAGATGCTATTGATAAATTACAGTACAAATGTGTATTTTCCTCCACAATTTTAAGCGATTCATCAGGGGGTTCTTTGGATTTATTTTCAATTTCAAAACTTTCTATAGATTTATCTGAAAATCGAGCTCCTATATCAGTCGATGTGTCATACTCATTGGAAGCAGATTTGGTAATATTTGGTTCTATGTCTTTCACATGTTCATTGATAATGCAATCGTTGTCATAAATTCCAGAGCAACTTATAGAAGATGAATTAGAAATCTGGACAGGTGTTCGATTGTAAGCACCAATACTGTTTTCATAGGTCTCTTTTGACATTATTTGGTAACCTTCTTCATTTGTATGGGATGCTTGTAATGAAAAACCTGGTGAACACTGGTAGTTTTGAGATTGTGAAACATCGTTTTGGGTTGTATCATTTGATTTCACCAGCTCATCTGAAGATGTATTATTGCTTTGGAACAAAGATTGTGGTTTTGTATGGCATTTGTTTACAACTGAATATCGTATTCGTATTGAATCAATAACATCCAGTAAATTCTTAGCATCCATTGCTAAAACATGGGCTGCTGAGAGCATGCTCCTGAAATAAATGCAATTAAGATATGAACAAAAAACAAATACATATATATATATATATTACTTTCTGTATTCCACATCTAAAGTGGTTTCGTTATATTGCTGAGCCAAGCGCATTGCTGATACCAGCTCATGCATGTCCTTTGATAAAACTTGATGCGCCATTTCAACTTCTCTAAAAATATAAATATATAGAATTAATAATCATTTCAACTAAGCTTAAGCTATTCTTGAGATTAGCTTACTTGTGAACTTGTGGTGGAAATTGAGTGGATAATTTATCGACCGAAACTAGAAGGTTTCGAAGTTCAATTCCAACATATCTTACTAAATCTAAGTATTCTGCAGCACATGCCTTTTCAACTCCTTGTGATAATGCCATTATTGCTCTAACAACACTTGTTGTTGCCGCATAAACCTCATCATTTGTACGATCAGTAATTTGTGGTGTTTTTTTATTGTTTGTAGACGGAGGAACTTTATTTTTGTCTTCATCAACTTCACCTAAAGATGATATCGCAGCGGTCTTTCGTTCTGTTATTCCCGGCGAAGAGTTTGAATGCTGAGTTCCTGAATTTAAGCCTGGTGAACTGGGTCTAGATAACCTATTAAGGCTATTTGAATTTTGAGACCAATTTGTATGTGAAGTATTGTTATCATCATCATGCACATAACTGCCAGATTCTGAATTGGAATTAATAAGACTGAGTCGTTTTTTCTACAATGTAAAAATGAAAAATAAAATAAAATATGAAGTTTCAATTCAAATCAATAACTTTTACAATCAATTTAATAAATTCTATTACGTTTGTCGTCAACGACAAGTCTCTAGAGGCTCAGTTAAACAATGTAAAATATTATGGGGAGAAGAAAGTATTAATACTATCAGGAACTTTCCCAAGTCTCTGTTGATTGAATATCCTAACACCAACTAGACAAATTTATTGTTGTACTTTTGATTCAAAATTTAAAAAAATATATAGCGTCCTATTCCGAATGGACAAAGATATACATACACAAGTATATATTGTAATATTCGGCTCGGTCCGACAATTAAAACTTATTCAAACTTCGTAAATAAAAACACAAATTCACTTTATTCAAATTACTCCCAAAAATTCTTTATTCAACACTTTCAATTATTACTTTTTAAACACAGTCTTTGCTTTCAATTATTATTTTACACACTCTTTACTTTATCACCTTATATACCTCACTTTATACTTTATAAACCTCAAATCGGTTCGAGAATCTACGAGGTTGTTCTCGATGCTTAACGAAGTTCTCCTCTTTATCACTAGATGCTTAACGAAGCTAGTTCTCCTCTTAATCCCTAGATGTTGCCCCTTTCGAGGTTCTTGTATGCGCTGAATGAATTGAGTTCCCCTCTTAGCCACTAAATGTTTCTCGATGCTTAAAGAAGCGAGTTCTCCTATTAATCCGATATTAAAAGAGATAAAGAGTGTATACACATTACATTGCCCCCTCCTTAGGATTGATCGTCCCGAACAAATCTATCGTTCTCATCACCACTGTAGCGATGTAGCCGGTCGCGATGTACAACTTTAGGTTTTCCTCTGACTCCTTTTTATATCCGGTACACGACATCGTTGATTTTTGTAATGACTGTATATGGACCTTCCCAGTCCGTTGAAGTTTCGGTGACAACCCTTTTTGTCGATGGGGATTGTAAAGCCACACCCGATCTCCTGCTTGGAACTCTGTTGTTGTCGCTCGTATATCGTAGCGTGTCTTCATTCGGTCACTGAACATCTTTATTTCCAACCTGGTATTGTCGTGGATCTGAAGGAGTCTTTCTCTGAGGTCATCAATGTAGTCATCCTCGGCTTGCAGCTCCGACGTGGGACATCCAAATTTTATTTCGCTCGGCAGTCTGATGTTCCTTCCCATCAAAATCTCAGACGGTGTATGACCAGTTGAGCTATGTCTTGCACTTCGATACGCCATCAAAAACAGTGGAATGTGTCGATCCCAATCTCGCTGGTTGTCGTCCACAACTTTGCAAAGATGTTCCTTCAGGGTTCGGTTGAATCGTTCGACCATGCCATCAGATTGTGGGTGAAGTGGTGTTGTTCTTGTCTTCTTGATTTCAAGAAGCCCACAAACTTTCTGAAATATGTTTGATTCAAAATTCCTTCCCTGGTCAGAATGCAGTTCTAATCGAACGCCGAATCTGCTTACCCAGTTGAAGACAATTTGGTCTGCGACTGTTTTAGCTTCTTGATTTGGAATGGCGTATGCTTCAGGCCACTTGCTAAAGTAATCCATGACGACCAGAATATAAAGATTTCCATTATTTGTTTCCGGAAATGGACCCGCCACTTCTACTGCAATCCTTTCGAAGGGTGCTCCGACATTATACTGCTGCATTTGGCTGTGGTTCTTTTTATTCGGGCCTTTGGTGGCAGCACAGGTATCGCATTTTCGGCACCACTTCTCGACATCTTCCCTTACATGTAGCCAGTAAAATCGTTGTCCAACCTTTTCTAGCGTCTTGTTCACTCCTAGATGGCCTCCCGAAACTCCACCATGCATCTCTCATCAATGCTTACAGTCTTGCTTATATGGTCTGTTCTTGTTGTCACGTTTCGTTTGATAAACCTGGATGTCGTTCCTGGGGCCATCGATACCAGAAATCAGCTTCTGCCCCTTAAAGTTGGTTCTTATTCGTTTTCCCGGGTGGGAAACAACTTCGTTGTTGGTGTTACTTTGAGCCGTAAAATTACTTCTGTTTCCAAAGTGTTGCCATGCGGTTCCTCTTCGCGGTAATCTGCACTGTCGCTGTAGATGCCCAGTCTTATTGCAGTTCCAGCATCGTGCTACTCCGCCTCGCTGACTCCTTTCCACAGTAGCCTTCTGACAAGAGCATTCTTGGACTTCTAATTTTCTTACGCGATGCACGTTTTGGGAAGCTTGTTCTGCAGCTTCCATCGTCAGAGCGAAAGCCAATGCTTCTGGTAGTGTTCGCTTTCCGGCAGTGCGGATAGCCCTTTGGAGATTAATATCGCCCACAGCTCTCACAAAGGCTTCAACAGCAAGTTGATTTATTATCTCGTTACCAGCTGTTGGATATGCCAGGTGAACCAATCGCTCGATATCTGCCTGAAGCTGCTGCAGAGTTTCACCTCTTTTCTGTGTCCTATTGTTAAGCTGAACTCGGAAGACTTCTGTCATGTGGCTATCCCCAATCCGCTGTTCGATTGCGTTTACCAGAACTGTGAAGTCACCACTCTTCTCCACTGGGATGGTTTGTAGCAGTTCAGCAGCAGATCCTCTTAAAGCAAGCGTAAGAGCAATGTATTTTTCGTGATCGTCCCAGCCGTTTGTTAACGCTGCTGCTTCAAACTGTTTCTTGTAGATTGACCACGGAATCTGCCCATCAAAGCTTGGAGGATTCACTTCTCTCTTCCTTGAGCACTCACCAGAAGGTTCTCGAGCTTTCATCTTTCGCACTTTTTCTAGTTCATTTGTAATTGTTTCGATTCGTTCGTCCATTTTCTCGATACGTGCATTTTGTTTTTCGACGCGCTCGACGCGCTCGTCGAGAGTATTGATTTTTCCTTCGAAGACCGCAAACCTGCCTTCTAAAAGGTTTCTCTGTTCGTCGAACCGCTCTAGAATATTCTGCTGTTCTTGCTTTTGGTCGCTTCTTTGGGCTTCCAGTTGTTTCAGGACATCATTTCTTTGAGTTTCTAGTTGTTTGAGAACATTCTGCTGTTCTTGCTTTTGGTCACTTCTTTGGGCTTCTAGTTGTTTGAGAACATTCTGCTGTTCTTGCTTTTGGTCGCTTCTTTGGGCTTCTAGTTGTTTTAGGACATCATTTCTTTGAGTTTCTAGTTGTTTCAGAACATTCTTTTCATTTTCTTCAAATTTGGCTAAAAGAACTGACACCATGTTAGATAAGGCAACATTTGCATTTACCTCTTCCACTTTTGCTTCTGATTCGAAAGCAAACGTATCTGGGTCTTCATTTTTCTGCTCCAGATATTCCTGCAGCCGTTTAACGAGTTCGTTTTTTACGCCTGTCCCACTTAAGCCACGTTTGCTTAGTTTGGCCTTTAGCTCAGGGACAGTTAAGTCTTTCAAAACTTTACTCATTTTTTTTTTTATTTTTAACTTCACTACTTCACACAAAATAGTTCAATCACTGTTTTTATTCTCAATAAGTTTTAATCCCTTATTCTGACACCAATGTAGTATTCGGCTTGGTCCGACAATTAAAACTTCGTAAATAAAAACACAAATTCACTTTATTCAAATTACTCCCAAAAATTCTTTATTCAACACTTTCAATTATTACTTTTTAAACACAGTCTTTGCTTTCAATTATTATTTTACACACTCTTTACTTTATCACAGTTCACAACCAATAATAATCCGCTTCGCTTCCGAGCGCCTATTTATATACCTCAAATCGGTTCGAGAATCTACGAGGTTGTTCTCGATGCTTAACGAAGTTCTCCTCTTTATCACTAGATGCTTAACGAAGCTAGTTCTCCTCTTAATCCCTAGATGTTGCCCCTTTCGAGGTTCTTGTATGCGCTGAATGAATTGAGTTCCCCTCATAGCCACTAGATGTTTCTCGATGCTTAAAGAAGCGAGTTCTCCTATTAATCCGATATTAAAAGAGATAAAGAGTGTATACACATTACAATATATATGTATATAGGGGCGATTCTAATCAACTTTGAATAAGTTTCATATTACTCAATAAACTTCTTAAGGAGAAAAAAGCTTTTGAAAAGGTTTTTTATGTGACTTCAAATCTAAATTAATTTCCTCAGAGTTTACGAAGATATTTGATTAAAGACATTTTTTTTTTTAACTCAAAACCTTATTTCTGATAGCATTTTTTTTTTCATTCAGAACAATTCTAATACAGTTGATTATATTTATTTACTATCAAATGCATTTCATTTCATCAACTATCGGGTGATTTTTTTGAGGTTAGGATTTTCATGCATTAGTATTTGACAGATCACCCGGGATTTCAGACATGGTGTCAAAGAGAAAGATGCTCAGTATGCTTTGACATTTCATCATGAATAGACTTACTAACGAGCAACGCTTGCAAATCATTGAATTTTATTACCAAAATCAGTGTTCGGTTCGAAATGTGTTTCGCGCTTTACGCAAATTTTATGCGTTTTTTTTTTTTTAAAAGTTCTCAAGCTCTTAAAAAATCACCCATTATATTAAACAATGTCCTCTTTTCAATGGAGGACAATAAATACATAATGGGTGATTTTTTAAGAGCTTGAGAACTTTTTTTAAAAAAAAAACGCATAAAATTTGCGTAAAGCGCGAAACACATTTCGAACCGAACACTGATTTTGGTAATAAAATTCAATGATTTGCAAGCGTTGCTCGTTAGTAAGTCTATTCATGATGAAATGTCAAAGCATACTGAGCATCTTTCTCTTTGACACCATGTCTGAAATCCCGGGTGATCTGTCAAATACTAATGCATGAAAATCCTAACCTCAAAAAAATCACCCGATACTATTACGGCGTATGCGAAGAAATGAAGAATTTGGAGAAAATGTTCATCCCATGACGATAAAGGAATTTAGAATAATCGAGTTACAATACGAAATCCTATGTTTCAAAAGTGAACCAAAAAAGCAAGTCGAATACGTGATCGAATGCAAAGACGGGCAAAAGAGTTTCTGGGATGTCGTGGTCTTTTACGATAAAGGCAAATGCAATGTTTTTTGGTTTGATGGCCGTATAAATGTGGAGACTAAAGCTAGAATTACACGGTCAACATAAAGGTTCAAAGCATTGACTCTCTGACGTCACAAAAATTATATAGTAATTTTTTGGTACAAAATCTAGGGATCAAGGAAAAGGAAAAAACCAAAACATATAAAACTTACCTGTATTTCGAAATTAAATAATTATAAAGCAATGTTTCAACTTAATTTCCATATTGTTCATTGCTATAGAAATACATTAAAAAATATGCGTTGACTCGGTAATAAATTCTGCCCAGTCAATGTTGGGACACATTCATTGCGATAGCATTGACTCACACATTACACGGCCACAAAATAGGGTCAGCGTTGACTTAAAACTGTGTTTCAACGTGATCGTCAATGAGCTAGTCAACGCGTTGACAGCATTTTTCGTTGACGATCATACGACGTGGAAATCTTGAGACAGATTGTGACTCCATTTTTACATCAGAGAGTCAACGTGTTGACCTTTTACGTTGGCCGTCTAATAGTAGCTTAACACAGTGCTACAAAAAATGAACCTTACACCTACAGCGATACAAGGCGTCAATGAAGTTATGGTTTGGGGCTCATAACTGCTGCAGGTGTGGATGAGTTGATTTTCATTAATGCATACCAACGCATTAATTTCAGAGACTTCAAGATCAGAGTACCATTCTTGTGCAGTTCAAAGAAGAAATGAAATACTAACTTATTGATAAACAATAAATAAAAATTATTAGTGGAAAAATCACAAAAAACTACTTACTAAAAGAAAAAATTAAAAAACACATTATTTGCATAAAACTGAACAAAAATAAACTAAAACAGAAAGAAAATACAAAAATAAATAACTAAACAAAATTTAGCGCATCAACATCAGGTAGAGACGTTTTTTCTATTTTCAAATTTCCTTTGACTTGTCTTGAATTTATTTTTCCTTAAGAAAGTAATCTTAATTAAAATCACGAAATAACAATTGATTAAAAAAAACTTACAAATCTTTTCCTTGCAACATTTGCTCCTTATAACCATCCATTTAAAAATTTGTATGCGGAATAAATTTCCGCTGTGTTTTGCTGTCGGAGAAAGTCGGATAAAAATTGTTTATACACACCGTCACGCTTCGCATGAAATAATATGCGTTTCGGAGATTTCTCCAATTTGTGTATCTGAACGGTTACGATGATATAAAATTCGTACATTTCGGACGAAATTCCTCTCCGATCGGTTTACCTGATAGGGTTGATTATTGAAAAACAAATGTACACATATGGTCGTTTTAAAAGAAAACGAACAAATAACCATCGTTCCAATATTTATTTTATAAATAAAATTTTCTTTTGAAAACCTCAAAATGGAGCTGGTATTTCTGTGCGTAAACCTTTTCAGAAAGGGAATTATTTGGTGTATAATTTATACATTTATTAAACAAAAATGTGGAACCCTGCAACAAGTTTCATCCTGCGCACATCCATATCCACGATCGAGGCCACTATTAAATAGGATTAGCTGTAGGTTTTCGGTATGACTGGTTGCCATTAATTAACTCTGTTCTTCATTTTAAGTATTTTTTGTGTATATTTGTTATGGAGGTCATCTCAATTGAGTAACGTTTCTCTTACGTCCGTCGTTTTCGTTTGGCTATCCAAACGTTTTCTCGGTTCGTGAGGAAGGGGTAGATTCTTTTTTTAATTAAAATTCAGGCAGTTACTTTACTCGGATACGATGGTGATGCTTGATCGTGTTACTTTTTGTTTACTTGGGAATTTATCGACGTACGTCGATTAGCATGGTAAAAACCCTTGTATGTTTTCTATTTTGTAGAGATTGTTATTTCGACTTCTTACTCTATACTTAACAAATTTGTTTGAAAATTTCGCATAGAAATTTTTATCGGCATTGCTAAGGACAAAATTCCGGCGAAAAATTTCTTCACCAGGTTTAAATGTCCGCACTGCTGATCTAGCGTTGTATGTTTTTTGGTTGCGTTAGTACGTTTCTTGTAATTTTTCTTTAATTTTGCATCGCAAAAGTTGTTGTGCATTCGAAGAGAGTATCACCATCGCTTAAAGCTTTTAACTACTTTAGAATAGGATAGGCTTCCGCGTGGGCAAAGAATGGAGATAAACCTGTCGACTGGTGTACACAATTCGTGTTGGATTTGCGGAAGGAACATGCCCAATCTCTCTGGTCTTTCTTCAGGTACGTTCGGATGGCTGATAGGAATGATAAGATTAACCGCTGAAATCGCTTTCTTTTCCTTGATTCCCAGTATGAAAAAGTTATTTATTTAACAATTTTTCAAAAACGTAATGGCTATGGGACTTGCATACAGTTTTAAATGTTGCTTATTTTTTAATTTAAAGGTTAAATCGATTGAATTGAATTTATCGAGTTAATAGTTAAATCACGGCATTATTGCATTTAAAAATCGTTACTCTTATAATAGTAGTGTTTCACTGTTTGCATACTTACCAAAACATTTTCTTCTTGAATAAGCCATTTGCTATCAATTTCACTTTCAATTTGCTGTTTAAGAAGTTTCTTTTCAATGTCTTCTTGAACAAATTTCTAAAAAGATATAGATAAAAAAACTATACAATTTTACATCTGCCTTGGCGTTTTTAGTAATATACCATACCGATAAGTGCTCATCTTGTGTAAACCACTCATTTTCGACCTCATTTTCAAGACGTTGATCTTTAATAACATCCCTTGTGACTGGTATCTACAAAAAAATCAGCCCATATCAGTAAGAAATATATTAAAAACAAAAATACTATTGAAACAAAACGACATGCAGTTACAAAAATAAATAATAATAGAAATAATAAAACATTAATGGCATTTATAAGTTAAAAACAATAAATTAAAAAAAATAATCTTGATACAAATTTAACACTTCAATGACATCTAGGATTTAACGATGTATAAGGGATTGATTTCGTACTTTTTGTTTGGACGTTTTAAGTTTAAATACAACTCATAACATTAGTAATGTTTGAAACTGCTTGGCAACTATTTCTTCGGGGATTTAAAAGAACTCTCTAGTACGCCAGGTACTAAGATTCTGAACTTCGTCAAAGCCTCTAAATGGCTTGACTAACTGAACACATAGGTTTTTTCTTATTAGCTTGAGTAGCAATACTCACGGGTATCACAATGGATCTGCATTGATCTAAGTGTGACGGTAAAGACATCAACTGTCAGCCCCTCAACCTAACCTAACCTAATGTTTGAATACTTCAACAGCAACTTGATTGTGCTACCACAAAACTGGAATAACATATGTTTCCCAGGTGCCAACCCATCAATAGATTTGTGGTAATCAGTCTTTTGTCCGTTCATATTAATTGAAAAACTTTTCTACCGTCATTGAGAACTTTGACCAATAGGTTACGAAGCCGAATTCTAAGTCATTGAGCTCTTTTTACGTTTTTTTGTTAAATTGAGTGTGCACTAAAGGGGTTATGAATGCTTTTACAATGATTACACAGTGAGAGCAATTAGGAAAAAAGGATAGGATTAGAAAGGAGAAACTGGTGGACATTGGTCTTCAATGTTTTCTCATTGTAATGAGTGGGAAATATTGAGCCTGGTAAAACATTCCACATTCGTGTAGTGCGGCTAAATAAAGAATACCTGTATTATTTTATTATTTAAATCAATCTCTTTTCCAGCGACGAAGTGTGTACCAGTTTTAAATAAAATTGTTTCTTTATTGTATATTATACAAACAAAAAGGGAAGGGAACTGATTAAACATTAACTTATAAATACTATAAAATGGGAACAAACGAGCAAAGATTACCAACCAAAAAGATCAAAAAAACTCAATCACGAAACCGAAAAATAACCAATTCAAAATTGAAGAAAACAAAATGTAATTGTAATCAGCTAGATTTGTGCAAACCTGCATGCATTCATCTTTGGCAACATAACACTCCTGGTGATTATGTCCAGATTCAAAAGCAATTGTTTCACCAGGACCAGCTTCGTAGTAATGACGATTTCTTTTTTGGTTTCGCTGCAGAGTATTTGGCATCATATAAGAACATGAAACAGATCCATCTACAAGTTTATTTTCTGGCAATATAGGCAAAGAACTTGGCTGGGGCACTGAGTTAGTTTGATAACCTTCAGAGGATCTCATATAGCTATTAGCAGGCATCATTGATGTATACATTTTGTTTTGAGGAGACTGAGCACAGTTTATATTGCCCTTTCCTTGGACATAATGCATATGCGAAGGTTGCGTTGGCTGATGTATATAAGACGAAACAGATGAATTTTGATTGGTCGTTGAAGCCTCGTGCTGAAATGATTGTTCGTTGTCAAATTGTTGCAAGATGCCTCCACCTTGGGACGCAACTGTTTTCATTGTAGGTGGTGCACAACTTTTCACATTTGCTCCACCAAAGTCATATATGCCTTCTTGTTCTGATTCTAGAGTAGTTCCCATTGGCGGGCGATACATATGGTAAGGATTGCCTTCCAAGCTTCCCGAGCGATGATTATTCATCTGTTGATTTCTTTCAAGACTGCCACCGCGGAAGATACGATTACGAAATATATTTTTTACGTCTGCTATAGATTGATTTCGCTCCAAGCTGCCACCTTTTGGTCGCATACAGATTTGCTGTACGGATTTGAGCACTTGTTGATTTCTTTCAAGACTGCCGTAAAATGTACGAGCTTGTCTCTCGAAATTTTCAGATGCATTAAGACTTTGAATGGAATCGAATGTGCTAGAAGGGCTAGTCTCACGAATTAACGAGCATATCTTAGACGATTGAAGAGGTTTAATTTTATAATGCTGTTGCTTTTGGTCTAATACATACTGATGAATCATAGACTGGTGATCATAATACTGTTGATAATTATTAGTTTCACAATTTTTTAAATGTTGTGTTGCAAACATTTGCGGTTCTTTATTACAATGATTATTTTTTAATTCGATCATAATTTTTTTTTGATCGTGCATGTGTTTGTCAGTAGAATTAGAATTGTTAGAAGCACTAGTATCACACATTGGGGACAATGAAGAGGAGGAGCTTAAGTGTGAGTCAAGAGTGTTAGATCTAAACATGGGTAAATTATCAGTTCCTAAGCTATCTGATATTGTTGGATGGGATTTTAGAACTGATATATTTTCGTCAATAATGGGATCCAATTTTTGGAGTTCTGAAGCAGGGATTTTTGTCGTTTTGAGAGATAATTCAGTCGGATTTATGTTATTTGTTATTTTAGATTTAGCTTTATCTACATCTACTGCTAAAGTATTAAATACCGATGCTGGTGTGGTGTAGCAAGACGGGTTGATGCTCCGATTTTCGTTTTCCATCATAAGGCGAGCAAGGACGGTTGAGTTTTGGGCAATTATATATGTTAATGGAGCTCCTTGATCCTCTTCCACTGCTGGCATCAAAAAATCTATAAAAAGTGATTTTTTTTATCGAGTTAAAAAATATTTTCAATAAAAATTATGATACCATTTCCAGGAGTATTTCGGGTAGGTTTTGGTGGTGGTGCATTTTCGCTTGCACCCCACGACATAGCCGCTACTCTTCGATTTTCTCTACGCATCGTTTCAGAGTCACTCAATTTTTCTTCGACTAAAATTTCACTAAAAACCATAATTTATTTAAAATATATTGAATATTTTGGCATATTTTCTAACATACTATAAAATTTCTTTGATGCTTTTAAAATTAGGTCGTTTCAGAGGTTCATATGACCAACATTGGGACATAAGGGAATACAAACGGGGAGGGCAGTTATTAGGCAATGGTAATCGTTCGCCATTGTCTAGTTTTAATATCACATCGTTATTTTTTATTCCTTGGAATGGTTTTACACCCAACATAAGGATCTCCCATACACAGACACCTGTCAAAAAAAAATCGCCAAATTACTTAGGATTAAGCGATTAAACAATGGGGACAATTTACCAAACATCCAGACGTCACTAGCTGTTGTAAATCTCCGGAAATTAATAGATTCCGGTGCCATCCATTTTATTGGGAGCATATACATACTTGAATGATAATAAGATTGATCTGAAACCCAACGGGAAAGTCCAAAATCCGCTAACTTTAAAAGCAAATCAAAATATACGCAAATGTATTAAATAAATAAAATGAACCATTTAAAATTTAACACCTTAATGCATGTTGGTGTGCTGACTAGTACATTTCTTGCTGCAATATCTCTATGAACAAATTTTTTTGATTCTAAGTAGCTAAGGGCAGTCGAAAGTTGATAGCAATACAAAAGAAGAAAACCTCGTTTAAGCCTGTAAAAGATACAAAATTTAGAAAATAAACAACTTAACAATTTCATCGCTTACTTTTCAGTGTTTGATTTTAGAAATGCTCGAAGTTCACCATGCTTAGCTAGCTCCATGACAATCCAAATGGGAGCGCTACTACATATGCCTATGAGGCGAATTATATGAGGATGGTCAAATTTTTGCATTATATCTAACCGGAAAAAAAGGAATGAAAAGTGACCCAAAATACAATGTAGATGAATAAAATAACGCTTACAAGCTTCTTGAAGGAATTTTTCTGTTTTAGTAAGATCATCATCTGCTTTACAGGTCTTAACCGCTACTTGAATTGCACCAGCCTTATTATCAGTCTGAGTATTGTTTGCCGCATTTTCGTCATTTCCATTTGTACTACTTTTTTCTCGACTTGGTTTGTCTTTTATGTAATAAGTTCCTATGTGAACATCTCCGAACTGTCCGACTCCAATGATTTCGTTGAGAACAATTTGCGATCTATCCAGTTCATAATTTCTAACTTAAATATTTTAAATATTGACGATTAGCGCAATTTTTGAGAAATATTAATTGAATTTAAAATACCTGCAGGTGTAGAGTAATCTCCTTCTTCATCAACCAAACCAATTTCGGCATAATCATCACTTAATTTTGGTATACTCTTTTGCTGATCAATTTGTTTAGTGACTGTATTGCCGGGCTTAAGATAAGCAACATTTGACACATCAATGTCTTTGGACAAAACAATTTTAGATCTCTCTAGGGAGTTTTTAGTACTACTACTATTTCCAGACGCGTTGGAACGATCCCAAAGGGAAATATCACTATTGTTCACTAAACTGCAATAGCCATCTACTAAATCTGCTATACTATCTGCAGTCTGTAATAAAAATGTATATTATGTACCTCAAGTAAATATTTAAGAATACAAATTGGAGAAAGTACATACAAATACTTTTATATAGTTATTTAAGAAAAATTGATGGCTTTCAAGAATTAAAGAATGCAGTTCGAAGAGTTTCTACGGCATAAAGTTATTTACTTACATTAAGTCCAACGCAATTTATAACTAATTCTTCTTCGTTACTACTGGTTTTCATTTTTAACTGTGTTTTAATATCTCTACAATTGCAGTTCTCTTTCTTTGCAGATTTATCATTGTTTGCTAACTTCTGTGAATTTTTTAATCGATCTGTTGTTGAATATTGTTGAGAATCATCTATTTGTTGACTGTCTTTTGATAAGATGCAAGTTTTTATTTTTTCAATGTTATGAAAATCAGTAACTTTTGTAAGCCCCGTTTGTGGATGAGTTAGATAAGAGATTCCTGTCAAGAAGAACAAACAAAATATAAAACCAATATAGAAATAATGCATTAAGTAATTAAGTTACTAATTCATTTATTGATTCGTTGTTTTCATACATGTTAACATTTTGAAGAATTTAAAGCAAAGGCATTACTGTCAGCTCGTTTATCAAATTTATATAAATGTATCTTTTCTTTATAAAATAATAAATAAATAGAGATATTCGAATTTTGAGATAATTAACCTAATTTTATAAACATCTTTCAAGAATGAGGCGGGGGTTTTCCAATCAGTTCCGTTCAAAAGCTTTTTTGTTTCTTCCATTTACTGGGTTCTTTTTCCGAAACACGAAAGTCGATGTGAAAAGAATGAGACATATGCTCATGAAATGAAAGCAGTTTTTTACGGATTTACACTTACATAAGGTGTGGAATTGGTAAAAGTGTAAGGTGGTTCGTTAAGTCCCAACGGTGCACATCTTGCTTTAAAGATTAATGATATTGCCATGTAACTTAATTAATTTCTAAAAGACATGTTTTTGTTAAACAAGCGAATATTATTTTTGGCGAATTCTTTAGATGAACTTATCATTTTGGAAGCCTTAGAAGTAATTTGATCCTTTTAAACACATTTTAAGGTGCGAGTATAGTATTCTACTTAATGATATACGAGCGTTGGTTTAAAAGACATCAAGAACAGTTTTTCCGTTTCTTAATTATTCGATACACTTCATCGGAACTGATTGCCATTTTTTCCCTTTCGCCATCCACCAATACGCATTCCTCATTTTGTAAAATAACAACTTTAGTTAAACGTTCATCTAAGTGACGATGAAGAACATAATTCGCTGAGTCTTTAAGGTATCGGTGAAAAGTTTGGGAAGTCCTGTTTCGATCAATAGTGCATAGCTTGGGGTTTGTAAAGGCAAGTTGATAAGTTTTTTCAAGTAGTTTCTGTTGAATTTTTCAAAGCAAATTTATACAGCAAATTGTATTCTTAACAAAACAGCATCGAAAATCTTATGCTTTGTAGATGTTGGAATCTGTTTGTTCGGGAAGACATTACTCAACGACAGAACATACCTAGACAAGAATTTGTTTTTTAACTAAGTGTTCATAAGAATCAAGCTTTCGATTAAGTTTCACTCCTAAGTAAGTGTCGCTATCGATTTCTAAAGATTAACCGTTATAAAACCAATTTATAGGACATACCAGAAAGCCGAACACCTCGAGGAAAATAAGCTATTTCATTATTGAAGAGTGAGAACAATAGCGCACTGAACGAACAGACACTTGTTGGACACCATTATCTGTTGTAAACTATTTTGAGTCATGAGAGCCATTCCAGACAACTGATTTTGAGTCGATTTACAACAATTTTAAAATGTGAATACATTTATTATAAATACCCACTTGCCATCTAATTTCTGTCTTGAAAAGCTTTGTTGGATGTGAGAAAAAATTGCGGTCATTGGTTTTGTATTAATGTGATTCTTTCAGATAAATAAACTATCTATTTTAAATTTATTTTAGTTACCAATATTAGGTCCAATGTATAATATCCCTGAAATATTCCACGCCGAACTTAAAGTTACCGAAAACTGCTCCTGATCAAACGTGTACTGAGTTTGCAAGAGTTCAAAAAATCTAAAAAAAAATAATAAAAGGAATGCTCTTAAGAATTAATATATGAATAAAAAACATACTTAAGGATATATTCGATATCACTGTAGTTGTAAACTTTTTTGTAACCAGTTTGTATCAATTTCTTAAGATTTTTTTGCTTAGTGCTATGTATCACAGCTTGTGGTAAAAAAGATTTAAAACCAATCTCTTTGTCAATGTAGTCTACATGATGTTTTTTATCTTCCGCTTTAATAACATCCCTGAAATAATGTCTAATTCCTAAACAGCACAATTGAATTGCCACATCGAGGTCAATAGTTATAATGCTAGAATTAATGTAGTCTTGTTTTACCTTAAGAAAAAAAAAAAAAAACAATTTTAAAGGCTTATTCAGTTAGAGTAAAAAGTTATTTGAGTTTGACTTACTTGATCGAAATAAAAATGGCAGGTTATTCTATCCTTTTCATATAACTCTTTAATGCTTTTTGGAATATAACGAACTCTAAGTTCGGCTCTCCAAACGCTATTAATATGCGTATCAACAATGTCTGGCTTTTGCTGTTCCTTTTTTCGATTACTCATCGTTTTATATGGGCATTCCGTATTCGAACACGAGGGGTTCGAAATTCGAGCTGCAACTTGAGTCATTGGTGTGTCCCTGGATATCCAGACAACTTCTTTGGTAATAACATTTCGCAAGCGCAATGCATAGCTTTGTGAATTTGCTTTGTGTCCCGGTACTATGTTTTGTACAATGCTCTCAATGATTTTGCGTACATTGTCAACTTGTTCATTGAATTTGATTGTGCGGAAACCGTTATTTGGTAAATAAACATGTAAAGTATCTATTTTTCCTTAAATAAAATCGTTTAAATGAAACTTTAAGGAACACCTATAATTTTTTTTAATAAATAACTTACCACTGTTCTGTTGAGCTGAACTAAAATGGAGAGGGTGACATCGGCTAACGTTCGATTCTGTCATTTTTGATTCATCTAATGAGGCCTTCGTTTAGTAAGTGAACCTTTATATTGTTTATCAGAGAAAAAAAAATTTAAATTTATTAAAAAAAAATCAATATTTTTCTTTTAATTCTTCTCCACATAACAACAAAATTTAACAATAACAATTAATAAGTTGTTTGCCTCGATAAAAAGAAATTTTAAAAACGTAATTCTTAGTTAGGGTTGCCATTTTTGAAAATTACTATAATCAGATTTGTTTAGCATATAAGCGGGACTTATTTTTCAAAGTCTTGTATTCATAAAAAACTAGAATAAAGTAAAGTTTAAAAATATGACTATATGACTAACATTTTGTACATATTTTAACTCAAAAAAAAAAAAGACTTGCACCGATTAATATAAAGAAGTTCAATTGTGGTTGCTCAAATGCCGTGTACAATATCATCACAGTTGATTAATCATGGATATGTGACATTAATCTTGAAACTAAATAGCAGTCCACTATGTCTGCAGTGTTTGAAGATTTACCTAATCCAACAAAATATCTTCGTGTTTAAAGCCCTTTTAAATTAATGGTCGCTTGGATCTTTGTCAATATTGGACTTATCGTCACCCTACTACTACTTCTTCGGTAAAATGAGGAAAACCAAAAAAGGTCCAATAATTCTTCGTCATAGCATTACAAACTATAGTACCCGTAGCGTGATGGTTAGTGCGTAAACACTGCCGTGTTCGAGCGGCAGTGTTTACGACGCTGTACCGGCTTATATCGAACAGCCGAATCTTCTTACGTGCACTACTATTCCAACGAGGTCCTATACAACGGGGCTCGAATCAACAGAATTGACAATTTCGTGATAAAACTCGTTCGAGGTCACATTGCAAGAGCTATGTCCTCGACCAACAATTTAATTTTCGGTGCGTTCTATCCGAACGACGAGTATTTTGAGAGTGCACGCTTGAGCGGCTTCATTCCACCAGAGGCATTCCTCTTTTTACACAGATGCGGTCTGATACAGGATAGATTGGCAGTTCCGCTAATTTACCACGTCAGACGACGAACCGTGGATAGGCGACTCCTGTACAATCGGGACGTCATGGCACAAGGCGGAGCAGAGCTCCTTCGGTTCAGTAGGGCTGTGTCCGAACGGGACCGAACTGATAGGGTGAAGCAGGAGAACCAGTTTTGGTGGCTTCAATCGGCACTTGATAGTGGGTAGTCGGGATGGGGTTTTAAGCCTTGGCCGGCTTACATACTTGTTTTATAGTTTTAGGGTTTAGTTTTAAGTAGAATAGGCATGGTGGCACAAAAAAAAAATACAAAAAAAAATAACATGGAATTAAAAAAAAAAGAAAAAAAAAGACAACAAAATATGAAAAACAAAAAGTAGTTAAGTAGTTTATAGGTAGAATAGGTAGTTTTAGTTAGCTTTAAGTTTTATTTTAAGGACCTCATTTAAGTAGTTTTTAAGTAAACATAAAAAAAGGATATTGATATTAGTTTTTTCTAAATTTTCTAATGAATAAAAAAATAAATAAAATAGAATTGAAGTTAAATAGATCTTAGGGCCGAAAGGCATTAGCATTAAGTATTATTGTTTAACTTAGAGTGTCCGTATGGGACCAGTAAGTTAGTTGTAAGTTATGGTTAATTAGGCTAGTTTTTCTGAATTTTTGTCTAGCTTTAAGATAGATCTAACATTGAATTAAAAAAAAAAGTGCGTTGGACTGTCATGCAAGGGGTCTTGGGTTCAATCCCTGCCTGTGCCACCTAACTTTTTTCACGGGTACTGCCTCTTGCGAGGAATTGACAAATTCTCCAAGAGTAATTTTTGTCATGAAAAGTGCTTTCTCAAATTAGCCGTTCGGATTCGGCATATAAACTGTAGGTCCCTTCCATCTCTGACAACATTACTCGCACACAGGGATGGTTGAGAGTTGTAAGTCACTAGGCCCTGGTCCTTCATGGACTGTTGCGCCACCTAATTTATTTATTTATTTATTTAGCATTACAAACTAATTGAATATACTTAATTTTTGTAGACATCTCACTGCGTTTGATATAAACAACGTCTTTTCCTTGTTTCCAAACATCGAATATACATTTTGTGGACAATGATTTTCTACGTCACTATAATCATCATGTTTAACAGATTTGTCGATAGATATAAATTGAATATATAACCTATAAATTATAAGAACTAATCATTGTAAACAAGAACTAATACAATTGGATTTCCGCAAACACGAAATTTTATGCATATTTTTAGCCCTAAATATTATGAAATTAATTTTAAATTTTTAGTTAAAGTTAACAGTAAAGTAAACTATAAAATAAATGTAACATTAGTAAAACTATACATATGTTCAAGAAAAGTAGACGGTGCGCAATTATAGATCTACCGAATGACAACCCACAGCTAGCAAATTATATCGATAAACGAATATTACTTATCTTCAGCTCTGTAAAAGACGGCTAATGATTTTAACCTCGTCAATCTACGATGCACACTGAGTAATGAGCTGCGTAAGCCATAGGATTTTTAAATGCCGTTCTCAAGTCTTTTATACCCTTAATACGCTAGTGTGAGGATATTGAACGTTGCAATAACAGTAAAAGACAGGGCGTGGTAAAGCATTAAACATTACCATAAAGATCAAACTTTGAACTTCGCTTTATGAATTCAAATAATAAAAAGCAATAATAACTACGATTGAACTGTCTAACGGAAGGAATGCAGCTGGATATTTCACTAGAGCATAGTCCGTAAAAAGCTGTGTGAATATTACTCAAATAAGACAATTATGTAAGTGGTACCCGTGGCATGATGGTTAGTGCGTTGGACTGTCTTGCCAGAGGTCGTGGGTTCGATCCCTGCCTATGTGATCTAAAGTTTCTTTCACGGGTACGGCATCTTGCGACGAATTGACAAATTCTCCAAGAGCAATTCTTGCCATGAAAAGTGCTTTCTCAAATTAGCCGTTCGGATTCGGCGTAAAACTGTAGGTCCTCTCCATCCCTTACAACAGTACTCGCACACAGGAATGGTTGAGAGTTGTAAGTCACTAGGCCCTAGTTCTCAACGAACTGTTGCGCCACCCAATTAATTTATTTATTTTTAAGACAATTATGTTAGAAGCCCTTCTCTGTATATTGTCCAAGAGGTTTAAGTAATATGCAAGAGAACTAGCCCAGAAATGGCAGTTATGCTCAAGCTTTTTACGTATATATGTAGGTTTTGTACATCAGAAGGAGACACAAAAGACTTGTATCGTCTCAAACACAAGCGTCTAGCAACATTTTTGTCAACAATGCGAATGTCATCATTCCCCCAGTGGGTTGAGATACACATACCGAGAATATCTAGATATTTTGTTTCCTTGATGCAATTGCCACTCATAGATATTTCCAAGGAGATATTGCTACATCATTGAATTATTGAAGCATTCAATATCACCCGGTTTCTTAGTCCACAAGCTATTTTTGTGCGAATTAAATAAGTTCTTTTGTTGCAGATCCACATCCTAAAACAATAAATGATTGTGAGCCTGAAAAGGGATACAAAAAGCTAAGAACACCAGGAAATTTATTAATTTGATTAGAAGTAGACAGGAGATTATTTATAAAAATAAGGAAGACAAAAAGGGAACGAAACGGACCCCTTTGAAACCGCAAAATGTATGTTGAAGGTTTAGACTTAAATCCAATCCGAACACTGCAAGAAGAAAGAAGAAGTGCTCCTGTAAACATTTTCACTATAGAATACAAGCTTTAGATTGATTGGAAAACCCATAGCTGTTACTCCAAATCTACCTTTCAAGTTACTTGATGATTTGCGTAAGTCGAACGGCCACAATTACCATTTTATTTTTGTATCGAAACATAATGTGAAAATATTAGGGAATTTGTAGTAGTTCCAATATAATAAATAAGCATGTTTACCATAATGCCTTAAGAATAGCTCACTATTTTTGATAAGATAAAAACAATACCAAATCGATTAACTGACTTTTTTGATAACCAATCCTGAAATTAATTTTTTAGTATTTTATCTACTCATTTACATCTCTATTGACTTTTTTGATAACCAATCCTGAAATTAATTTTTTAGTATTTTATCTACTCATTTACATCTCTACTTTAAACTATTTGCACATTACTCTTTTTCTATTTTTAATAAGCTTGCAAAATACAAGATATTATAAGAATAAAATGATAATTCACAATGACAAAGTTCGACGAACCACTAGGCGACAGAAGATTGATAGCGTCCAATTATTCAGATTACAGAAATAAGAACCAAATCAAGGACTCAAAAGGAGATAACACATGGGTTGAATGTCAATAAACAGTAACATTGCAATTTTAAAAATATTCCAAAATGATACAATTAAAAGTTATAATCCCTATTTCTATATGTATGTAACTATTGTTTTTCTATACTTTCCACTTGGTTGGTCACTTAATTATTACAAAAGTCCATATAAAGTTTACTTGGTTCGTTGCAAATATGTTTCCCTTGACAGGTGGATTGCAAAACCATTTCCTCCTATACAAAATATAGAAATATTTCGACGTCTGTTTTTAGTTTGTTAAATAATCAAAATGAAACGAATTTCATACCGTTCTTTTGAATCATAGTTCAATTTATGTTAAATAAAATTTTAATACTTTCAATTGAGAATACCTTGGAAATTTATATTTTAGGGCGATTACCTTTTATGAAAATTTAATACAATGCTCCAGATACAATAACCACTCGCCTTTATGAGAGATTGTTATAGATTTATGGATATTATATTAAAATTTGACTGAACTTGTTTTTATTTTGATGTGGGGATGCCTGTTCTCTATACTATTTATCCATTCACATAAATTATTATTTTCCCAATCGATAACATGATGTTGCATTTTAATAAATAAGAAACCAGCAATTAATAAAACTGGTGTTGACTGAAAGTATAGTTTCCAAATTGAAATTGTTTGCACATTTCTTTTTCAGTTTCACATTCACATCCCGATAATTATTAGAAAAAACATTTAACTTTTTAATTAATTAAAGTTTACCATAATAGGCGGGGACACCACTGTCATCAATACATCATCCGCAAAAATATTCGGACTTCAGGGATACATTATGTATAAATGGGCACGTTCAAAAAACAACTTCTGAAAACTCAGTCCAAAATTCATTTTCGTAGTGGGTTCATTCTCACAAAAAATAATTGACAGATATGGTATGATGAATATTTGATGGATTGAAACCATTTGGCTAGTTTATAAATCTATGATCTCAGAGATGTCCGTATTCTCAGATATATAAACAAAATTTTTCACTTTTGCTGTCAGGAATCTGAGAACAGAATGTGTATACTTCGATTTCTCAAGAATTTTGTATCGCTAGCTGAGAATAAAAAATGAATTGTGTTTCTTGTGTTATTTCATTCTCCTTTCCTCTCAATCCATCTGAGAAAGTTATCAGGAATCTAAAATATATAAACTGACCAATTATGTACCTACTCGGAATACCTAAAAAACTTTGAAAAATGAAGAAATAATTTTATTTTTCAAGTCTTCAGTGTAATTAAAATTATTTCGAAAATATACTTTTGAGAATTTGAATCCTCTTTTTTTTTTTTTAAAAAAAAAAGGAGTTTACATTTTCCAATATGTTTGCCAACCATGATTTGAACATTGGATGGAAATTAAAAATGTTTGATAATTTGCTGGTGTGACAAACGTATTTGAGAAAAGAATACCTACTTGCTTGTCAATCCTTTAGCAAAATTCATCTAAAAATTTCAGCCAGTGCACATTCTAATATGGGTATACGGATAATAATCAACAAAATTTCCAGCCATTTGTTCAGAAAAATATCTTAAAATTACAAAACTTGTAATCAGAAAAACATGACCGAAAATGGTTACCTCATATAATAAAAGTTGGCAGCTGACTCAGAAAATATAAAAAGATGGAAAGAGACATTAAGAATTTGTTTCCTTGATTTGTTTTATGAAATAAACTGAGATAGTTAGATAGTTGTTGAGCGGAGAGAAAAGATTGTGTTATCAGACAGAACTATATGACTCGTTGATTAACCACACACGACAGAGCCGAGCCTTAACCCATTGGCTAGAGCTCGGTGATTTTTGATTTGATGAAAATCCAAACGATTTGTTAAAATCTGAACGATTTTGTTTATTTGTTATGTTGTTATATTGACAGATTAACAATTTCTTCAAATAGTATTTCCTTTATGACTTAAATGAATTAGAACAATTAGTAACAATGACACTTGAACAGATTTTTTTGACAAAACAACAATAGTTAACTACAAGAGCTAGCCATATACGATTGAGACAGAGAGCAAAATGGCCCAAGCCGAGCTTAAATCGATCGTGTGGGTGGAAACTGAGATGGATTTTCAGCATGTCAAAAATCGGGCCCGAGCCACCCACTTCTGTCTTGTGTCGTTAGTAAACACAAAAATGTCTGTCTGTTTACACCATTGTCCAACTCTTTCACTATCTCAGTTTTATACAAAAGTTAAAGGAAATATATCCCTAATGTCTCTTTACCTTTTATAATTTTCTCTAGTGTCAATTGCTTTGAAATAAATAAGAAGTTTTGTGTGCTTGATAACTCGATATGAATTATGTATATCTTCAAGGTTTTGTGTCGATTGTGGGTTGTTGGAATTTACAATAACATTCTCGTGCGCTTAAAATTTCGAGAAACTTTTCATGAAAAACGTAATAATGGTGAAGTTCTTATTGCCTAATGTCAAAATATGACAGCTTTAAAATTGATTGCTGCCCTAGTCTATTCAAAATGAATCCTCTTATTGGAAAATCCTTAAGTTTTGTTATTTCTTGGTATGTGACAGAAATGTGGCAAAAATAAATGAGCTGCTAGGATGCCATTTTCAAATTTATTTTGTCAGTCTAAGTCAAACAGGTTTTTAATTTATTAAATCAATGAATAGGAGAGTTCACATTCTCAAATAAGTAGAACACAATGGTTTAATGAATTAAAACATGGTGTCAAATATAACTTTCTATTTGATTTTTTTACTGATACAAACCTACTTAGAATACGAAATACATATTAAAAGATGAAGAAATGTCTTTTATTATTAAATTCTGCAGAAAACCTAAATGTATCTTAAGAAATATATCTGAAATATTGAAATTTACTTCACGTTCAGCAAGTATTCATGTTCTGGAATATGATTGTCAAACAAGCAAATTGTCAAGGGGTGGAATCGGATAAGGTGATTGTTGATAAATGACAATCAAAATAATCGAATTTAGACTATGAAAGGTGATAGTCAAATTAATAGCTAAATAGGTGTCACAACACAAATTTGATATTCATTTTCCGACAAATATGTCGTTTCAGAATAGAGCTACCAGACGCTTACACAAACCAATGGAACATTTTCTTAGTTAGGTACCTTTTTTCGTTAAAAATAAACATTCTTGCGACCGACAAAGCTTACGATATTTGAAAAAAAAACACAAGAAAAGTAAGAATGTTACTAAAACACAGCCAATTTGACACTTTTATTAAGATAATTTATGGGAATCAAATTAAAATTCCACTATGGTTACAATTATTTTTGACAATTCTAAACTGAAATTCTTCAATTGAGTTGAATCATCTTACACAGACGGAAAGCTCGGTAATAGTCAACTTGATTTTAAAAAATGTGATAGTCACTTATATACCTTAGCCGATTTCAACCCAGTTTATATTTTTAAGACCGCAGAGATTTGTGTATTCTCAGAAATTTAAACAAAATTTCTCACTTTGCTGTCAAAATTTGGAGAATAAAACTTTTAGGAAACAATTTCTCAAGAATTATCAATCGCAAAAAGGAATAAAAGAAATGCAAAACTCATATGATTGTTACGTTTACATTTCATTTTCCTGCTCTGTCAATAATCCAGCATATTTGACGTTCTGTTTGATGAATGCGTTCAAATTTTTAAACTTGGGTCAATCAATTCACGGTTGTCAAACATACACTAGAAAGGGAACCCTCTATTGGAAATATAAGCGAGTTGATTTTTAGATGAACTGGAAAATTTAATATCCCCCTATATGAGCTTTGATTTGTATATTATATATTTGAGTTATAAATATGTACATGGAAAAGTGCATATAAATTGATATGCGAATAGACAAATAGGGATAAGCCTGTCATTAAAATATAAGCGGAAGTTGAATAAAATCTCGGTAAATTTACGGGGAATAAAGATATTGTTGAAAAAAAGCCGATAAAATACCGAAAATTCCCTGTAAACAAATATATTCAACAATTCGCTTTTGTTTATGATAGTGCAATGGTATTTTATAAAAATTATTTTCTTTAAATAAATGAACGGCTGGGAGTAAGAAGCGGACATCAAAAAGCTCAAGAAATGAAATGTATGTATGTTTATTATTCATATATATATATAAATATATGTGCTTTTATATATTTGTTTTGGTATTTTTATGTTGATTGCAAACGATATTTAGTTAAATACAGTACAATTTGTTTAAAACTGCATGGCCGTATGAAGAACACAAGTGCATAGTAATTATATATTAATCGTTTTTAGTACGGGTAGGTATTCCCTTTCATAGAGCACATGATCACACCCATATAAAATTGCGCTCTGAAGAATCCTCTTACTCCTTTTATTAATTGAAATATTTTTCAATAAATATTTTTAAATTTTTTTTGTTGAAAAATTAACATTAAAAGTTTTCAAAAACAATCAAAAAAGTTAAGAACTTCGGATGAAAGAAAAAATTTTCTTACCATTTTGTCTATGTATTTGGTATATATGTACATAGGCAGGTATATATTGATTAGATTTTGGAATAGGTACATTTACTTAAAAAGTAATAAAGGCTCCACACACAGCACTTGGATTCATACTTTTTAATTTCCATTAATGAGTTATGGATTTTTTAAGTTCAGTCTAATGGGTCTTTTTTGCTCAGACTTTAATTTTCCAATTGGTAGCCATATTTTTAAAACAAAGTTCCATTACACATTTTGTAGGTATTAAATAAATAAGAATCTTATAATTAAATTTCTATTTAAAAGTTTAAAATAGGTTTCACTAAAAAATGTCTGATATCAAAAAACATTTTTATTTGTTAAAGTATCAAGTGAGACTTGGACTTTATTGGCATTTTCACCAACTTTTCTTTGCTTGATGTTACATACTACGATATGACCTTTTAAACACCGCTATTTTAATTTATTTTAATATATCTGCGACCTTTCTTACCCTATTTTAAACGGTTACATTGACAAAAATCGAAAATATCTGTTTCTTAAGTTGTTTTTTACCGCTTGATTCTTTGAAATTTATTACAATAAATCATAATAAATGTTATTATTCATTTTATAAGAAAAAAAAAATAGTTGAGTGTTTAGCTTTAAAATTCAGTTAAAAACTGAGATTAATAAAGTGTGAAAATTGATTTTATGATATAGTACTTTTTTAATAAAACTCCAACAATATTTCTCAACGGTGGATGTGGGGCTACCCGATAATAAGAATTTCTTTTATAATGAGTCTCTAAAAGAACTTATAACTCTTTCGAAATACCTTTGCACAATTGGATAAAAATACAAGTGTTAATTCAGCTAGCACAGGTTATTTAAGCTGTGAAATGGGAATTTTAGACTACCCGAACTGGCATTGGCAATAACGATAATGTGTGTATACCTAACCATACAGTATACAAAATGCAGAACTACTTCACGATTTTAATTTACAAAGGTGTTATTTTTTAAAATAATGTTATGTGGAATGTACTACTGACAAAAAATTAAATTGAATGAAATATTTGCTAAAATTATTTTATTTGATTTATTTTTAATACAGTGATGGAAAAAATGATAGAAACCATAAAAAAACTAGTCAAAATTCTTAACTATCATCTCCGTGTATTTGAAATCGAATTTCAAACTTCTTGATTGTCTGTTTAGAAAAACAAATACAAATTTTCGTCAGATAAAATGGAAAAATATGGACTAAATTCCGACGTAAGATAATGAACCGAAACACTCACAAAAGTTGTAAAAAGAATATAATCTCCATAACACAATATGTACAATGTACATATTATGTACTTAATCAAAATTGTTTGAATTTAAAAATAATAGAATATGTCTGAGATGAACTTAAAAGAAGCTGCAGGACCAAAGACAAGGACATCTTAAGGTTAAAAGTAAAACAAATTGATGGTGTTCAACATTTTTCAAGACATGTGTCAAGGTGGTTAGTTATATATTGAAAGGTGCCATAATTCTATTTAAAATAAATGTGTAACGATTAGCAACAATTTTAACCATTAAATATTTCTATTACAAATATACAGTACCATTGTTAATTCGTTCCTATTATTTTTTCCAGCGCAAATTAGTGGGAAATACTTCAGAGATTTTTAATAATTATTTCCTTTTGTTTAAGTTTAACAATTTAATATGATATTTTTCCTTAAATATATGGAGAGTTTTATTTTGTTTATACTCTTCCCATTGCAATAGAATTTGCAAACTAAGGTCGTTTCTATTATTTTGTCCATCACTGTAAATAAAAAGAAAACACAGAATTAACGTTGTAGCATTCTTAAAGAAACAGTACGAATAAACAAAATTGTGAAATAAATACCTAAATGTTCAATCAAATTAGATTACGATCAACTTAAAAGCCAAGAAATTGTGAAAACCGTAAGACGAGTTTTATCAATCTGTAAGAGGAAACTCGATAGATGAATAAATAAACTATTTCAACATTTACAAAAGGTGAACTCAAACAGTTTTATTATATCATACATCCATCTCGCTCTTACAAACCAATGCTAGGTATTTTGTTTTATTGGTTTTAATTTCAACTTATTTTAATAAATACAAAATGTGGTGTAACAAAATAACATTTTAATATTGAAGTTTAAAAAATGTTGAATTAGGTAAGGTGTTAAGGAGCTAAAAGGAAAGAACAGCAAAAGAAGAAACTTTTATAATTGTATGTCAACGACTGTGTAGTTAAAAAAATTGTAAAAATATGATTTTTTTTTCTAGCAAGCACCTTTTTGTAATAATTTTAAATTTCTTATAACATTGATGAAACCCAAGTTCAACAGCGCCGCAATAAATTAAATATATGTATTTGTATTATGCATTGTCATTTTGTCAAACCCTAATGGATAAATATTATATATCTATACTCAAAAGGTAAAGGCTCTCAATTCGACTTAAATGGTTTAAGATATGTATTATCCTCTTGTTATAGGTATATTCTGTCTTAAGACAATTTTTTTTGTTTGTATGCTCGTTGAAAAATCTTTTTGTCTAATGTATTAATTTTAATTATCAGGGAGTAATGATTTTGGTAAAATATCTTAGTTTTTATGTTCGATATTAATCAAAAAATTAATATCTCTTATGTCAACTCAAGATTTTTTACCTTTTTTTTCCGACTTTAGAACAATTTAGAGTACTTAGTAAGGCCGCCAATTCACGACACAAAATAACTGCGCAAACTGAAATTTTACTCAAGTCGGTTTGTGCAAAACACGATACAAGTGAACTGCACAGTTCTCATTTTAAAAAAGTTTTCATTCTGTAAACACGCGTTCAAAATTAGCTCTTTATACATTGCTTGCTATTGCAATAAAACAAATAAAAACTCAGTGCAAAAAAGGAGTATACTGGTTTCTTGATCTTCCAGAAAAGATAGTATTGAATAATACCATAAAGATGGTTCATATGTATGTATATGTCATCGGCTCAGGCACCAGACTTTTCGAAGCATTTAACTTTTTTTAATTATTTTCTGTAGTTTTTCCGAAAATTATTAATTTTTTTGACAACTGTGTCTCGGTCAGCTTCTAGGTTTTTTTCTTTTAGTTTTAGAACCAAGAGCTCATAGGCTTTACTTTTCATTATCCTGTTGCTATATTCCGGGCTTTTTATTTTCCATACAGCCGGATGTTCTTTATAAAGTTCGAAGAACTCGCTCCAGAACTTTTGTTCATCAGCCATTATAAAAAAAAAAAAAACAATGTATACTGGCGTAAATAAAATTTTTATACTGAGCGGTAGCACAGTTTTTGACATTCACGACACAAATAACTGCACAAATTTAAGACTTGAGCAAAAATATCAAAATTGTTTTAATTTTTACACAGTTAACTGCACAAATCGCACAAACAACCCCATTCACAACACAACTAAACTGCGCAGACCCCAGTTTGAGCAGTTATTTTGTGTCGTGAATTGGCGGCCTTATAGGGCCCATACACTACACAAAATGTTTGAGCAAACGAATGTATTTTGTTGTTGTAAAAATGTTTGTGCAAACTGTTTGAGTAGTGTGTAGCGATGATGCGTGTTTGCGCAAGCGGTTTGAACAAAATCAAATTTTCGTGCCTGCACAAACATGTTTGTGTGTTGTGTATTGAATTTTGCTCAAACCGATGCCAATTTTCATAAAGTTAACATGAATAAACAAGAGGAACACATTTTTTGGACTGAATTCATTGAACTTTATAAAAGTTTACCGGTATTGTGGTGTGTAAAAAGTAACGTATATTGCAATCGGGTACTAAAAGCAAACGCATATGAAGTGTTAGTTGAAAAACTTAACTTTTTTTGTTTTTTCTGTTTTTTTTTTTTTTTTTTTTTTTTTAATAGCCAAGGCAATAATCAAAGCTGCACATGCTAAATCACTCATTGCTCCGTGTCTGATTAAGATGAAAAACGTCACGCAACTTATATCTCTCAAACATGTTTGTGTAGTGTGTGGCGAAACTATATTTGCTCAAACCACGATTGAACAAAAGTGTTTGCGTAGTTAATGGGCCCTATAAATGAAAAACTGTAAAAGTTATTTTGGTAAAAGCAAACAAAAAAAAAACATTAGTAAATGAAAAAAAAAATATTCCACTTATCAAAATTTAATTTTACTATTTAAATAATTGAATATATAAAGACAAAATTACTTAAAATTTTATCTTAATATCCTTGTTAATTTTTTTTAGACAAAGATTGCAATTTAAAAATGGTCTTTCTAAAAAAACTATACAAATAGTCTTAAGAGCTTTTAACTTTTGAGCATAGATTATTCTATCTCGATCAATCATTAAAAACTTTATGGCTTAGTGATGTTTTTTTTTCTTTTTTTTTTTTTCTTTCAAAAATGTTACTTTTATTTAAACTGCCCAAAAAAATATTAAACTTACAACAGATAAGCTTAAATTGTAAGTGTTACCATTAACATTAAATGATTTGTTTGATTCTTTTAAAAAAATCGTTGTTATTTCGTTATCAAGAAACTCTTTTTAGACGATTTTAAGGATTTTTCTTGGAAATTTTGTATCTACAGACTTAAACACTTATTGTTAAAATTACCTGTTTTGAAAAATAACTGCTTTCCTTTATTCTACATCAATTATTTTAATTTGCAATCAATCTTTTATTTGTTCAATATTACTCATTTCATTTGAAATTTATTATTAAATCTTTTATTTAACTAGTCTTGTTAATTATTTCGGTATATTATCCTAGATCGCTTTAAAAAATTAAAAACTTTAATAACATTTTAAAAATGATGACACATTAAATATTAGTTTGAATTTAATCGATTCAATGGCAAAGTTGAACTGCACAAAAATTAATGTTTTTGTTCGCACAATTTAATTGTTTAGTTTAAATTTGTCTCTAAAAAAAATATTGAAATATTTAAAAACAACTATTTTCCGGACACACATATTGACGGACAGCGAAGAAAAAAATGAGGAAGTTATTGCAATTGAAGAAGTGTTAAATAAGAGACTGGAAAAGAAAAGTAGTTACAGCCGTACAGCGTAACGAGCAAACAAAAAATATAATTAAAATTAATTTAAAACCATAACAACATATACAAAATGAAACTGTTACAATAATTTGAGTCTTTTCAATACGCTATATTTAAAAAGAAAAATTGATTTGAATCGATATTTTATTTTATGTACATTCATAGTAAATGGAAATTTGTAATAAAATTTAAAATAATTCAAAAATTGAACTTCTTAAAAAAGATTTATAAAAACATATTTAATGTAGTTTTTTGTTTCTCCTTTATATACGTCTGATTTGTATTTGTTAAAACCCCTCATTCGATATACAGGGTGATTGGTATAAGGTGTATCATAAGGAGAAAGCAAGTAGGTTCAGTTAGTACATGAACACAAATTTGGGTCTTTAGAGGCGGGAGGGGCAAAACAATATTAAAAAATAACGATAACACTTTCAGAGTCATGCTACAGCATTTTTAAAAGCCAGAAAAACAATTTTTTTTATTCCACTTTGAGTAAATATTTTTAGATAAAAGAAACATATACCGCAATACTTCTTTACGCAAATATAAATTCATTGAGTTTCTTAAAACATTTATTAGGAATTAACAAATGTAGGAAATATAATTTACTCCTTAAACTGCTTCGGTATGTTTCCGGTTTGAATTAATTAATTAAAGACCTTAGTAAGTTTTTTTGACAAGGTTTATTTTCTAAAACCCTATCATAGTTCTATTACATCCTGGTGCTTTCCCATCTTTAAGTTTATTCAATGTCACATTCTCTCTTTGTCAGTAAAAATCGAATCCAAAATAGTGCCCGATAAAAAAGATTACTGGTGCAACATACTCGGGAATTAAAAGCTTTTGAAAATGTCCTTCAAATAAAGATACCGACAAATTTTTGCTGATTTGGAGACCTTCAATATTAATTATCTTTTTTTTTGTTCCAAATACTACATTATAACCAAAGATACTTTATATCAAGATCTGGGGTTGAATAGGCTAAGCTGATAAGTGACTTTCACATTTTTCATAGTCAAATTGACTATCACCGAGCTTTCCGTGTGTGTAAGATGATTCAACTCAATTCAATTCAATTGAACAATTTCAGATTAGAATTGTTGCAACTCATTGTTTCTATTGTGAAATTTTAAAATAATTCCTATAAAAAATCTAAATAAAAGTATCAAATTGGTGTGTTTTAATAACGTTCTTACTTTTCTTTGGTTTTTTTAATGTCGTATGTTTTGTCGGTCACAAGAATGTTTTTATTTTTAACGAAAAAAGGTAACTAAAAAAATTTTCCATTCGTTTGTGTAAGCATTCTTTTGTGACTATTACTTACATCATAGATTAAATTCGATTTTTTTGACTAATTTTTCAACAATAACCTAAGCAGATTCCACCCCTTAATTTTTCGTTCGTATCACTGTCCATCACGCCCATTTGTTACATTTTATAGCAGCCCAAGTCTGGATAGTAATTCGACTTGTTACGGGCGATTTCAATGTTCACAATTCAACAACACCCGAAGGAAGGTATGTCGAGATTTTTTCCACTGTTGAGTTCATGGTTTATCTCACCGAATAGTGGAGCAAATCTTTACATCGTTTTGGAGAAAGTAAGATTATTGCACTTGATATTTCAAAGGCATTTGATAGAGTTTGGCATCAAGCTCTATTATCGAAAAACGGCAGCGTATCATAAGCTCATTAAATTCTGATCTTGACATCATTGTCTAATGGGGAATCAAAAACCGTGTAGAATTTAATGCTTCGAAAACTCAATTCTGTCTACGTCGCAAAAGCATAACCCTCCCCCAATGCCACTATCCATGAGTGGTATTTGCATCGAGGGGACTGAACAGCTTTCAGTCCTAGATATGGGCATTACAAACCATTTGTTGTGGAGTTTTGAGTCCCTATTTTATTAAAATACATATATGTATTTGAGCTGCATCTCACCGTCTGCGTATGAACGCGTTATGTTTTGTAGTTTTTTTTACATTTGGGTGCTGATCCATGATATTTTAGAGCCAAGACATAAGACCAACTTCATAATAACAAAAACAGATCCATTACATAAGATTGCATCCGCCATATTTTAAAGTCTTAATTGTGTAACGAATGTTAAGCTCTGTATTTGATGGGCATCAAACAGCACATTTTATTCCAGCTGGCAGCTGTACCTGCTTTCATGAAAATAAAGAAAAATGATTTATTTACATATTTTACGTCACAAAAAGTTTTCACAAGCATTCAAGCTTCTAGTTAAATTTTGAATTTCTGTTTTTTTTTTTTTGATTTTTTTAAGTTCTAAATGTACATAGTTGAATTGTAGATGTGGAATCGGCTAATAACTGATAACCACATTTTTGATAGTCAAATTTGACTATCAAACTTTCCGTTTTTGTAAGATGATTAAAGTAAATTTAACTCGATTGAACAGTTTCCATGAGGGATAGTCCAAATAATGGCTGTCAAGGTGAAATTTTCCAGTTGGTCCAATAATATACAGTGAACCAAAAAAAAAAGTTGTACAGTCGATTTTCTTTTGTTAAAATGCAATTATCTATGGAGTTAATTGCAATAAAAAAAAAAACAAAATACTTACTAAAAATAGGGATTTTTTTAAATAAATTATTTTAATAAAAAAAAAAAACAAATTCAATGAAAAAAGTCCGTTCTATGAAACCAAAAAAACTTGTACACTTTGTAGTTATCTATGGAGTTAATTGCAATAAAAAAAAAAACAAAATACTTACTAAAAATAGGGATTTTTTTAAATAAATTATTTTAATAAAAAAGAAAACAAATTCAATGAATAAAGTCCGTTCTATGAAACCAAAAAAACTTGTACACTTTGTAGTTATCTATGGAGTTAATTGCAATCAAAAAAAACAAAATACTTACTAAAAATAGGGATTTTTTTCAAATAAATTATTTTAATAAAAAAAAAAAAACAAATTCAATGAATAAAGTCCGTTCTATGAAACCAAAAAAACTTGAACACTTTGTAGTTACAATACTGTATAGAACCGTTATCCAGTAGGCTTTATCAGATCATCACGGATTTTTAACAAGACCAAGTGGAAGTGGGAGACCGAGAAAAATTTATACTAAACAAACCAAGAGGCGTTTAGTAAGGATTGTACAAAGTAACTCCAAAATTTCGGCATTGGAAATAGCGGAAGACCTCAATAGAAACAAAATTGTCCAAGTTCATCCACAGGCGGTAAGACATTTTTTACATTCGGAAGAGTTTAGAGGTTTTACGCATCGAAACGAACCACTTTTATCCGCCATAAATGTAAAGATGCGCCTACAATATGCCAACGAGTATATAAATGAGCCGATAGGGTTTTGGAATTCCGTTATTTATACCGACGAATCCAAATTCAACATTTTTGGATCCGATGGGCAACGTTTTGTTTGGAGAAAAAGGGGTACAGCCGTACAGCGTTAGATCCGAAGAATGTAAATTGCACAGTAAAACATGGTGGTGGCAGCGTTATGGTGTGGGGTGCGATGGGAGCAAATGGAGTTGGAAATTTTCAATTTGTGGAAGGGACAATGAATAAGTTTGATTACTTGAACATGTTGAAAAATAATTTAAGAAGTACTGCATCAAAATTGGACCTTGGAGATAATTTTTGTTTCGTTCATGACAATGACCCAAAACATTCCGCGTTGATAGTGAAGGAATGGTTGTTATATAACGTGAAAAAAGTACTCCCTCATCCACCTCAAAGTCCGGATTTAAATCCAATTGAACATCTTTGAGCTCATGTTGAAAAAAAGTTGAGGGAAAGGAAAGTACAAAATAAAGAGCAGTTAAAAGATGCAATACAGAGGATATGGTTTGAAATTACGCCAGATGTTACAAAAAAATTGGCCCTTTCAATGCCAAAGGGGTTGCAAATGGTCTTAGATGCAAAAGGACATTATACAAAATATTAAACCATTTGGGTTTTCGAAATGTTGCTGTTTTTTAATTGAATTTTTCAAATGTACAAGTTTTTTTTTGGTTTCATAAAACGGACTTTATGCATTGAATTTGTTTTTTTTTTTATTAAAATAATTTATTAAAAAAAATGTATTTGACTTAATCTGATCTGAATCTGATCTAATGATGATGAATTGACAAATCCTCCAACAGTAATTCTTGTCATGAAAAGGGCTTTCTCAAATTAGCCGTTGGGATTCGGCTTTAAAGTGTAGGTCCCCTCCATCCCTGACAACATAACTCACACACAGGAATGGTTGAGAGTTGTAAGTCACTAGGCTCTATTATTTATTAGACCCAATTTATTTATTATACAAAAAATGCACGGTAGCTTTCCTTGTATGAATGTATTGAACCATTCCTGTGTGCGAGTACTATTGTCAAGGATAGAGGGGACCTACAGTTTATATGCCGAATCCGAACGGCTAATTTGAGAAAGCACTTTTCATGACAGGAATTTGTCAATTCCTCGCAAGAGCAGTACCCGTGAAAAAACTTTAGCTGGCACAGGCAGGGATCGAACCCAAGACCTCTCGCATGACAGTCCAACGCACTAACCATCATGCCACGGGTACAACAATGAATGTATTGTTGAGCTTTATTTCGTTAAAGATCAACAAGTTTAATTACAAGACTGTTTTTTATTGCAATAGTATTGTTTCGACTTTCTTATTTCCAATGATACTGAACATCACTTTCCTATTGGGTTGGACCGATATCAAAATATTTTGATATCCATTCATATTTACAATTTCGAATCAATCAAACTTACTTTTAAAGGTTTAAATTTATGTACATTTAAATATTTTTCTTAGAATAATAAACGTCCTTTCAAAATTTGTAGTTGACAAAAAGTTAAGATTTAATTATTTGGAGGTTCTGGTTCAAAATATCGATAGAGAATACAAATTAAGAAACAGCATCATCACTAACCCTAAAAATGATTTTTAACGGTAAAAATTTTGACTACAATCTTTTTTTATCAAAGATACCAGACAAATCTTTTCGGGATTGTTTTCAAAAGTAGGAGCACTTTATTTTTTGGTCTAGTTTTGTATGTAATTTTAAATATAAAAACCTACAAAATGGTTTAGGACATTGCGTGAAACATTGTTTTCAATGCGGTAGCACTGTGACTTTTTTAATCAGATATCTGCCCGGTCCACTTCTGAAATGTATGTTCAGTCGCCAAAGGTGCCTGTGAAAGATAATAAGAAAGAAGAATGCCATACAAAATTACAGTTTCCTTAAAACTGTTTGCAATAATTAATTAATTACCAGTATAAGCAAGTATGTGTAAGTAAGTTTATAAAAATACATATTTACACTTCTTTCCTTACAAGCGACCGGCTATTCTTTCAGCGCCTTATATGAAAACATTTTTTAAAGTACTTCAATGGTATTCTTTGGTTTCGGCTCAAGTCCTGCTGAATGTTCTCATGTTTTCCTAAAAGTATTCAAATATTCAAATTCGAGATCTTAGCTGCAGCGGTACGTAATCTTACGGTAGCTTCCGTAAGATGTTGATCATGGGCAAGTCCCATGTCAGCACCCCTTCTGTCTCTGACATCCAGGAGATACTGAATTGTCGACTTGTCGCGAAGTGATCAATTTCGTTGGAAGAAGCTTGTCTATCCGTAGCCACCCAACTTATTTCGTGGCAAGTTATATAAAGGGTGTCCAACAGAAATTGTCCTTAGCCCTTTCATCGACACCCTAGCTGTGTGTGGAGTTGCACCGTACTGTTGAAATTGTGTTCGGTTGTTTTACCCTAAATACAACTGCAATTGCGGATACAGAAACTCATCAATCATACGGCAATACAACGGTGCAGCGACTGTCTCACCCTGGTTAAAAAGTAAGGCCCAATTACCCGCTCACTGAAATGGCACACCAAACTGTCGTTTTTAAACAATTTAAACGTTTTTGATGGCGTTCACTAGGGTTGTTGGGGCACCAGTATCGCATATTTTGTGTGCTAACATATCCATCAATGGTCACATTTATAAAGCTAGTGACTACGTAGTCAAAATTCAACTAGCTTTGTGAATGCAAAAATACACTACAAAGCTGTCATATTAATGACAAATGCAAATATACAAAATAAAAAACATTTTTAAATTAAATACAATCAAATATAAGATATAATATGAGTGATATATATTTGAACTAGCTTTTACCCGCGACTTCGTCCGCATTATATAGTTTTTTTGGATAGTAGTATGAAAAACCTGAGCTGTAGTTTTTTGTACGTATGTATGTATGTTTGAATTTTGTCGAGATGAGATGAGGCCATACTAAGTGTGCTTGTCATAGGTTAGGTTAATACATTTTAAGAAGAAGATAGGTTACTACAATACATTTTTATACACGACGTTTTTTGTTTTTCCTTTCTTGGCCAGAACGTACAAACTTTGTGGGTTTGAGACTCGTGAGCACGCTACATATAATTGTCGATGGGAAAAACAGTTCTTTTTTTCCAAATTTACACCTGCAACTTTCAGCGTTTGCCCCTGAGCTTTATTTATTGTTATTGCAAATGCTGCTTTCAGAGGAAAGTGCACTCTTTTAAACTGAAACGGTAAATCGGTTGGAATTATCGGGATGCGGGGAATTAAAACATTTTTTCCATTTTTATTTCATCCTAGGTGAGTAATATGTAGCCGTGTACCATTACATAACTTTGGTGCGTCAAGATTTCTCATTAACAGGACTGGAACACCAACCTTCCATCTTAACTTATGAGAAGGCACCCCTGATAATTCCAAAGAATTAAAAAACAATGATGTATTCTACCGCGTGTGACCCCCGCCCGCGCACTCGCCCCGCGCCTCAGCCGAAACTGAATTATCAGAAGTAGAAGACAGACCCAGTGAATTATTGGTTGTACCTACATGGCTCGTGTTTGGCGATGAAAGGTTGAGCATAGCTAAGTTTAGGTTTAAAATTATTATTTGTGGTACTTGGTGGGAGCCACAGTTTGCGTCTAACGTTGAGGGCTTGAGGGAGGCACGTGGCGCGCGAAGCCCGCGTTAATATACGTGTTTGATAAATTTAACATGTTCAACAACTTATTTCATAAGGGCTGGGAATGCGTTGTTTTCCCGTAATATCAATTTTATCCAAATATTATTAAAATCTTTGGTAATTTAGGAGTGAAAGCGATCAGATTCCCCGGAAAGTAATTTTTCCCATGGGAATGCGTTGTTTTCCCGAGGTCAAAAGTAACTTATGTATGTCTTTTCATTAGTCCAAACTATCTCCTTACCAAATTTTATTTAAATCTGTTCAGTAGTTTAGGCGTAACAGCGATTTGAATTTTCCCATGGGAATGCGTCATTTTCCCGGGGTAAAAAGTAGCCTATGTCCTTTCTCCGGTGTCAAAATATCTCCATACCAAATTTTATGCAAATTGGTTCAGTAGTTTAGGCGTGATTGAGTAACAGACAGACAGACAGAGTTACTTTCGAATTTATAATATTATATATATATATATATATATATATATATATATATATATAAAAATATAAATATAAAATATAAAATAAATATAAATATTATATTATATAAATATATATAAAATATAAATATAAAATATAATAATATAATATATAATATATATATATATATAAAATATATAAATATATAATATATATATAATATATATATATATATAATATATATATAAAATATATAATATAGATGCTGTGTTGTTTGTCTCCATGTTTGTTGTATTATGTATTTTTTTATGTTTATTTTTGAAAAAATAAAAACAATTATATTTTTCTTTAAAAAATTAACAATTTAATAAAACTTTATGTTACAAACAAATTTATTAAATTAAATAAAACAAGCTACGCGTTTCAGAACTCTTGTTCCATCATCGGGCTGTACTGTTAATAAATTTGTTTGTAACATAAAGTTTTATTAAATTGTTAATTTTTTAAAGAAAAATATAATTGTTTTTATTTTTTAAAAAATAAACATAAAAAAATACAAAATATATAAATATAAAGGGTGTCCCAAAATTAACGCAAGATTTGAATTAAATAGAAAACGCCGTTTTTAGTCTTTTGATAGTTATATTTTTATTGACTCGTAAAGTACATAGGATAGGGTTATGTATGGAATAACACATCGGACAAATGGCCTCCACGGCTTTGCATGCACATGCGCACTCTTTTGTTGAAATTTTCCATGACCATTCTGCATAAATGTGGCTGAATTTCGTTGATGCAGCGTTGAATCTCCTCCTTTAATGCACGGGTGGTTGTGGGCTTGTTGACATAGACTTGTGATTTCAAATAACCCCATTAAAAGAAGTCTAATGGTGTTAAATCACACGATCTAGGAGGCCAATTTTGATCACCGAAACGAGAGAGTACACGACCTGGAAATGTCTCATGCAGTAATTGAATTGTTTCACGGGCTGTATGACATGTGGCACCGTCTTGTTGAAACCACATATTGGACACATCAATATCATCCAATTTTGGCAGAAAGAACTGTGTAATCATGTCGCGCTATTGAGCACCAGTAACAGTCACTGCTTGACCAGCATCATTTTCAAAAAAATATGGCCCAATTATGCCTCCAGCCCAAAATCCACACCATACAGTCACGCGTTGTGGATGCATTTGTTTTTCGACAATCACATGTGGGTTCTCCAAACCCCAAATGAATTTTTCAATTAATCTCTTCACAGTTGACGAAGTTAAAACACTATTCCCACCATATTTTGTATGAAATTTTCGAACTGCAGCCGCCAAGCTTTCACTATTTTTGAAATATTCTTTAATAATGAAGACACGTTGTTCTATCGTGTAACGCTCCATTTTTAATAACCCTATACTGTTAGCTGTCAAATTGCTTTTTTTTCAGGGTTGCCAACACTTCACTGCACAAATGGCGGCAAATTCAAATCTTGCGTTAATTTTGGGACACCCTATATATATAATATATATATATATATAATATATATGTATGTATATATATCGGGTGATTTTTTAAGAGCTTGAGAACTTTTTTTAAAAAAAAAACGCATAAAATTTGCAAAATCTCATCGATTCTTTATTTGAAACGTTAGATTGGTCCATGACATTTACTTTTTGAAGATAATTTCATTTAAATGTTGACCGCGGCTGC